>OY740788.1:600000-820000 GCA_963514005.1 Raja brachyura | reverse complement strand
TTTACAACAATCTCACAGATTCTCTGATCATTCATATCTTTTATTTAATTATACACAATTGACAAACAATGTTTTTTTGATCTTTTATTTTAAACATTCCAAATTTTAATCTACTCTGTGGCTAACTCACAATATAATTAATTTCAGATTTATCATATTGCTTTCAGAAAATGTTCTTCAACAAAATTCAATAAGACAGTGATGGTAACTGCAACAGGCCAGTTAGGTTGTTATTGTGATGTACATTTTGAAGCTAAAACAATTCTGAGTTACCATATTTAATTAGTACACAAGTTTAAGTAATATTCTAGTTGGAATTAGTTTAACATTGTAGAATTTCACATGATATGTTATTCTAGGTGATAATCACTGTTTTCATTAGACATCTTGTACAGTGCAACGGTTAATAACAACAGCCAACAATAAGGATGGACACTGTGCAGGAAGAACTGATGATTTGATTAGCTTTTGTGGTGCAATTGAAGGAGCTGTCTCCCTCTGATTTTTCATTTTGAAGACAAGCTTTGATCTCACTTCAAGTCAATTCAAGAACATCAAGTGACAAGCCTGTTTGAAACACCCCAGTCGTTAGGCCTAAATGCCCCAAACTGCTTTATCTTAATAGACATCCACGGGAAGGTAACAAGAAAGAAAGAGCTAAAGTAAGTCACTCAAGGAGCATGTGACTCCTCACACTTAACCGAGTTCACTCCATTTTCTATACATCTATATGCTTGTACTTTATTGTTGCCAGCAGCAATGACATGTATTGTGACTAAAAAGAAGAGTTTCTACTTTAAAGTATTGTTTTGCATTTGTTCATGTCAGTGCAGGTCACAAACACAGAAATGAAAAGTCACCAGATTGCCACGGCACAAATTGTCTAGGCGGCTAAAATCAAACAAAGCCCAATTAAACTAATCATAACGTCCCAGTGAACACAAGGAAGCTCACCTGGCATTTCTGGAATTGAGCATGAATTCCCAACTCTACCCAGTACTTGGTACTTTAATTACCCAGCCCAAACACTGTGAAATTGCTCCTCTGATCTACTAATGGGTGAGAAATCCTGCCGATGTGGTTTCATGCCAAGGGGCCATTTCAAGATACAGCAATGTTACTGATGGCATTCTAATGGAGATGACACTTCCCAAGACTCAAAAGGGAAAATGAAGGGGATGCAGTTTACTATGCCAGTGATTGTTCATTAATTACCAATTTGCTCACTGCTGGAGGCGAGCCATTACAGTACTTTGGATAAAAGTATCAATTCATTATGAAGACCACCTACGAACAATGACTGAGAAACGTACAGAACAATTAATATTAACTATTATCAAAAGGCACTTGAGATATCTAGCTAGTGCAATAAAGGTCTGACTGGCTTAACGTTGCACTAGCAGGCATTAAGTGGCAGAAAATTTGCAGATAAAACACTTTCATCTGTTCGACACGTGCTAAAATCTATAATTGTGAGCTGAAAACTACAATTCTAAAAGATCACCTGCTCCTGATTACACAGTTCAAGTTTATTCACAACATAAGGTTGCTTTTGCATAAAATCGCAACTTATTCAATCACATCATTTGCTGCTTTACTGACTAAAATACATACTAGAAAAGTATGTTAATGTCCAATCAGAACCTATGCTTCATATAAACATTCAATGTAAATTCAATGGTTTTGATATTTTTAATTTAGATATTAAAATAAAGACTGATACGTTTCCTCTAGCAGAACTATCTTTATAAACACTTTAAGCAATTTTCATCCAGAATATGGACAGGAACTGAATCTTTTTAAATACTTTTTTCCAGGACTCGGTTTATATTTTGTAAACATTTTCTTGGTTAATTTCTTAGCCAAATGTCTTTTATTTTAATCCAGCATTTTATATATCACCATCCTGCCCATTAATTGCACCAGAAAGCGGAGCGGCCTGAGAGAAATTCCCCTGCACCTCCGTTCCCAGCTAGTTAACCCCCATTGTAATGAGTCAGTATATCATAGAATTATAACCAATCTGTAAATAATCCAATGGACACGAATACCTTATTTAATCAGATTTAGTTAATTTAGTTTTTAAACAGAAAATAGTTTAATGTCAGATCAGATATGTACATCATTAGTCTGTGTCATGTGGCCTCTCCTGTTTCCAACTGGCGAGGGATAGAGCGGGAGAAAATAATCTTCATATTGGAAAACTTGTTTTTGATTCATTTCATCATAATTTTTTATGGTGATTTCAGTAGTGTAATTGAATAATCAGAACCAATGTCATGCCAACGGACCATTTTTATTAGATTTTAGAACTGACTCCTGAGCAATTGTTCACTGCCTTGTTCTATTTCTGGCAAAATCTGTGAGCACACGGTCAAACAGATATTGAGGAAGGAGATACAGGTGCTAATACTTATGGAAGGGTACAGTTGCTACTGAGTAAGAGGAGGAAGAAGACCAGAAAATAAGGATATGGAAATGGGTACATTAGAGAAGATGAGGAGGTGTAAGGAGGTCGTTGTCGGACAATTGGGTCATAACTGGAGGAAAACAACAAGGTCAGTGGATGAAACATAGCAACATAGACAATAGGTGCAGGAGAAGGCCATTCGGCCCTTTGAGCCAATCAATATGATCAAGGCTGATCCTCCAAAATCAGTGCCCTGTTCCTGCTTTGTCCCCATATCCCTTGATTCCGTTAGCCAGAAGAGCTATATCTAACAGCTGTGTACTAACAGTGAATTGGCCTCCACTGCCTGCTGTGGCAGAGAATTCCACAGATTCACAACTCTCTGGGTGAAAAGGTTTTTCCTCATCTCAGTCCTAAACGGCCTACCCCTTATTCTTAAACTGTGACTTCTGGTTCTGGATTCTCCCAACATCTGTAAAATGTTTCCTGCATCTAGCCTGTCCAATCCCTTAAGAAGTTTATATGTTTCTATAAGATCCCCTCTCATCGTTCTAAATTCCAGTGAATATAAGCCAGGCACGTGCCGTGAGTAATTACTCAAGGTAGGCAGTCAGCCGGCTTTAAAAAAAAATCTTAAACCGTGCATGCGCAGATTGTTCTCTCCGTAAAAATAAAAATAAGTAACAATTCAATTTTCCCAAGGCTTCTATATCTCCTTCATTTTTTAATTACTGAATGGGTGGGGGACGGAGGATGAAGGCAGGTGGAGAGATGGCGGGAAAAACGAGACAAGTTGAATCAGTTGTCATCTTATCGAATGACAATACTAATTCAAGGGACCAATTGGAGGGAGAGTTCCTTTCACAGCGTGTGGAGAGTCTGTGCCAGGGGTTAAAGATGCAGGGAGGACAGGAGTGTTGAAACATAGAAACATAGAAAATAAGTGCAGGAGTAGGCCATTCGGCCCTTCGAGCCTGCACCGCCATTCAATGTGATCATGGCTGATCATCCAACTCAGTATCCCGTACCTGCCTTCTCTCCATACCCCCTGATCCCTTTAGCCACAAGTGCCACATCTAACGCCCTCTTAAATATAGCCAATGAACTGGCCTCAACTACCTTCTGTGGCAGAGAATTCCAGAGACTCACCACTCTCTGTGTAAAGAATGTTTTCCTCATTTCGGTCCTAAAGGAATTCCCCCTTATCCTTAGACTGTGACCCCTTGTTCTGGACTCCCCCAACATCGGGAACAATCTTCCAGCATCTAGCTTGTCCAACCCCTTAAGAATTTTGTAAGTTTCTATAAGATCCCCCCTCAATCTTCTAAATTCCAGCGAGTACAAGCCGAGTCTATCCAATCTTTCCTCATATGAAAGTCCTGACATCCCAGGAATCAGTCTGGTGAATCTTCTCTGTACCCCCTCTATGCAAGGATGTCTTTCCTCAGATTTGGAGACCAAAACTGTACGCAATACTCCAGGTGTGGCCTTACCAAAACCCTGTACAACTGCAGTTGAACCTCCCTGCTCCTATACTCAAATCCTTTCGCTATGAATGCTAACATACCATTTGCTTTCTTCACTGCCTGCTGCACCTGCATGCCTACTTTCAATGACTGGTGTACCATGACACCCAGGTCTCGTTGCATCTCCCCCTTTCCTAATCTGCCACCATTCAGATAATAGTCTACCCTCATGTTTTTGCCACCAAAGTGGATAACCTCACATTTATCCACATTATACTGCATCTGCCATGCATCTGCCCATTCACTCAGCCTATCCAAATCACCCTGCAGCCTCCAAGCATCCTCCTCACACCTAACTATACCCCCCAGCTTGGTGTCATCTGCAAATTTGGAGATGTTGCATTGAATTCCCTCGTCCAAATCATTAATATATATTGTAAATAGCTGGGGTTCCAGCACTGAGCCTTGCGGCACCCCACTAGTCACTGCCTGCCATTCTGAAAAGGACCCGTTTACTCCTACCCTTTGCCTCCTGTCTGCTAGCCAGTTCTCTATCCACATCAATACTGAACCCCCAATACCATGTGCTTTAAGTTTGTATGCTAATCTCTTATGCGGGAACTTGTCGAAAGCCTTCTGAAAGTCTAGATATAACACATCCACTGGTTCTCCCTTATCCACTCTACTAGTTACATCCTCGAAAAATTCTATCAGATTTGTCAGACATGATTTACCTTTCGTAAATCCATGCTGACTTTGTCCAATGATTTCACCACTTTCCAAATGCGCTGCTATCCCATCTTTAATAACTGACTCTAGCAGTTTCCCCACTACCGATGTTAGACTAACTGGTCTGTAATTCCCCGCTTTCTCTCTCCCTCCTTTTTTAAAAAGTGGGGTTACATTAGCTACCCTCCAATCCTCAGGAACTACTCCAGAATCTAAGGAATTTTGAAAAATTATTCCTTGAGTACTCTGGGATGCAGACTATCTGGCCCTGGGGATTTATCGGCCTTCAATCCGTTCAATTTACCCAACACCACCTCCCGGCTAACCTGGATTTCACTCAGTTCCTCCATCTTATTTGACCCCCATTCCACTGCTATTTCTGGCAGATTATTTATGTCTTCCTTAGTGAAGACAGAACCAAAGTAGTTATTCAATTGGTCTGCCATGTCCTTGTTCCCCATGATCAATTCACCTGTTTCTGACTGCAAGGGACCAACATTTGTTTTAACTAGTCTCTTTCTCTTCACATATCTATAAAAACTTTTGCAGTCAGTTTTTATGTTCCCTGCCAGTTTCCTTTCATAATCTATTTTCCCTTTCCTAATTAAGCCCTTTGTCCTCCTCTGCTGGATTCTGAATTTCTCCCAGTCCTCCGGTAGGCTGCATTTTCTGGCAAATTTGTATGCCTCATCTTTTGTTTTTATACTATCCCTGATTTCCCTTGTTATCCATGGATGCACCACCTTCCCCGATTTATTCTTTTGCCAAACTGGTATGAACAACTTTTGTACTTCATCCATGCAGTCTTTAAATACCTTCCATTGCACATCCAAGAAGGACGGGGTCGGGGATTATGTCAGTAACTCACTCACTCACCGCTGCCACAGCACTCCGGGACCCGACAGCAGAACCGGCTACCACTTCAGCACCTTCTGCCGGCCCGCTCACCTCCAGCAGTGCTTTCTGACTGAACATGCCTCACCTGCCGCTCGCCGGCTTCGCTCATGTCACCAAATCCTTAAATTCCGACAGCCAAGTAACCTCAATTGGTCCCTTGAGCCCGCTGTCAGAATTTAAGGATTTGCGGGAAGCTGCTGACATGAGTGAGGCCAGCAAGTGGCAGGAAAGAGGTTTTCAGACGGAGAGCACTGTCAGAGGTGAGCGGGGGCCGGCAGAAAGGGCTGTTCGGTCCCGGCGGCCACTCACAGCCACCCGAGCTAATTCACTACCCGGCCACAATGCGGTGGCTCCGTGCCCGGAATGTCGCAAGTCTGAGGAAGGACATCATTGCCATAGTGGGAGTGCAGAGAAGGTTCACCAGACTGATTCCTGGGATGTCAGGACTGTCTTATGAACAAAGACTGCATAGACTCGGTTTATACTCTCTAGAATTTAGGAGATTGAGAGGGGATCTTATAGAAACTTACAAAATTCTTAACGGGTTGGACAGGCTAGATGCAGGAAGATTGTTCCCGATGTTGGGGAGGTCCAGGACAAGGGGTCACAGCTTAAGGATAAGGGGGAAATCCTTTAGGACCGAAATGAGAAGGACTTTTTTCACACAGAGAATGGTGGGTCTCTGGAACTCTCTGCCACAGAGGGTAGTTGAGGCCAGTTCATTGGCTATATTTAAGAAGGAGTTAGATGTGGCCCTTGTGGCTAAGGGGATCAGAGGGTATGGAGAGAAGGCAGGTACGGGATACTGAGTTGCATGATCAGCCATGATCATATTGAATGGTGGTGCAGGCTCGAAGGGCCGAATGGCCTACTCCTGCAACTAATTTCTATGTTTCTATGTTAAGTAGGTTACTGGCCTGATCCTCGATCCCCTCCTTCACAACGCTCCTGCCTTCCCCTCAACTTTACCCCGGGCCAGACTCCCCAAACGCTGTGAGTCTGGAGCTCTCACCCCACCCACCCCGGAAAATAGTATTTAAAAACATAAAGCACCAAGAAATGTACTTACCACATTATCCGTACACGAACTCCATTCTTATCTCTTTGTTTCCTAAGATACACTTAAGATAATGGCAATCCACATTTGAAAAACCCGCCAAGAAACTTGCGCTGCGCATTAGACTGCTGTGCATGCGCAGTACTGCAATTTCAGCTGCCTTCAGCCCCGCTTGTCATTAACGGCTTGAAGCAGCGCTGACGGCACGTGGGCTGAACAGACTTTCATGTGTTGCAAGTGCTGTGGTTGAAAGGCACGGAGAATTATGCATATCTAAGAGATCGTTCTCTTAGATAGGCATAACTCTCCCATGCCTTTACTATTTATATTTATTAATTGCCATTTCATAATTTTAATCAGGGTAGGCAGTGCCTACCGTGCCTACCCTGACGGCACGTGCCTGATATAAGCCCATTTGACCCATTCTTTCATCATATGTCAGTCCCGCCATCCCAGGAATTAACCTGGTGAACCTATGCTGCACTCCCTCAATTGCAAGATGGTCTGAAAAAGAGCTGTTATTGGCTGGAGAAGTAGAGTTGGAATTAAAGTGGAATCAGATGAAGGTGCGAGGGATTGGTGTACGTGAAGCATTGCAAGGGAAAGGAGGTCATTGATATTGTACATGGTTCAATTTCCCTGGCTTCACCATCCCAGTTCCATTTTTGTTCTTCATTGTTTTACTCAATTAGGGTGATTAAACTCTTCCTGAAATCTTACAGTCCACAGAGACCCTTTGTAATACAACTCGTGATACAATGCTGACCAATTGTACAAACTGGCCAATATCCACATACACATTGATTCTGGAAATATTATTAAAATATTAAAATTACTTGATTACTAATCTTTATTAATTAGTATTTTCCTTGAATTAAGTAGCCTGCTGCAAATATGGAGGTGTGCCCACTCCTCACCTTGGACCCTGGGAACCATGGAAACAAGTCCTTCGGCCCATCAAGTAGTGCCAACCAGCGACCATCCGTTCACACTACATCTATGCTAAACACATACGGACAATTTTACAGAAGCCAATTAACCTACAAACCTGCATATCTTTGAAATGTGGAAGGAAACCGGAGCACCCGGAGAAAACCCACACGGTCACAGGGAGAATGTACAAACTCCACGCAGATAGTACCCGAGGTCAGGATCCAACGCAGGTGTCTGGCGATGTGAGGCAGCAGCTCTACTGCTGTGCTGCCCCTCTAGGTCTCTAAACAGTGGCTGCCCGCTGGTGACAGGGGATAATACTAGAATCAAATTGCAGGAAATGTATCTAGACAATGTAATCAAAGGAAAAACCACCCCCAACATCCCATCTTGTCCCCAATCACAGTTTTGAGTCCAATTGACTCAGTCATACAGAACAGAAAAAGGCCCTTCGGCACAATATCAATGACCTCCTTTCCCTTGCAATGCTTCATGTACACCAATCCCTCGCACGTTCATCTGATTCCACTTGAATTCCACTTCTGCTTCTCCAGCCAATAACAGCTCTTTTTCAGACCATCTTGCTATTAAGGGAGTAGGTTCACCAGATTAATTCCCGGGATGGCGGGACTGTCATATGATGAAAGAATGGGTCGACTGTGGTTATATTCACTGGAATTTAGAAGGATGAGAGGGGATCTTATAGAAACATATACAATTCTTAAGGGATTGGACAGGCTAGATGCAGGAAACATTTTCCAGATGTTGGGGAGTCCAGAACCAGGGGTCACAGTTTAGTGAATAAGGGGTCGGCCATATAGGACTGAGATGAGGAGAAACCTTTTCACCCAGAGTTGTGAATCTGTGGAATTCTCTGCCACAGAAGGCGGTGGAGGCTAATTCACTGTTAGTACACAGCTAAGTTTGATATAGCTCTTCGGGCTAACGGAATCAAGGGATATGGGGAGAAAGCAGGAACAGGGTACTGATTTTCGAGGATCAGACATGATCATATCGAATGGCGGTGCTGGCTCAAAGGGCCAAATGGCCTACTCCTGCATCTACTTTCTATGTTGCTATGTTTCATCCACTGACCTTGTTTCTTTTCCTCCAGTTATGCCCCATTTGTCCAACATTGTTACACCTCCTCATCTTCTCTAATGTACCCATTTCCATATCCTTCTTTTCTGGTCTTCTTTCTCCTCTTACTGAGTAGCAACTGTACCCTTCCGTAAGTATTAGTACCTGTATCTACTTCCTTAATATCTGTTTGACGATGTGGGATTCCATAAGGGGAGAACATTGAATAACCCAGATATGTGGGGAAAAATTCATGATGAAAATTGATGCTACCCAAAAATTCTGGCCAGTCAAATATTGGCAAACCACAATGAAAACACTAGATCTGAATAAACAAGAACGAGAAAGGACAAATGAACATCATGCAGAAGCCATCCAGTGTAGGTGTAAAAGTATGAAGGATTCCTCATTATATAAAGGAACAATTCACCTGATTCATTTTATCTAGGAGCTAACAACATACCTACATAGAGAATATATAACAGCGGGAGGCAGAAATATAACTGGACGGCACTAGTACCATCTTCTTACAAATTAATTAATGTGTGATCATTTTAAAACAAGTGCCTGTGCACTTGAACGGAAGGAAATAAATCACCATGGAATTAGTTCAAGGTTTATAATCAATAAAATTATATTTTTAACTAATATTTAATGTTATTGAAGCGTACAGAGAGCCAGTATTTCATCCATACAGCTAAATGCTTACACAGCTAATACAAATATTTATTCTTGATGGCATTATTAAATGACTGCCAGAAAAATGACACGCTTTATTCCAATTCAGTGTGCTGCTTTCATGTCCTCTATCTACAATATGCCCTTGTCAATTTGACTATATGGCAAAACCCTCCTCTTGGAATATCAACTATATTTCAACAATACCGTTTAACATTATCACCCACCATACACCCTATGCCTGAAATAGAATAGGTTTCATTTATGTAAGAAAAATTGAAGCTGAAGATAAAAATCCCAATTCTGAATTTGTATCACAAAGAAGCAAGACACTTTAATCAGTTTTAACTGTAATCTTCAAATAATGCATACCAAAGGCGGCATGTAGCCTTGCATAAAAGCCAAGATTAACCAAAAGCCTTTTAAAAAGGAATGAATTTATAGTTAAAATTACAGGTGAAACAAAATAGCACTTACATGGCAGTTACTTTCATATGCACCTTGCCCGACAATCACAATAGCAATGTTTAGTTACTGTATGTAACTGTCCTAAAGAATGTTTATGAAAGTTGTCAAAATATGCAAATCTAATACATAAAATATTGTCACGCAAATCTCATTTTTATTAATGTCTTGATACATACTTGCTGTTGTTTTTTTCTACTATTTTGTTATTTATTCATTTAATTTTTAATACAAAAATGATATTTCAGAATGCAATCTCTGTTCCTAACTCATTGATCTGTCTGGGAGCTGATCAGAAAGGTGCAGCTAATCTCCACCAGCATGCTGGTTGGGTGTTGCGTGACCTCAGTCAGCATCCTTGTATAAAGATTTGAAAATGTTCCAATATCACTGCTCCTCATCGGCCCCCAGTGTCTCACTGTTGGAACTGCACATATGATGTGCATAGCCAGGACAGGACCCACGCACTCCAGCTGCATTACCCTCAATATACTACAGATACCAACCATCACATACAAACTAGTACCATGTGGATGTGAAACTAAACAATGCACCATACACAGAACAATACTCTAGCAGGGTTGATGGTTGAAGATATTGGTGGGGGTGTTCACAAGATCTCCGTGTTATAAATCCATCACACATTGCAGGGCACAGAATATTTTTTAAAGCAATGCAAAGTATTGTTTTGAAGAGATATAAACTTGAATCATTTGTCTCTCCCTGGCACTGCTCACCAGTCATGTTCTATTTAATGCATAGTTGAGCTTTGGATCAGAGATATGCACCAGCATATCTAGAGGTACACACTCTCCACCTGAAAAACAACACTCATTCACTGCCTCAGCTTATTGACTGCTAAAACCCTTATCCATACTTCAAGACTTGATTATTCCCAGTATCTCTTACCTGATTGGTTTCCCTTATCATAATTTCCTTTAAACCAAATGTCTTTGCAAATTATGTTGCCAGTGATATGGAGGCAACAATGTATAGTCACAGAATTGTGCCGGGATCCTGTGGTTCACCAAGTCCATGCCGACCTTTTAGTTCATCTACACTGATCCTATATGCCTGCATTAGGTTAGTGTCCTCTAGCCTTACATATTCAAGTGCCTGTCTCATTGTATCTGGAAAGTAGTAATTGTATCAGATTCCACCACCACTTACTTTTCCAGATATCAACCACTTTGTTCAGAGTCATGCAACACTGAGACGGCCCCTCGGCACAACTAGACCATGCCCACCATGATTCCCCAACTAAGTTAGTTGCATTGCCCATGTTTGGACAATGTTCCTTTAAATCTTTCCTAACCATGTAGCTGTCCAAATGTCTTATAAATGTGTTACAGTATCTGCCTCACAACCTCCTCTAACATGTCGTTCCATATTTCCTCTATCCTCTGTGTGAAATTGTTGTCCCTCCAGTTCCTATTAGATCTTTCCCCTCTCACCTCACACCTGTGCTGTCATGTTTGTGATTGCCCTATCCTAGGGAAAAGTGTGTACATTCACCCTATCTATTCCCTCATGAATGCCCTGAAATGGGGGGACTATGTATAAACACAGCTGTAATTTCTACATGGTGAAACAAAAATGTATAAAAATGGCCTTTATTAAAATCTGACAATGTGCACTTTAACCACATGTGATTTTTTCTGTCACAAATCTCAAATTGTGGAGTACAGAGGCAAATAAATAAATGATGGGTCTTTGTCCCAAACATTATAGAGGGCACTGTGTAATCCTTAAAGTTGTTTGTTCTCTTCTAATTCTGGTCATTTGCTCACCGTCAAGTTTAATTTTTGCTCCTCTTGAAGCTGCGCCTTTAGCTACCAAGGCATTAAGCTTTAACATTCTCATGGGCTCTATATATTTTTTTCCTCATTTAAACTGCTCTTTAAAACGTAGATCTTTGACCAAGTTATGTCAATTCTTCTGAAGCACCGGAATATATTTTGATCTCATTAAAAACACTATAAATGTTGCTGTTGGAACTAAGTGATCAATGAGGAAGGATTGACAATAAATCACGGAGTTTGCATTGTGGACATGATTTCAGGAGACACACGATGCCACAAATGATAGCCAGAGCATTTATCAGCAAAATATGGCCCAACCAAGGCTGCAAAAGGTGAAAACAGCTGCTAAATGAGTACTTTGCTAATAGGATTCACCAGTTAGAAAATCTGTTTTTGATGTGTGGCTTTTACGATATTTGTTGATTATCAGAGATTGAAAGCAAAGAAATACAAAACATATTTGAATCATGAACATTAAAGTGATGATTTGACAACACTTTCGTAGAGCAGCAAATTAGACCTTTAAATATCTGGAGAGAGTGACAGTGCAGAAACAGGCCTTTTGGCCCATCGAATCCATGCCGACCAGTCTTCATCACGTACACTAGCACTATCCTACATACTAGAGAAATGTACAATTTCACCAAAGCCAATTAATCTACAAACCTGTACGTGTTTGGAGTGTGGGAGGAAACCGGGGCACCCGGAGTATTCTAGATACTGAGGATGAATCCCATCCCACACCCACTAAACGAATGGAGTCTCCCTTGGCCTCCATCGCCCTTCTTCAACAGCAGTTTGGGAGCATTGCTTGGTCTCGTATTTCCTTCTCATTATCATAGTCATGAAGGGGAAAATCGAGTAAATTGGGTATTAATTGAAGCAGACCCAGTAGTAAATATCTGCGAGGGGTTGTCCGGTCACTTCATATGGTCATGAGCAGAATTAGGCCATTCGGGGCCCATCAAATCTACTCTGCCATTTAATCATGGCTGATCTATCTCTCCCTCCTAACCCCATTCTCCTGCCTTCTCTCCATAACCCCTGACACCCATACTAATCAAGAATCTATCTATCTCTGCCTTAAAAATAGCCACTGACATTGCCTCTTCTGTGGCAAAGAATTCCACAGATTCACCACCCTCTGACTAAATAAATTCTTTCTCATCTCCTTCTTAAAGGAGCGTCCTTTAGTTCGGAAGCTGTGGCTAGTCCTAGACTCTCCCACTAGTGAAAACATCCTCTCCACATCCACTCTATCCAGGCCTGTCACTATTCTGTATGTTTCAATGAGGTCCCCCCCCACTCATTTTTCAAAACTCCAGGGAGTACAGGCCCAGTGACATTCACAACTGTGTAAAGAGCAACTATGCCCACTGCTAGCCTCCTCCTCCTTCTATTGGACATGAATTAATAGATTACAAACTGGTTACATTTACTGATGATCCTGATTAGGAAACCCAAAAATAAAGTGAGGTAAAGTGTGCATCTAAGTTGATCAGTGGCAAATGATATCAGATATAACTAAACACAGACTCTATCACAACACGACTATTTAAATAAAGAAAGCCAATTATTTCCAATTGACTAAAATGACTATTTTCAGCAATGAAGTATCTTTTATCTGACTTGAACAAACTCAGGATTTCACAAGCTTATGGAATCATGTTTCAGGATACCATGAGGGTAAACATATGCTGCCCTTTAGCAAAATAATGTATTGTGGATTATCTGGAATAAATGGTCACAGTATAAAACAACAAGCACCTCTAGTGGCTGGCAAACAAATGGCAAATCCATACCCAGTGCACAATTTCTAGATATAATGCTTGTTATTGCAAAAAAGGATTGTGGAGTTAATGCAGCAGGGAATCTCCTTGGATGATGAAATGGATTGAGTAGTTTGAGACCATTACCTCATTTAAATGCTTGCTTTGAGTTGGTGTGATTGGTTGGAAGGCCAGTTGTTTATTATTTCCTGCCTTTAACGCTGCATCCCTCCTTGCTTGTTCCAGAAGAAGTCTCGCTCGCTCCTTAAGTTCTTCTTGCCTTGTTGTTACTCTCTATAACAAATAAAGAAATATCTCAAATCAAATCAAATGTGCACATGCATAACAACATCCTGCCCTATGACAGGACAATGGAAACAAATGAATGCCATTGTAAACAGCAAAATAATATTAGAGACAGTCTATGCCTGTGCACGATTTATCAATCTTATTAGATAGGTTCTCGGTCTAAAATTACTAAAGACTCAATACATCAAACCCCCAAAGAGGAGCAAGGAATTGGAAAATCTACTGAGACTATAGACAAACAATTTGCCAAAGCCCAATCATCTGGATTCAGAGGTTTTATAGGAAGTGGCTGCAGAAATAGTGAACCATTGGTTGAATCTCTTCAAAACACAAGCAGTTTTAGAATTGGAAAACGGCAATTTTAATTTCCCCCTAACCCAGGGAACCTTAGTGGTTGTTCCACTAGGTCTTCCCCTTCCCCCTCAAACCATGTGACCCCAGCTCTTCCCCACCCACACTATAATCCTCATACCCCCTCAGTCCCTGACCACTCACCAGACATTGCCTTGACCTCAGTCCACTCACATGCCTTCCTCCAGCCCCAACCCCCATGCTTGCCATGTGTTCACCATCCCCCCTGACCTCCCCCTCTCTGATACCGAACGGTCTGTTCTCAGCAGAGGCCTCACCTTTGTCCCCCTCCATCCCCACCTCAATGAGTTCCGCGCCCGTGGAGCTCTTCTTCTGTCGCCTCCGCCTCAAAGCGTTCTACCATGGGAAGGAATCCTCGCCCCTCCCATTGATGACCCCTTCTCCCATCTCCAACGGACCCCCTCCTCTTGGACTCCTCCTCATGGCCATCTTCCGGCTTTAGACCTTTTTATTTTAAACTGCTAGCGGGACATCAACTGCCTCAACTTCTCCACTCCCCTGTCTCACTCTAACCTCTCCCCCCTGAACACTCAGCCCTCCACTCACTCTGCAACAACCCAGACTGGGTGATCAAACCCGCCGACAAGGGAGGTGCCGTGGTAGTCTGGCGTGCAGATCTCTTAAATGCTGAGGCCATGTGCCAACTCTCAGACACCGCCTACTTATCCTTGGACCATGACCCCACAGACGAGCACCAGGCCACTATCTCTAGCATCATCACTGACTTCATCAACTCCGGCACCCTGCCCTCCCAAGCCTCCAGCCTCATCGTTCCCCAACCCCGCACAGCCCGATTTTACCTTCTCCCCAAAATCCACAAACCTGACCGTTTGAAGAAGAGTCTCGACCCGAAACATTGCCTATATCCTTCGCTTCATAGATGCTGCTGCACCCGCTGAGTTTCTCCAGCATTTTGTGTGTCCTGGCAGACCCATTGTTTCTGCCTGTTCGTGTCCTACTGAACTTATTTCCACATACCTCGACTCCATTCTATCCCCTCTAGTTAAATCCCTCCCTATCTATGTTCAAGACACCTCACACGCTCTTCGTCTACTCCAGGACTTCCGTTTTCTAGGCCCCCATTCTCTCATCTTCACCATGGATGTCCAGCCACTCTGCATCTCCCACCAGGAGGGT
Source organism: Raja brachyura (assembly GCA_963514005.1). The sequence goes on along the minus strand of OY740788.1, from coordinate 804,896 downwards.
CTCAAAGCCCTCCATTTCTTCCTCGACCGGAGAACCAACCAATCCCCGTCTATTGATACTCTCCTCCGCCTAGTGGAACTGGTCCTTACCGATAATAACTTTTAGTTTGACTCCTCCCATTTCCTCCAAATACAAGGCGTAGCTATGGGCACGCGCATGGGCCCTAGCTATGCCTGCCTCTTTGTAGGGTACGTTGAACAATCCTTGTTCGAGACGTACCGTGGCCCTACCCCCGAACTCTACCTCCGCTACATCGACGACGGCATTGGTGCTACCTCCGGCACCCACACACAACTCACTGACTTCATCCATTTCACCACTAACTTCCATCCGGCACTCAATACACCTGGACCATTTCCGACATTTTCCTTCCCATTTTTTGACCTCACTATCTCCATCACAGGACTACTGACCGACATCCACTATAAACCCACTGACTCCCATGGCTGTTTGGACTACACTTCTTCCCACCCTGTTTCCTGTAAGGACTCCATCCCCTACTCCCAATTCCTCCGTCTACGCCGCATCTACACCCAGGATGAAGTGTTCCACACCAAGGCATCGGAGATGTCCTCATTCTTCAGGGAACGGGGTATCCCCTATCTACTATAGATGAGGCTCTCACCAGGGTCTCTTCTATATCCCATGACTCTGCTCTCACTCCCCACCCCCCCCATTCGTAACAAGGGCAGAGTCCCCCTTGTCCTCACCTTCCACTCTACCAGCCGTCACATACAACAAATAATCCTCCAACATTTTCGTCACCTCCAACATGATCCCACCACTTCCCACATCTTCCTATCTCCTCCCCTGTCTGCTTTCCGCAGAGACCGCTCCCTCCGTAACTCCCTGGTCAATTTGTCCATTCCCATCCAAACCACCCCCCTCTCCGGGCACTTTCCCTTGCAACTGCAAGAAATGCTACACTTGTCGCTTCACCTCCCCCCTTGACTCCATTCAAGGACCCAAGCAGTCTTTCCAGCTGCGGCAGAGGTTCACCTGCACCTCCTCCAACCTCATCTAATGCATCCGCTGCTCTAGATGTCAGCTACTCTACATCGGTGAGACTTGGCGATCGCTTCGCCGAACACCTCAGCTCGGTTCGCAATAACCAACCTGATCTCCCGGTGGCTCAGCACTTCAACTCACCCTTCCATTCCGAATCCGACCTTTCTGTCCTGGGCCTCCTCCATGGCCAGAGTGAGGACCACTGTAAATTGGAGGAACAGCACTTCATACTTCGCTTGGGCAGTTTGCACCCCAGCGGTATGAACATTGACTTCTCTAATTTTAGGTAGTCCCTACTTTCTCCTCCCCTTCTCAGCTCTCCCTCAGCCCACTGGCTCCACCTCTTCCTTTCTTCTTCCTGCCCCCCCCCCCCCCCCCCCACCCACCCTCACGTCAGTCTGAAGGGTTTCGACCCGAATCGTTGCCATTTCCTTTGTTCCATAGATGCTACCGAACCCGCTTAGTTTCTCCAGCATTTTTGTCTACCTCCGGCAAATTTAAATCCTTTGTTCAAGAAGGGTGGGAGGCAAGAAGTTCATAACCCTCAGTTTATTAGCTTAACTCCTGCAGTTGGCAAGATGCAGACATCTACAATCTGGAAAAAAGTTCGAGTCATTTTGAAAAGCTTGATGTCATCAAACCAAATCAACATGGTTTTTCATGCCCATAAGTCTCTGAAAATGGCAAGCAGGTAGATAGGGTAGCATGCTTGTCCTCATCGGTCGGGGCATAGAATATAAAAGTTGTGATGTTACCACAGTGGGGAGTGCAGTGTGCGGTTCTGTGGGGCACACTCTCGGATGGATGTAGTTGTACTGGAGGGAGGTACATCAGAACATCGCCCCAACTGGAAGACTTCTCTTATGGGGAGCCGTTGGATAGGCTGGGGTTGCTTTCTCTGGAATGAAGAAGGCTGAGGGATGAGCTGTTAGATGTATATAAAATAGTAAGGACCATAGATAGGGGAGATAGTCAGAATCTTTTATCCACATGGTAAAGATATCAAAGAGTTGAGGGCATAGGTTTAAAAGGGAAGGGGTTTCAAAGGGTATCTTAGGGGAAAGTTTTTTTTATACCCAGGGAAATGTTGGTATCAGATATGCACTGCTAGAGAAGGTGGTGGAATCATACAGTACCACTATATTTAAGAGACATTCAGCAAAGCAACTGAATAGGCAAGAACCCAGTGTGGATAAATGAGGTTACGGAAGATGAGCGAGAAGGTTGGCATGGTCATGGTGGTATGAGGGGCCCATATTTGTGCTGGATAACTCCATGACTGTGAGGGGATAGGTACATTTTGAAAAGATGAGGGAATTGAGGGCTCTGGGGAAGTGGCTGAGAGAAGGAGTTGAGGACTGGGTCAGATGAGACATCTTCATCCTGAACACTGGGGCAGGCTTGAAGGAGCATGTGGCAACTCCTGCTTCTCATGTTGAAAAGTGAAAAATTAAATACCTCTCAGGAATAAATCTACACCATCATAACTGCCAGCCTTCTTGCAATTAACAAGTCAGGTTTTAAGGAAAAGGAAGTAAGTTGTGAGTATTGATTTATACGTTTCATATCAGCCTTAGAGGCCATGTCACACATTCCATGCAAAGCAATGCTGTGCGAGTGGCACCACGCTATTCAACAACAGTTTATTCAGAACATTGATTTCAGGATTTAAAAGGGGGGAAACAATTAACTATTGAATAAAAAGATTCCATAGTGAAGGAAAGCTGAAACAATGGTAGCAACTAATGCACCTATTATTCCAGACAAGTCTTTTGTGGCTCTTGAACCAAAAATCAAGTAAACTGAATAAATAAATAGTGGGGAACTCAATGTCTAATAGTCGAGCAATAAATTTCATTACATTTATTTTCAGAAGGAGCGTTCACACACTTCATCAGCACTAATCTTCAGGGAGCACATGAATCTTCAGTAGTATCTCTTGCTCAATTTCCAAAGCAGCTTCATAAATTATCAAGCAGTGCATGGCTCACTACTTGCCTATTTCTTTTGCAGTGAGGTTGCCTCCACAAGAGTCTACTGAGCAAACTTTACATCCCCTTGACAGTTCCACATAATTTTCATCTGTTATGCCATGATCACATTGAATGGCAGCGTTGGTTCGAAGGTCCGAATGGCCTACTCCTGCACCTATTGTCTATTAACACAGCCCTGTGATTACATAGATCTGCCGGTGGCTAGTGGTGATGGGAAAGATCTACACAAAATGATCCTGCCTCCTGTACCCTTGTGAAACTCATCAATGTCACCAATAACCCCCACCCTGCCCAAAATTCACTTGGCCCATTTCCGACACTTCTCCCCCTGTTCTTGATCAGGAGGAACAGCACCTCATATCCTGCCTGCGTAGTCCACAACACAACGGCAAGACATTGAATTCTCCCATTTCAGGTCATCCATATTGTCCATAGACCTGTTATGCCACTGCAAATCAGAATGTAATTGTTCTGTTTTCAGTATATATGCCATTTAAACACTCTTCACTTCCTCTGTTATGTTCTGTTCTGTTTTCTAACTGCCCTGGTCCTCTCTCACACACCCTTCTGCCTACAATACCCCCAGCCTTGATCTTCCTGTTTTTCCCCTTCACACACACACACACTCCTCCCACATGATCCCCTTCCTCACCCCCCACTCTCACTCCTCCCCTCCCTCCGCTGTTCCCATCTACCAACACCAATTATTTGGTTCCCACTTCCTTTCTAGTCTATTCCAGAATCTGCCCCAAATCTTCTCTGCTTCTGACCTCCCTGCTGCTGTTGCTCTCGCCACCCTTCCCTCGCCCACCTGTGATACCTGCTCATCAATACCTCCTCACCTGTATCCACCTATTGCTTGCTAGCGCTTGCCCCACCACTCTCTGCACCTTTATGCACCGGCTACTTCTCTTTTACCCTTTCAGTCTAGATGAAGGATCTCAGCCCAAAATGCTGCCTCTGCATTTCCCTCCGCAGATGCTGCCTGCCCCACAGATTGCCTCCAGCTGCTCTTTCTTCTTAGCTACGGATTCCAGCATCCGCAGTCCCTTGTGCCTCCAAGTAATTTTCCTCACTTGGAGTGTGTATTTGTCACTGAGTCCATTCTTTCAATTTATGTTAAAATGACATCCTGGAATTATGCAATTAATTCATCTGATTTGGCCTTGCCAAAAATGAGTAAGCATTTGGCTACGTTTTCAGAAGTCACTGAGCTTGAGGTGACGAGTTAGTAACCTTGTGAGCAAAATTAAACAATCAAATGATGCTTGAGACATCTCGTTTGATGAAGGGCCATTAATAGTAACAGTATTGTTGGTACAAGGATAGGTTTTGCCTTCGGTACATCTGACCATAAAGGACCATTGAACTTTGATGCTGATGCTCCCCTTTGCTTGCCTCTCTCCTTTCCCCATAGGTGGAGAGATAGTTCAATTTACACAGCACAGCCTCTCACAGGGGTTGTGGGTTCATTCTTGCAAATGCAAAGTGCAAAGAGGAAAGATTTCTCCAAATTGCAGACCAGAGAAGCATTCCAAAGTGCCTACTTTTAAGGAAGTCTCCGTCAGACCAAAACAACACATTAGTTAATTCAGTATTCACTCAGTAACAGTTCTCTCACCTTCTCTTCAGTGATTTCCTCTGTTTGCTGGGAAGAGTTCAGCTAAACTCCAAAAAAAACAAAAGTAAATGACTTTTCTTGAAAAAAAAGTTAATTAGCAAATTACATTTTGAGAGTAAAATAAGTCATAGACAAATTACAATAAAGAACCTTGCCTCAATATTTTGTTTCTGTTGACCTGAATGATTGAAACATGTGGTGACAGTTTCTGCTGAGTTGTCATTTTCTGAGTGCCGCAATGTTGCCCGTTTTTTCTTGATGAGGTCTGCATCCCTGTTGTAACAGAATCCCAGTTTATGGACTGGAGTCGTGATGGATCTTCGAGCTGGTGAAGTGGGCTCTGGACTTGTGCTCTCTGTGCAGTCTGAATACTGAAGCTTCCTGTGCTCATGGTCATAGGTGCTACTGTTGTTTCCTGAACTCTTGTGTCTTTCTGCTACAGTATCCTCATATACAAGAGATGGTACTTTATATTCCTTTTGATCACTCTCATTTGACAAGTCATTTAAGACAGCAGTATCTACTTTCAACAGTTTCCTTTTGTTTAATGAAGGCGGTACTTGTGCTTGTGGCAATGATTCTTCTGTGCTTTCACTTTTGCTGTTATCCTCCAACGCAGAACTTTTGACAGAGTTCTGTTCATGAGGGTTATCATATTGTGCCTCAGCAAAAGTTTTAGTCCTTTGTGAGGAAGATATTGCTGCACTTATATTGAAATGGTCTTCAGCTGCTTGATGTTGACTTTGCAACTCACTGTCATTGATGAATACCGTGTTTTCCTGAGATGAAGTATCAAGTGATAGACCAGTAGGTTGTTGTGCTGCTGGTTTAACTTCAGTTATCTCTGCGTAAAACTGCTCCTGATCAATAGAGCTGTTTGTATCAGTTTCAAAGTTGCCGACTTTGTATTTACTTTTACTGCTATTTTCTTCAATCTGCACAACATTTAATTCTTCCCCACTGAAATGTGCCCTTATTTGATAAAGGTAGGTCATTACAGACAGTTTATCAGGAATGGCCAATAGAACCATATCTGCAGGCTCCAATAATCGCGATATTCCCAAGCTTGCAAAGACATCATAAGCCTATGAAAAATATTGGGATCAGTTAGACATTGCAATATTTAGTTAAAATAACTTTACACAGCTGTACCATTTGTAACAAATACAGCAAGACAGACATCATTAAGTTCCATAGTAACAAAGAAACACTGATCATTGTATTAATATACCTGCTATCTAAAATTCTTAATTATATTTCCAAACACTTATTAAAAAGTCAATATGAATTCTGCAATGTATTGCTAATTAAATACATTACAATTTCACAATAATTTGTTTTATGTACCTTTTATATTATGTGATAATATCACCTCATATAATATTCTAACACAGATTTACGAAGAAACAACTTGATGGAGTCATGTTACAATACAATGCCGTTTATTGTTATTTGAACCCCAAATGAAGTTCAAACGAAATTTGGTTTGGTGTCTGCAGTCATACCACAAGAAAACAACCAAGACACACACCAACACAATTTACACAAACATTTTGCAGTTATACAAGACGTTGGTGAGGCTGCATTTAGAGTATTGTGTTCAGTTCTGGGCACCATGTTGTAGGAAAGGGGAAGATTTAATAGGAATCTGAGGGGTAACTTTTTCACACAAAGGGTGGTTGGTGTATGGAATGAGCTGCCGCAGGAGGTAGTTGAGGCCGGGACTATCGCAACATTTAAGGAACAGTTAGACAGGTGCATGGATAGGACAGGTTTGGAGGGATATGGGCCAAACGCAGACAGGTGGGACTAGTCTGGCTGGGACATGTTGGCTAATGTGGGCAAGTTGGACGGACAGGCCTGTTTCCACGCTGTATGATTCAATGACTCTATTTGGAAGCTGCTAATGACTGTTTCATTTCAGCTGGTCAAACAATCACACTCATGTAACACACATGAAAGTCAATTATGTTATTTACACTTCTTAGAAGTGTATCAAAACTACACAATGGGATAAGGGAAAATCTTTGCACCTGACCTGCAAGAAGAGAAACCGTGCAAAGTATCACATTCCTTTCCCACTAATGGTTCCAAAGACAAATTGGGAAAAAAAATGAAGCGATGCGTACATTATATTACAATTGCAGATTATGCTGCTAACACAATGAATAAATAATGCAATAATAACAACTCTTGCACCACCCCGATATCAATTTATTCTTTAAATGAAAACAAATTTCATGTACAAATTACATATACATATACAATTGGTTCATAATCCAAATAGGTCAAACTTTTAAAATCATCAAAGATCAAGGTGGAATATTAATATAATTCTGCAGATTATTAAACTACTTGCATTATGTAGCATTTAAAAAGTTGTTTAAAAACAGAAAGCATATTTTTTTCTAAGCTCTCAGAGGCACAGGAGGAAGAATTATGTAAAACTTAGAGATGACTTAAAAGGAACTGTGGAGAAAAAGTCAAGAGTGCAGAGTTATAGTGTGGATTATCAGCAGCATAGGTTGTGGTGAGAGGAATGGAAAGGTGCAGAGATTTGCAAGAATAGAACAGCCATAATCTGACTGAGTGGCACAGCAAACGAGGGGGCTGCTCCTGCATGTTTGTATGCATTTAAAGGGGTCCTTTGACAAACAAATGGAGATATTGAAGGAAAAGGATTATATAGGGCAAGGCAGCGGCAGGCTGGCTTCAAACAATAGTATCAATACTCACAGGGAACCCAATGTGGCCCAGCAAAGACAGCAACGTATTAATGAAGATAAAAGCGATAGGTGTTTAAATAAGCTAAAGTTTACAGAAAGCAGAGAGTAAAGACCAGCCAGGAGAGGAATAGCCCTATCCGAATTGAGGGTGGCAAAGGCACAAAGATTTAAACAGATGAAGAAAGTGCCAAACATGAGCAACTTAACTGGGATAGAAATGTGGTGCTCTTGATAGATCTCCAGGACCTGACAATGTTTCCCCTTCTACTCTTAAGCTCTGTGCCGAACAGCTGGCACCGGTCTACACAGACATTTTTAACCAGTCCCTGCGAACATGTACTGTCCCTGCCTGCTTCAAAGTCTCCACTATTGTCCCTGTACTCAAAAAGGCAAGAATTACTTGTCTTAATGACTACAGTCCTGTTGCACTGACCTCTGTAATCATGAAGACACATGAAAGGCTTGTGCTGGCCAAACTGAAAAATATCACAAACTCCGTGCTGGACCCTATGCAGTTTGCATATTGGGCCAATAGATCTGTGGATGTTGCAGTCAATCTGGGCCTGCACTTCATCCTACAGCACCTAGACTGCCAGGGGACCTATGCGAGGATTGTTTGCTGATTTTAGCTCTGAATTCAACACCGTTGTGCCAGTGCTACTACACTACAAACTTTCCAAGTTGACTGTGCCTGAACCCCTCTGTCAGTGGATTACTAACTTCCTGGCAGACAGGAAACAGCATGTGAGGCTGGGAAAGCACATCTCGGACCCGCAAACACTCAGCATAGGAGCACCGCAAGACTGCGTACTCTCCCCTCTCCTCTACTCTCTCTACACCAACGACTGCACCTCCACAGACACCTCTGTCCAGCTTCTCAAGTTTGCGGACGACACAACCCTGATTGGACTGATCCAGGATGGGATCTGCCTACAGACAGGAAGTGTCACAGCTGGCATCCTGGTGCCATCGCAACAACCTAGAACTCTTAAGACAGTGGAATTGATTGTAGACTTTAGGAGAGCTCCCCCTCCCCTCACCCCACTCACCATCAACAGCACCACAGTCATATCTGTGGAGTCTTTTCCTGGGAACCATCATCTCCAAGGACCTTAAGTGGGGGACTAACATCAACTCCAGTCAAAAAGGCACAACAGAGGATGTACTTCCTGCGGCAGCTGAGGAAGCACAATCTGCCACAGGCAACGATGGTCCAATTCTACACAACCATCGTAGAGTCTGTTCTCTCCTTCTCCATCATGGTCTGGTTTGGCTCAGCCACCAAGCACGACACCTGGAGGCTGCAGCGAATCGTTCGATCAGCAGAGAAGGTTATTGGCTGCAACCTTCCCTCCATTGATGAACTGTACACTGCAAGGGCCAGGAAGCGAGCGGGCAAGGTCATCTCAGACCCCTCTCACCCTGGCCACAAACTCTTTGAATCGCTTCCCTGTGGAAGGCGACTCCGGACTGTCAAAGCTGCCACAGCCAGACATAAAAACAGTTTTTATCCACGAGTAGTTGCTCTACTCAGCAGCTAAAAATCTGTAGCCTCCCTTTGATCTGGTATTTTGTTGGTTCACATGCTTGATCAATGGTGTTTTATCATTAATGCTTTATTATTATTAATGTTTAGTGTTTTCTGAGTAATTCGTAACTGTCACTGTATGTCATGTTGTTACTTGTGGGCGGAGCACCAAGGCAAATTCCTTGTATGTCAATACTTGGCCAATAAACTTACTTAGTTACTTACTCTTCAAAACAGACTGGACTTACGACTGGACGTTGATATACAGCGAGGTGTGGGTTGTAAGGACAGGGTTTGGGGGATACAGGTAGACGGAATGGAAGAGGATCAGATAGATGAAACAAAATGTAAAAAGTGAAATCACATAGAAACATTGAAAAATAGGTGCTGGGGTAGGCCATTTGGCCCTTCGAGCCCGCACCGCCATTCAATATGATCATGGCTGATCATCTAAATCCACAGATTCACCACTCTGGATAAAAAGGTCATTACTTCATCTCAGTCCTAAATGGCCTACCCCTTATTCTTAAACTGTGACTGCTGGTTCTGGACTCCCCTAACATCGCGGACTTTTTTCCTGCATCTAGCCTGTCCAGTCCTTTACAAAATTTATATGTGTTATGGGAATAGTGCCATCGGTGGTGCAGTACCCATGATGCAATACCCAAGATGGATCCTGAATTTAAATGGCTGAACCCAAGGCTCGAGTGTAAAACCTCTGTTAATTAGTTGTGTAGCTGTAATGGAGAAGTTTACAGTAAGAAAATACAATATTAAAACATGGTGTCAGATCGGGACCTGCTTCAGGATTCATCGAGAGTTTAGATTGGGTCCACGGCGATGAAAGACGCATTTTGTGAGTGAGTACTACCGAGAGAAGATTGCGCGGCCTACATTGTTTCCATCGAGTGAGGGGCGGATTTGTCAGGAAAATGGAGCATCTAAAGCCCCCTGGGCAAATGAATTTTGAGGCAAGGTACCTGCCAATGGAGTGGAGACAATGTAAGTAAGTACATTTTATTTATATAGCATGCTTAAATCAACTCGCGTTGAAACCAAAGTGCTTTATATAGAAGAAATTATTAGGTTTCCATACATCCATAAAAAGGAAATTAAAAAAGAAAAATGACACAACACACTATAGAATTTAACATGAACGTCCCCCCACAGCAGAATCAACATTTCCACTGTGAGGAAAGGCACTAAAAAGTTCAGTCCTCTTCCTCTGTGATCACCCGAGGTAGGGGCCTATTTGCAGCCTCCGTAGTCGCCGCAATGGCGGCCCGATGTTACAGGCCCTCTCACCGGATGATGGAGCTCCGGCGTCGGGTGAACACTCCTCAGCGGCTTGAAGTGTCTGGAACGGACGCTTCCTCCCCGGAGACCGCGGCTCCCGAAGTCCACAGGCCGTGCTCGTTGGAGCTCCGACACTGGCGATCTCAGCGAGAGATCCCAGGCTTCGCGGTGTTTGAAAGTCCGCACCGCCCACGGTTGGACGCTCCTCGACCACAGATCCGCAATGTCGGAGTCGGCGGTCTCAGCACTCCAGAGCTTACCACACGGTGATCCTTGGTAAGGCATCGCCCGCTCAGCGATGGTGCTTCAGCACTGTGCCGCCGCCGCCAAAGCTGAAGTTCTGGCCGGTTCTAGCTCTACCAAACGCTGGAGACACGGACACCGGAGGGCAACGTACAAGCAGATACGCTAGAGCAGGCTCTCGATGCTATCGAACAGCATTGTCAACCCGTGAGGAACGAGACCATCGACAGGTATAGATTCTTTATGAGGAGCCAAGAAAGAGGGGAGACTTTTGATTTGTGTATAATAGAACTGCAGCTCATTGCGGTTTCAGAGAGTTGAAGGATTCACTGATATGTGATAGAATAATATGCGGCATAAGAGATGACATGCTGCGGGAGAGACTTCTCCAAGAAACCTCACTTGACTTAGAAAAGTGTGTGAAGGCGAGCCAGGCTTCGGTGCTTGCCAAAGCCAGAGTTGATGTCCTGTTAAGTGACCAACGACAAGATGTCTGTGCAGTGAGACAAGAGGGGAAAAGATACCAACCAACCATACAGTGCAAATACAAACATGAGAGGAAGAAGGAGAAATGTCCGGCATATGGCCGGGAGTGTTTCAAATGCCATAAGAAAGATCATTTAACATCACAAGCAGGTGCAACAGAAGAAATAAAAGAAAGGGGAAAAACCCTGTGCAGGCAGTGGAGGAAGTAGAGAGTTCCAGTGATGAGTATGATGACAGTCACACAATGGAACTGCAACCAGAAGCAGTAAAAGCACAAAGTGTGCACAGTGTTGAGGAGACTTAAGTCACAAAGAAAATCTTTGAGACCATGATGCTGAAAGGGAAGGAAATAAAATTCCAGGTGGACATTGGAGCCACATGTAACATCATTCCCAAGATGTATGCAAAGGATGTGGATGAAACCAAGCAAGTATTGTCGATGTACAACAATACGACAGTGGTGCCTCTTGGGAAAAGCAAGGTGAGACTAGTGAACCCAAAGAATGGAAGGAAATACAAAGTAGAGTTTGTAGTCCTGGAGTAAGACTGTATTGCAATCCTGGGAAGCAGGGCAGCCCAGCAAATGGGGATCATCAGTGTGTAAAGAGAACATAATGACATTGAATGGCAGTGAAATCCCTCTGAGCAAGGAAAGACTGATGGCTGAGTATGCTGATGTGTTTGAAGAGACAGGCAAATTCGAGGGCAAGTACTGTCTGCAGGTAGATGACAGCGTAACGCCAGTGATCCATCCACCACGAAGAGTCCCTGTAGCCTTACGGAACAAGCTGAAAGAGGAGTTAGACAGACTAACAGAAGCTGAAATAATTGCCCCAGTAGAGACCCAAACTCCATGGGTATCCAGCCTTGTGTTTGTAGAAAGGCCCAATGGAGAGTTGAGAGTGTTTAGACCCGAGGGATCTGAACAAGGGGCTGAAAAGAAGTCATTACCCAATGACGACGATTGAAGATGTCCTCACAGACCTAAATGACGCCAAGGTCTTTAGCACGTTTGACGCCAAAAATGGGTTTTGGCATGTGAAACTGGATGATGAGAGTTCTCAGCTTACAACATTTAACACACCATATGGCAGATATAGATGGAGACGCATGCCATTTGGTCTGCCCACAGCCCTTGAAGAGTTCCAGCAACGATAGAACCAAGTGTTGGAGGGCCTGGAAGGAGTGAGGTTTGTTGCTGACGACATCCCAGTGTTTGGGAAAGGAAAAACTGCTGTGGAAGCAGAAAGAGACCATGACAGGAAGGTCAGAGCTCTGATGGAGAGATGTCATGACAGAAACCTGAAGCTGAACATAGAGAAGGCAAAGCTAAAGGTGAAGGAAGTTACTTTCATAGGACATAGAGTCTCTGCTGCAGGACTGAAACCAGATCCAGGGAAGGTAGAAGCAGTGCTACAGATGCCTAACCCAACGGATGTCCAAGGAGTTCAGCGATTTATTGCGTTTGTTAACTACTTCAGCAAATTCCTTCCTGGACTAAGCGACCTATGTGAACCGCTACGCAAGCTGATACAGAAGGATGTAGTTTGTTGGTGGGCACAGGTGCATGATAGGGTGGTGATGGACATAAAGAAGCTAGTAACTGCAGAGCCAGTGCTCAGATACTATGATCCACCCAAGGAGCTGAAAGTACAAGCCGACGCATCAGAAACTGGACTTGGTGCGGCACTGATGCAGGAGGGCCATCCAGTTGCCTACGCTAGCAGGGCCCTGGTGGATGCGGAGACCAGATATGCACAAATAGAAAAAGAATTGCTGGCAGTGGTGTTTGGTCTAGAGAGGTTCCATGTGTACACATATGGAAGGCCAGTGAATGTGCAGTCAGACCATAAGCCACTGGAGATAATCGCCACAAAACCAGTTCATCGTGCTCCAAAGAGATTGTAGAAGATGCTGGTGAGGATGACCTATGATGTAACAATAAGATACAGACCAGGGAAGGAGATGCAGCTTGCGGACACACTGAGCAGAGCATATATTCACACTGGCAAGACTGACATGACCATGAAACAACTGGAGACTGTAAACCTGGTCATGCACATCCCAATATCGCAGCTCCTGCTAAATGGCATAAGGGATGCAACAAAAAAAGATGAGACTATGCAGAGACTGCAAGAGGTGATCAAACAAGGCTGGCCAGAGAACAAGAAGGATGTTGACCCAGAACTTATCTCCTATTTCCATGTGAGGGACGAGCTGAGTGTTGGAGATGACCTCATATTTAGAGGAGAGAGGGTAATCATCCCTAAAGCCAGGAGACAAGACATGAGCTCACGGGTACATGATTCCCACATTGGTGTGAATGGCTGTCTAAGAAGGGCAAGAGAATGTCTGCACTGGCATGGAATTAATGCAGAAATCAAGGACTTTGTACAGTAATGTGAGACATGAAAAGCTCAAGGGAAAGAATAACCAAAAGAAACACTGCATTCGCATGAAATTCCAGAGAGGCCAATGGCGAAGTTGTGTGCAGATTTGTACCACTTAGATGGAAGGAACTATTTGATCACTGTGGACTACTTCTCAGGATATTGGGAAATAGACTATCTGGAGAAAACACTGGCATTTAATGTCATCCATAAATTCAAAGGCCAGTTCGCAAGATATGGAACACCAGATCAGCTCATCACAGAGGGGACTGTGTGGAGAGGGTGGAGGATTTCCGCTAACTGGGAATCCATATTGAGGAGGACCTGACGTGGAGCGTGAACACCTCTGCGCTGCTGAAAAAGGTCCAGCAGAGACTACACTTCCTGAGGGTGCTCAGGAAGAATAACATCACACAGAAACTGCTGCTGTCCTTTTATCGGTGCTCCATTGAGAGCATCCTAACATACTGTGTATGCGTGTGGTACACCAGCTGCACAGCGGCTCAGAGGAAAGCGCTCCAGAGGGCCATTGACAACATTGGCCCAGAAGATTGTCGGCTGTCCTCTCCTTACCTTGGAGGACTTACACAGTTCCCGCTGCATCAAAAAATCCCAGAATATTATAAAGGACATTTCCCACCCCGGACTCTCCCTGTTTGAACTGTTGCCGTCAGGCAGATGGTACAGATCTACAAGGACAAGGACAAACAGACTTAAAAACAGTTTTTACCCCACTGCTATAAAGGCACTAAATGTAGCCGCAAGGAACGCGGGGACTAGGGGACTGTGGTTGGTACACTGTGAAATCGACAAAAGGATGTAGGGTTGGGTGCTTATGCGTGCTGTTTTCATATTTCATATTTATTTTAGTTGTTTATCTTTTTTTAATATTTTACCTTGTATGTATCGTTGGCTTTTATGGTTTGAATGGCGCACTGACTGGCTGACATTTTAAAATTTTGTTGTACATGGTTCATGTTACAATGACAATAAAGAAACTATTATAATATTATCACAGATAATGGGCCCCAGTTCACAGCTGAGGAGTGCAAGAGATTTGCCAAGAAGTGGCAGTTTGAACATATGACCGCATCACCCCATTATCCACAGAATAATGGAAAGGTGGAGAGCAGTGTGAAAGTTGGGAAGTCATTGCTGAGGAAGGCTAAGGCTGCAGGAGCTGACCCTCACCTGAGCCTACTGACTTTTCACAACACACCAACACCAGGCATGAGTAGCAGTCCAGTACAAAGATTGATGAACAGATGTACCAGGACCATTCTACCAACCACTCAGAGGCTGCTCAAACCTGAAATTCAGAAAAAGGTAGGAGCTGAGTTGAGAGCAGCTAGAGACAGACAAGCAGACTACTACAACAGAGGAAGAAGAGTTTCTGAAGAAGGGTTTTCGGCCCGAAACGTTGCCTATCTCCTTTGCTCCATAGATGCTGCTGCACCCGCTGAGTTTCTCCAGCATTTTGTGTACCCTCGATTTTCCAGCATCTGCAGTTCCTTCTTTAACACTACAACAGAGGATCCCAAAATCTGCTTCCCCTGAAAGCTGGTGGTCCAGTTTGAGTGAAGCTGACTGGTGACCTACATCAGCCCTGGGGGAAGGCTGTGGTTGTAGGCCATGTGGTGCGAAGTCAGAACGAGGACGGCGTCATCTATAGTCGGAATCGGCGCCATGTGAGGAAGACCAAAGAGCCATTTCATTGCGCTGATGTTGACTTGAATGGCCTGGTAACGTCGCCTGAACCGGAACGAGACAATTCAATTCAATTCAATTCAATCTTTAATTGTCATTGTGCAGTGTACAGTACAGAGACAACGAAATGCAGTTGTTCACCCAGAAGGGCGAACATAGAATAATGAACAGTAAAATATATATATGTACAAACAGTATCAGTAGTGCAATTTTACTGGGGGAAGGAGTGTCCGGGAGGGGGTGACTAGCAATCACCGAGGTGCAGAGTTAAGTAGTGTATCAGCTGCAGGGAAGAAGCTGTTCGTGAACCTGCTACAGAGCGGAGGGATCTGTAGCGCCTCCTGGATGGGAGGAGGACAAACAGTCTGTGGCTGGGGTGAGAGCAGTCCTTGACGATGCTGTGCGCCCTTCGCAGACGTCGCTTGCTATGGACAGACTCATTGGAGGGGAGTGAGGAACCGGTGATGCGTTGGGCAGTTTTCACCGTCCTCTGCAGTGCTTTCCGGTCGGAGACAGAGCAGTTGCCATACCATACTGTGATACAGTTGGTAAGGATGCTCTCGATGGTGCAGCGGTAGAAGTTCACCAGAATCGGAGGCGATAGATGGACCTTCTTTAGTCTCCTCAGGAAGAAGAGACGCTGGTGAGCCTTCTTGACCAGTGTAGAGGTATTGTGGGTCCAAGAGAGGTCATCAGAGATGTTGACCCCCAGAAACCTGAAGCTGGAAACACCTTCCACCTCCGTCCCGTTAATATGGATGGGTGTGTGCGTGCAGCCCCTAGACCTTCTATAGTCCACAATGAGCTCCTTGGTCTTCTTGGAGTTAAGGGCCAGGTTGTTGTCAGTGCACCATGCTGCTGGGAGCTGAACCTCCTCCCTATAGGCCGACTCATCGTTGTCGCTGATGAGGCCAATCACCGTTGTATCATTTGCATACTTAGAACCATGTAGAGGTGTGCAGTCGTAGGTGAAGAGGGAGTAGAGGAGGAGGCTCAGTACACAGCCCTGTGGAACGCCGGTGTTCGGGGTGAGGGTTGAAGAGGTGTGGCTGTCCAACCTAACAGACTGGAGTCTGTTAGTTAGAAAGTCCAGTAACCAGTTGCAGAGGGAGGGATTGATGCCAGGTCGCTGAGTTTGGTGATCAGTTTTGAGGGGATAATGGAGTTAAATGCTGAGCTATAATCGATGAACAGCATTCTCACGTAGGTGTCTCTGTTGTCGAGGTGGGAGAGGGCGGAGTGAAGTGCCGTTGAGATGGCATCCTCCGTACTCCTGTTCTTGCGGTATGCAAACTGATAGGGGTCCAGTGTGGGAGGTAGGCAGCCTTTGTGGTGTGCCAGGACCAGCCTCTCGAAGCACTTGGTGATGATGGGAGTAAGTGCAAGTGGGCGGAAGTCGTTGAGGCTCGCCGCAGTGGAGTGTTTTGGCACCGGCAAGATGGAGGTGGTTTTAAGGCACGTGGGGACAACTGCTTGGGCAAATGACAGGTTGAAGATGTCAGTCCAGACGTCTGTCAGCTGCGCAGCACAGGTCGTGAGGACGTGCCTGGGGATTAATCCTGCTCAGTGCTACATACACGTCGTAGGGGGTGAGTGTGAGGGGCTGGTGATCAGCAGGGAGCACAGCCTTGATGGCCATCTCTTGATTAACCCTGTCAAAGCAGCCATAAATGTGGTTAAGCTCCTCAAGGAAGGATGAGTCGCTGGATGTGGGGTGGTGTTGGTGGATCTGAAGTCCGTGATGGCCTGGATGCCTTGCCACATGCGTCGGGGGTCGGAGTTGTTGGTGAAGTGCTCCTCAATCCTAAGCTTGTAGCTATGCTTGGCCTTCTTGATGCCCCTCTTCAGGTTAGCCCTGGATGGACTGTAGGCTCGAGCATCGCCTGACCTGAAAGCGGTGTCCCGTGCTTTCAGCAGTAGTCTGACCTCTCTGTTCATCCATGGCTTCTGATTCGGGAATGTGGTAATCCGTTTGAGGGTGGTGACACTGTTGATGGTGGAGTTGATAAAGTCCAAAAGAGAGGATGTATAAGAGTCAATGTCCGTGTGGGAGTCAAGGGTGGCCTGAGCTGCAAACACATTCCAGTCAGTGTTTCCAAAACGCTGCTGAGGTGTGGAGTCCGCCTCTTCTAACCAAACGTTAACTGTCCTCACTGTGGGTTTAACACGTCTGATGAGTGGGGAGTACTTTGGGAGCAGGAGCACTGAGGGGTGACCAGACTGACCAAGGTGGGGGAGAGGGATGGCTTTGTAAGCTTCAGCCATATTTGTGTAAACTTTGTCCAGTATCTTGTCTTCTCTAGTGGCGAAGGAGACATGTTGGTGGAATTTGGGGACTACAGTCTTCAGGTTGGAGTGATTGAAGTCACCCGCACAATGAAGGCTGCCTTATGAGCAAACGACCTGTGAGCCGGCCACCGGTCCCCAGGGAGCATCAAACCCTGACAACAAGATCTGGTAGATGCGTTTGAAAACGACGCTATCTGCAGGATTATGTGCCCAAATAAGGATAGGGCCTGTAACCATATAACAATTACAGCACGGAAACAGGCCTTCTCGGCCCTTCCAGTCCGTGCCGACCATTTATTTTCCTCTAGTCCCATCTACCTGCACTCAGACCATACCCCTCCATTCCCTTCCCGTCCACATAGCTATCCACTTTACTTTTAAATGTTAAAATCGATCCTGCCTCCACCACATCCGCAGGAAGATCATTCCACACAGCCACCACTCTCTGAGTAAAGAAGTTCCCCCTCATGTTACCCCTAAACTTCTGTCCCTTAATTCTCATGTCATGCCCTCTTGTTTGAATCTTTCCTACCCTCAATGGGAAAAGCTTATCCACGTCAACTCTGTCTATCCCTTTCATCATTTTAAAGACCTCAATCAAGTCGCCCCTTAACCTTCTGCGCTCCAAAGAATAAAGACCTAACTTGTTCAACCTTTCTCTGTAACTTAGTTGCTGGAACCCAGGCAACATTCTAGTAAATCTCCTCTGTACTCTCTCTATTTTGTTGACATCCTTCCTATAATTAGGCTACCAAAATTGTACACCATACTCCAGAATTGGTCTTACCAATGCTTTGTACAATTTTAACATTACTTCCCTACTCCTATATTCAATGCTCTGATTTATAAAGGCCAGCACACCAAAAGCTTTCTTTACCACCCTATCTACATGCGATTCCACCTTCAGGGAACTATGCACAGTTATTCCTGGATCCCTCTGTTCCACAGCATTCCTCAATTCCCTACCATTTACCATGTACGTCCTATTTTGATTTGTCCTGCCAAGATGTAGCACCTCACACTTATCAGCATTAAACTCCATCTGCCATCTTTCAGCCCACTCTTCCAAATGGCCCAAATCTCTCTATAGACTTTGAAAATCTACTTCATTATCCACAGCACCCCCTATCTTAGTATCATCTGCATACTTACTTATCCAATTTTCCACCCCATCATCTAGATCATTGATGTACATGACAAACAACAGTGGACCCAACACCGATCCCTGAGGCACCCCACTGGTCACCGGCTTCCAACCTGACAAACAGCCATCCACCATTACTCTCTGGCATCTCCCATTCAGCCACTGTTGAATCCATCTTGCTACTCCGCCATTAACACCCAAAGATTGAACCTTCTTAACCAACCTTCCATGGGGAACCTTGTCAAAGGCCTTACTGAAATCCATATAGACAACATCCACTGCTTTACCCTCACCAATTTCCCTTGTAACCTCTTCAAAAAATTCAAGAAAGTTTGTCAAACTTGACCTTCCAGGCACAAATCCATGTTGACTGTTCTTGATCAGACCCTGTTTATCCAGATGCTTATATATATTATCTCTATGTATCCTTTCCATTAGTTTGCCCACCAATGACGTCAAACTAACAGGTCTATAATTGTTAGGTTTATTCTTTGAACCCTTTTTAAGCAATGGAACAACATGCACAGTACGCCAATCCTCTGGCACTATTCCCGTTTCTAATGACATCTGAAATATTTCTGTCATAGCCCCTGCTATTTCTACACTAACTTCCCTCAATGTCTTAGGGAATATCCTGTCTGGACCTGGAGACTTATCCACTTTTATATTTTTCAAAAGTGTCAGTACTTCCTCCTCTTTGAATCTCATAGTTTCCATAGTTACTCTACTTTTTTCCCTTACCTCACAGAGTTCAATATCCTTCTCCTTGGTGAATACCGAAGTAAAGAAATTGTTCAATATCTCCCCCATCTCTTTTGGCTCTGCAGATAGCTGTCCATTCTGGCTCTCTAATGGTCCAATTTTATCCCTCGTTATCCTTTTGCTATTAATATAGCTGTAGAAACCCTTTGGATTTACTTTCACCTTTCTTGCCAAAGCAACCTCATATCTTCTTTTAGCTTTTCTTATTTCTTTCTTAAGATTCTTTTTACATTCCTTATACTCATCTAACACCTCATTTACTCCATGCCTCCTATAATAATTGTAGATATCTCTCTTTTTTCAAACCAAGTGTCCAATTTCCCTTGAAAACCATGGCTCTTTCCGATTTTTACAATTTCCTTTCAACCGACCAGGGACATAAAGATTCTGTACTCTTACAATTTCCCCTTTAAATGTCCTCCATTTCTCTTCTACATCCTTCCCATCAAACAAAATGTCCCAATTCACTCCTTTTAAATCCTTACGCATTCCCTCAAAGTTAGCCTTTCTCCAATCAAAAATCTCAACCCTAGGTCCAGTTCTGACTCTCTCCATAATTATATTGAAACTAATGGTATTGTGATCATTGGTCCCGAAGTGCTCACCAACGCATACCTCCGTCACCCGACCTGCCTCATTTCCTAACAGGAGGTCCAGCACTGCCCCTTCTCTGGTCGATACCTCTATGTATTGCTGCAAAAAACTATCCTGCACACATTTAACAAACTCCAAACCATCCAGCCCACTTGTAGTTGTAGTTGATTATAGATTTAAAAGGCTATTAGGTTATATTTTAAAAGTTAATGTTATATTGTTCTTTTATAGTTTGATATGCATAGTTTATGTAGAAGTAGTGGTAATGGCCATTTAAAAACTAAATAAATAAATAAATAAACAGATTGTTAAATAAAAAGGGGGAAGGAAGTGAGGAACCAGACATGTGTTGTTCAAAGTTTAGATAATTCCGAGCACTGAACTGCCCAAGATCCAAGGAATGAGAATTTGGAAGCTACCACGGAAATGGACTGTCAAATGCATGTTGGAAAATGGACTCGGTGAAATACGATGTCATGGCGGAATGTAATGTATTCCTATACATGTAAAGTGCCTGTACATACGTGTTTTGTAAACAAAGGGGGATGTTATGGGAATAGCACCATCGGTGGTGCAGTACCCATGATGCAATACCCATGAGGCAGTAACCAAGATGGATCCTGAATTTAAATGGCTGAACCCAAGGCTCGAGTGTAAAACCTCTGTTAATTAGTTGTGTAGCTGTGATGGAGCAGTGTACAGTAAGGAAACACAATATTAAAACAATATGTTTCTATAAGAGCCTCTCTCATCCTTCTAAATTCCAGTGAATACAAGCCCAGTCGACCCATTCTTTCATAATAAGCCGGTCCCGCCATCCCGGGAATTAAGCTGGTGAACCTACACTGCACTCCCTCGATATCAATAATGTCCTTCCTCAAATTAGGACCAAAATTGCACACAATGCTCCAGGTACCGTTAGCTTTCTTCACTGCCTTCTGTACCTGCATGCTTACTGTCAGTGACTGCTGAATAAGCACACCCAGGTCTCGTTGCACCTCCCCTTTTCCTAATCTGACCCCATTTAGATAAAAATCTGCGTTCCTGTTCTTGCCACCAAAGTGGATAACCTCACATTTATCCACATTATACTGCATCTGCCCACTTACCCAACCTATCATAGTCACCCTGCAGCCTCATAGCATCCTCCTTGCAGCTCATACTGCCACTCAACTTTGTGTCATCTGCAAACTTTTAATTCACGTCACATTTAATGTCAAATTTAATGTCACATTCCTTTGTCTAAATCGTTAATATATATATTGTAAATAACTGTGGTCCCAGCACCGAGTCTTGCGGCACCCCACTAGTCACTGCCTGCCATTCTGTAAAGGACCCGTTAATTCCTACCTTGTCAAAGGCTTTTTGAAAGTCCAGATACATCACATCCACCGGCTCTCCCTTATCCATTCTACTTGTTACATCCTCAAAAAATTCCACTTTGGTAGAAAATAACACGAAGGCAAAGTATTTAGTTTGAATAGTGAAAGACTGAAAGGCATCAACATTCAAAGGGTCCTGGGTGTTCTTGTACATGAATCACTGGATGTTACCATGAGAGTACAGGTCGCAATTAAGAAAGTGGTGAATCATGACGAAGGGTCTTTCACCCAAATCCTTAACTCTCCTTATCCTTCCACAGAGAGAACCTGGTTTTTCAGGTTTCTGTGTGTAAGATCTTCAGCATCTGCAGTTTGTAATTTTATTACCAGCCCTCTACTCTCAAAAGTCGATAATAATCAGAGGTCACAAAATTGCTCTGGGGCTTGAGAAGAGCAAGGTGACGTGCCTCAATGACTATCGACCAGTGGCACTAACGCCTGTGGTGATGAAGTGCTTTGAGAGGTTGATCATGGAGCAAACCAACTCCTACCTGGACCCACTGCAGTTCGCTTACCGCCACAACAGATCAACGGTGGATGTGATCTCGCTGGCCCTCCACTCCGCTCTGGACCACTTGAACAACAAAACCTCATATGTCAGGCTGTTATTCATTGATTACAGCTCAGCATCTAACACAATCATCCCCTCCAAACTGGTTTCCAAACTCGCAGAACTGGGTCTCTGCGCATTCCTCTGCAATCGGATCCTCGACTTCATCATTCACAGACCACAGTCTATTCGTATTGGTGGAAATGTGTCAGCCTCGATAACAATCAGCACGGCTGAGTGCTCAGCATCCTGCTGTACTCACTCTATACTCATGACTGCGTAGCTGGTCATAGTGCGAACTCCATCATCAAGTTCACTGACAACACCACTGTTGTGGGACGTATCACTGATGGGGACGAGTCAGAGTATAGAAGAGAGATCGAGCAGCTGTCCATTTGGTGCCAGCACAATAACCTGGCCCTCAACACCAGCAAAACCAAGGAACTGATTGTGGACTATGGAAGGAGTAGGATGGGGACCCACAGTCCTGTTTACATCAACGGGTCGATGGTTGAAATGGTCAAGAGCTTCAAATTCCTGGGCGTGCACATCTCTGAAGATCTTTCCTGGTTCGAGAACATTAATGCAATTATCAAGAAAGCACATCAGCGCCTCTAATTCCTGAGAAGATTACAGAGAGTTGGTCTATCAAGGAGGACTCTCTCTAACTTCTACAGGTGCACAGTAGAGAGCTTGCTGACCGGTTGCATCGTGGCTTGGTTCGGCAATTTGATTGCCCTGGAGAGGAAAAGACTACAAAAAGTAGTAAACACTGGCCAGTCCCTCATCGGCTCTGACCTCCCTTCCATCGTGGGGATTTATTGCAGTCTCTGCCTCAAAAAGGCTGCCAGCATCATCAAGGATCCACACCACCCTGGCCACACACTCATCTCCCTGCTACCTTCAGGTAGAAGGTACAGGAGCCTGAAGACTGCAATGACCAGGTTCAGGAATAGCTACTTCCCAACAGCCATCAGGCTATTAAACCTGGCTCGGACAAAACTCTGATCATTAATAACCAATTATCTGTTATTTGCACTTAATCAGTTAATTTATTCATGTGTGTATGTATTTATATAATGATATATGGACACACTGATCTGTTTTGTAGTAAATGCCTACTATGTTCTGTTGTGCTGAAGCAAAGCAAGAATTTCATTGTCCTATCAGGGACACATGACAATAAACTCACTTGAACTTGAACTTAATCGCAAAGGGACTGGCAGGCCTGGGAAGACCTCCACAGCTGATGACAGAATTCTCTCTATAATAAAGAAAAATCCCCTAACACGTGTCCGACAGATCAGAAACACTCTTCAGGAGTCAGGTGTGGATTTGTCAATGACCACTGTCTGCAGAAGACGTCATGGACAGAAATACAGAGGCTACACTGCAAGATGCAAACCACTGGTTAGCTGCAAAAATAGGATGGCCAGGTTTCAGTTGACACGAAGAGCAACCACAGTTCTGGAAAAAGGTGTTTTGGACAGATGAGACAAAGATGAACTTATATCAGAGTGACGGCAAGAGCAAAGTGTGGAGGAGAGAAGGAACTGCCCAAGATCCAAAGCATATCAACTCATTTGTGAAACAGGCATGTTATGGCCTGGGCATATATGGCTGCTGAAGATACTGGCTCACTTATCTTCATTGATGATGCAACTGCTGATGGCAGTAACATAATGAATTCTGAAGTGTATAGACACATTTTATCTGCTCAAGTTCAAACAAATGCCACAAAACTCATTGGCCAGCGGTTCATTCTACAGCAACACAATGATTCTAGACATATTGTTAAAGCAACAAAGGAGTTTTTCAAAGCTTAAAAGTGGTCAATTCTAGAGTGGCCAAGTCAATCACCCGATCTGAACCTAATTGAGCATGCCTTTTATATGTTGAAGAGAAAACTGAAGGGGACTACAGGCCTGGCAGAGCATCACCAAAGAAGACACCCAGCAACTGGTGATGTCCATGAATCACAGACTTCAAGCAGTCATTGCATGCAAAGGGTATGCAACAAAATACTAAACATGACTACTTTCATTTACATGACATTGCTGTGCCCCAAACATTATGGTGCCCTGAAATGGGGGGATTGTGTATAAACACTGTTGTCATTGCTACATGGTGAAACCAAAATGTATAAAAATGGCCTTTATTAAAATCTGACAATGTGCACTTTAACCACATGTGATTTTTTTCAATTACAAATCTCAAATTGTGGAGTACAGAGGCAAATAAATAAAGGATGGGTCTTTGTCCCAAACATTATGGAGGGCACTGCATATACACTATTTTTCACTTTCCAACTCAAAACTCAGCTTCAATGTGAAAAAAAAAGTGTTTACAATTTTAATGAAGCTTTAAGAGATGTAAGCATTAATGGAGTTGCAATGGGTGAAGGGAATAAATAATAACTGCAAAAATACTGCGTGTTATCAGAAATAGCTTACTTCCTCAGCCCGTTAACGGGCCAGACAGGTCAATTAGGTCAGTGAAACCACATACAGGATGCTATCCCTTATTATCCAGAATGGGACAACTGGAAGATTATGCCAGAGACACTAGAGCCTGTAGATGCTGGAATCTGGAGCAAGAAATGGACAGCTGTAGCAACTCAGCGGCTTGAGCAGCATCTGCGTGATGGAAAAGAATTGTGGACATTTCAGGTGAGACCTTAACTGGGACTAGAGATTAGGCTGGAATTGGCAGCTACAGTGGTGAACCTGCATGAGTTACCACATTAGAGAAAAGCTGTCATTACCCCAATGTGGGTACAGGGGAAATTTACAAAGATGGCTGAAGGACTGGAAAACATTAGATGGGAGAAAATATTCCATAAGATATTTTTCTTTGTAATAGCATAGGCTGAGGAACAACTTAATTGATGTGTATAAAATTGAGGGACCTAAACATAATACATAAAAACTGATCCAGTTCTCTCACACAAACTATAAACCAGAGGACAAATGTCTTAGTTATTTTGCAGAACAATAAGATGAAAGGTGAGGAATTATTTTTTCAGCCAGAATACGTGAGAAGTCCAAACTGTCTGCCTGCAGACATGATGGAGGCTGTGAAGCGTGCAACATTTCAACATTGCGTGGATGTGCTCGAGGGGTAGTAGCCTTTTGTGCTCTTGAACCAAGTGGGACAGTGGGTTAGGTTAAGCAACTCCTTATGACAAACACTGACATGATGGGCTGAAGGGCCACATTCTGACATAAATCCATGTAGAACAATAAAATGATTATACTTTCATTTACAAATAGACAGATAATATGATGCAATACTTTTTTTGTTTTTCCTTGTTCATATCAGCACCTTTATGCAATCTACATTTTGATTGTTTAGTTATCAGAGTTTAGAGAATAAAACAATATGAAATAACAACGGGACAAGTTTGTATGATAAGGGAATTTCAAGGATGTGTTCTGTGATAAGAAGTGGGATATACAAGACCATTATTCAGGAGTAATCCATCCTGAACCTTATCGCTCCTGATCAACCTTCTCTTATACTGTGCATGTAATTCCAGTCATTTTTGTTGATGGAAAATTCAACAAGATAATGAAAAAGAAGCATACCTAGATTGACTGATATATTTCTGAAAACAGACCTTAAAAAAAATGTACTTTACAAATACCAGTTAGACTGGAACGACACACCATGGTCATTGGATACTGGATGACATTTATTTTTATGTGACCAATCATATAATTTGTTTTTTGGGACTCTAGTTTAATTCAGGAACATAGAAAAAAGTAAGTGCTCAATATAGGACGGGCCCAAGCAAAAAAATGTTCAGGTGTTTGGTTTCATAATCAAAACATTTATAAAGCACAAGCACAGGAAATAACGTTCACATACTCTACTTCATAGTATCTTGAGGTGAACAAATTATATGTGTGATCCTTAAAATGTTGAAGTCTTTGGTAATTGCAGATATAACGAGTGGGAAAATTGGCAAATTGGTGCGAATGTTATATATAAACAAAATAAGAGATTAATTCAGGGAAGCAGATTTTTGATCGATTTGCTTATTGATAAGAAAGTATTGTGTTCTTATTGACATATTAAATAAAACATAATTTGTCAGTGTGTCACAGTTTAACAAGCAAATCTGCCAGCAATCTCATTTATAATTAAAAATGTCAATTTCAGCAAGTGTATCCCACTTGCGATCCCGTGATGATTGATGTAGATTTGATAACATTTTCCATGAGAAGAGAATGGTTAAATGGAGGGGGTGCGGTGTGGAGAGTGGAGCACTTGCAGTTTTTCCAACAGTACATTTAAGCACATTAGGAACTAAGTCAGAAGATAACCAACAACACTTGCGAACAGAGAATCCAACGCTTGCCCAAATGTTTACAACACGTTACTATTTATAATAATTCTCTATATCTTGTGTTTATGGATTCGCTTGGAGGTTTGGTGCACCTCAATTGTT
This sequence comes from Raja brachyura, assembly GCA_963514005.1. The sequence continues at coordinate 778,723 of OY740788.1, read as the reverse complement.
CACTTAGGTTTCCATTCCATGGGTAATGACAAGCTTGGAAAACTTTTAAAGTTTAGATTTGCTCTTTCTGTGACGAGGCAAATATTCTTCATGCTCGCTGTTGATGAATATATTCCACTAATTGAAGCCACATAATACTGGTTCCCACATTGCTCCACTGCCTCAGATGATGCTCCCTGCCTTGTGATGGTCACAATGCTAGTTTGTACTTGATAACTCTCGTGCAGCACAGCAGGATATTAAACAACTATCCCGTGACTTCCATCTTTCTTGCCCTTTAAGCCTGTCAGGGACCTCAGATGCATTGAACCAATAACTTTGGATTTGGTCTCAGTGGCATGCTGTTGTTTTCTCCCATTGACAGAAGGGCAAAGTAATCTCACAATTGTTACTATCTACAGCATTGTTAAATCTTTGCATAATTCACAATATTACAAAAGGTCATTCATATTTCAATCAAACAGACTATAATTATTCATTGTTAGGCAAATGAAGGGGAAAATTACAGACACATTTTCAATCTTGGATCTTTGTGTCACTCGCACTGATCCACGACACACATTCATGGTTTTGAGTTTTCCGTGCATGTCTCAATTTATTTCATTTCAAGAAATGGAAGATTAGTGTTGAAAAAGGAAGACAAATGATAAACCAAAGGGTTTGATTTAGATTTTTTTTTAAAGACATATACTTGTAAGTACAGAAAAGGAAACTTGAACAAGCAATCCTTCCACTATCTCTGAACAGCAGAAGTTAAGAGTGAGAAAGACACACAAGGTCAGTGATTTCTCAAAGAGACACAAGGCTGTTTATTGTGGTCATGTCACGCCTGTGTTTTTTCAGGAAGTGGATGTTACTGGCCGAGTCAGCATTTAACATTCATACCAGACTGGCTTCAATAAGATGATGAAAATCACATTTTCAAATTACTGCAAACCTTATAGTGAAGCTGCTCCCAAGTGAAGCAATGGAGAGAGTTAAGCAAAGAAACCTTTAGGCAGGGAGTTTGATCTCGATTCAACATTAAGGAAGCTTCACTGACTTATTTCCAAACCAGAATGGTTTGGGTTAACTTGCAGGCAGGGGCAACTCCACGCAAAATGGGAGATAGTTCTTGCATTTACGTCCACTAGACAACTTGTAAGAACGGGTGGTTTACCCTGACCTTTCATGAACAGAGCAATGGCTTACACAGTTTCCATGAGTGGAAATCACATGCACACATTGAACAGAAATGGTGCAATGTTCCATTACTTTAGAAATTAATATAACAGCCTTTGTTCCAACAGTAACTGGCAGAATGTGACTGGAATAAACCTCCAATAATCGTCATAAACTAAATTCGATAACATGAACATTGTGCACAAAGTGTAAACAGGTTCTGGCAATGTTACATAGAACATTTATAAGGTCATGTGATAGAAGCAGAATTAGATCATTTGGCCCATTCAATCATGGCCGATCTATCTCACCCTCCTGCCTTCTCCCCGTAACCCAACATCCGTACTAATCAAGAATCTACCTCTGCCTTAAAAATATTAATAGTCAGATTTACTCGTCACATACACATTAAAAAAGAACACACAATACACGATAAAAAGTTAACATAAACATTCATCACTGTGGTGGAAGGCACAAAGTTCTGTCAGTCCTCCTCCATTCTCCCCCATGGTCGGGACCACAAACCTCCGCAGTCGCCGCTGCTGGCGGCCAGATGTATAGGAAGGTAAGTCCCGAATCGGTGCTTCCCTACTGGAGACTGCAGCTTCAAGATGGTGCAGGCCGCAGGCCGGCGGTCGAAGATCTAAGTCCCCGTCTCGCCGCGGTTAGAAGCACCGCAGTCTGCGGGCCGGCAGTCGGAGCTCTTCTCCAAAGATCTCTTCTCCAAGGATCTCCGGCGAGCGATCCCGCTCCGGATGGTAAGTCCCCGCCGCGCCCACGGTCAGAAGCACCGCAGACCGCGGCTTCAAGGTGATGTGGACCACGGGCCAGCGGTTGGAGCTCTTCTCCTCCGGGGTCCCCAACGAGGGATCCCAGGTACCAGACGCCGCGCCAGCTGGAATTCCCGCAGACTGCGGCTTCAGGCTGCCGTGGGCCAGCAATCGGAGCACTCACTTCTGGCGACCCCCGGCGAGCGCTCGCCCACTCCGCGATGAAAAGTCCACCCTACGCCCGCTGCTGAGCTCCAGGCCCGACTCCAGGAAAGGCGGATCCTTGGTGTTAGGCCGCAAGGAAGGCGACATGGAAAAAGTTGCCTCTCCGTGGAGGAGGCAACCAAAGGCGGTTCCCCCCCTACCTCCCCTCACACCCCCCCCCCCCCCACATAAGACAAACCTAGAGACACTTAAACACACATTTGGACATACTAAAAAAAACAAAAATAGTAGAAGTGACTAACACGCTGCTGGCAGGGCAGCCGTCTCGAAGCGCCCCCACCGACCAATATCCATTGACCTTGCCTCCACAGCATTCCAAAGAATTCCACAGATTCACCACCCTTTGACTAAAGAAAGTCCTCCTCATCTCCTTCCTAAAGGAACATCCTTTAATTCTGAGGCAGTCTTTTAATTATGACCTAGTCCTAATAATCTAGTCCTAGACTCCCCCACTAGTGGAAACATCCTCTCCACCTCCACTCTATCCGGGCCTTTCACTATCTGGTACGTTTCAATGAGGTCCCCTCACATTCTTCTAAACTCCAGCGAGTACAGGCCCTGAGCCGTCAAACGCTCATCATATGTTAACCCACTCATTCCTGGGATCATTCTTGTAAACCTCCTCTGGACCATCTCCAGGGCCAGCACGTACTTCCTCAGATACGGTGCCCAAAATTGCTCACAATACTATTATACGAACATTTGCCTTCTGGGAAGAGGAATGCATCTTGTATGTATCACGGTAGTTGTCATTATATTGAACAGAAATACTGGTATTAATAGTTTATTAAACATATAACTTGACTATTCAGATGACTTTCATTTTGTGTGGCTTGATTCTACTCATGCGTGGAATGAACTGACTGGATAGCATGCACACAAAGCTTTTCATGTAGGATATAAAGTGCTGGAGTAACTGAAGGGGTGCCAGCAACTACTTTCTAAGAACATCATTTATTGCATCTGCACCACTGTACATTGCATATACACCAGTGGACATTGCATATGCACCAGTGGACATTGCATATGCACCACTGTACATTGCATCTGCACCACCGTACATTGCATCTGCACCACTGGACATTGCATATGCACCACCGTACATTGCATCTGCACCACCGTACATTGCATCTGCACCACTGTACATTGCATATGCACCAGTGTACATTGCATCTGCACCACCGTACATTGCATCTGCACCACTGTACATTGCATCTGCACCACCGTACATTGCATCTGCACCACTGGACATTGCATCTGCACCACTGGACATTGCATCTGCACCACCGGACATTGCATCTGCACCACTGGACATTGCATCTGTACCACTGGACATTGCTTTTGAAGAACTTAAGAGAAAAACTGGTAGTTAAAGGCAATTAAAATAGATAAAGGTTTCAAACAAAATAATGCTAATACATTAAAATCTAATATCTTTAGATTTTAAATGGAATAAGCAATATTTAAATCAAGGTATGAACATTAAACACAACAAATGCTTTCACATTTGCACCCATTTAAGATGTAACATGTAAAATGTGACATTTTCACAAAGCAAAGATTATTGATATTGACATTTCAAATTTAACATTTGATAATTAAACAATATTTCTGCTTCAAAATAGGTTCACCTTTCCTATTTCCTAAAAGACGCAAAAAGAAATTGTTCTGTTTATTAAACTTGACATTCATCTTTCACACACTTTGCAGACCTGCTATGGATTGATTGACAGATATCAAATGCTATCCATCAACAATGTCAGCAGGACTGGTGAATGTCTAAATATTTCTCAAGACACAATGTGGTGATCCTGGTCCTATTAACCAGGATCAGATTGCAAATAGATTCCATTTGCTTTCAATTAACTGCTGTGAGAAATTACACTCAAGACATAGTGAACACATTTTATTTTCTAATTGATATGCATCTGTTTGAATCTTAACTTAAAATGCATTTGCTCTTAATTTCAATGAACTAAAACAAAAGATACGATCTGACCTGGTATTGCCCATATCGCAAGAGTCCCTCCTTCAGTTTAACCTCTACTGCCCTTGCAGCGATCACCTGCAACTTCATTTGAATGGAGAGAAAGGAGACAGACTCTGGCCTCAAAGAAAGCATTCATTCATTCTGAGATGTTGTGTTAATTGGTTAGGAGGAGGAAATGTCAGAAACTTTATGCATTTGTATAGTACTATACACAGGCATTCTTCATGATGCATTCATTCCAAACAGGGGCAGTAGGGGTTATCAGTCAGAACTGTGAGAAGACAGGAAACAAACCCGCAGGAAGCAAATGAGATACTCAATTTAACTCTCAAACAAGAAGTGAAAGAAGATGGGACAAATGAGCTGCACAAAGAATAAAATCAATTGAAGAGAGCTCTCAAAACAGAATCATAGCACATTTAAAAAAACAAAGCTTAAATAATATTTATAGAAACTGGAAAGGAAATGAAAACATGTTTTCACTGAAAACTCCTTAAAAAAATGCTCCATGATACATGGATGAAAGCCACAGCAAGATATATCTGTGTTACAGAAACCTTCTTCCACAAGGTTTAAAACGTTTGTGACCAATGCAAACAGAGTCGATAATGCATCAGATAAAACGGCAGGGGAGATTACTTCTGCGAGCAGCAATTATAACCTTACAAAACAACCTCACCTTCCAGGGATTACTAAACGACCACTGGTGAGGCCAAAATTGCAATCATGTCATTTTCTGTGGCTATTCTTACCTTTTTATTGTTTTCTTTAATATCTTGAGGATTCAGAGACTTGTAATCACTGGAATAAGGGGAACAAGAGAAGGCAACAAAGTATTAGGCATTCAGTATTTGCTTAAAATAATGCAAAATTCATGACAGGAAATAAAACATACCGGTAGCGACATTATATTGTGAGTAATGATTTCATTGTAAAGCAATCAACAAAACAGGCAGAGTGGAAAATAAAAGTAACCACAAAATCACATTCCCCCCCAAAGCATTCAACTAACAGTCAAGTGAAGAGATAAACACCAGAAGCTTGCCTTTTAAACCACATTTATCATGCAGTAATCCTTTGCTGTCAGGATATGAAGAAATAAAAGATTTGACATGAATTTCCAATATAAACATTTCATTTGCAAGTTTCCAGAAGAATAGGCTGATTAACTCCAATCACGTGTTGACACAGTTTAAGTAACACAGAAACAGAGGAAAGATATAGGTTTGCAAAGGAAAGGTTTTTCTCCCACCAGAGGAATTTTGAGGCAGAGTTTACTCAAGGAAAATTTGACAGTCCCCACCTGAGGTGCACCCTACCCACTGCACACTCTGCCCCTGACTTATTGTAATCTAGACTTTGAACAGGTGAGGTTATACTGTGCAGAAAATCTTTACACCACCATAAAATGGAATTGCATTCGCAGCTCATTATAAATCAATGATGCACAAATTAAATGCCTTGTGTAAACCGAGCTAACTTCATTACTTACATTAAGTCTGATCGGAAATGATGCAGGATTGCACAGAAAGCCAGCCCATTTCTCCATGATGTGGTGAAATTTGTGATTTTCACTCCTCTATAGTTTTTTGTCACTTCCCTGCACCAGGCAAGCAGTGATTGAGTAGCATTTGGCTTTTTCCCCAGAACTGGGCTCGGGATCGGGCTTGGCTAAGGAATAAGGAAACAAAAAAAAAGTTAGGAAAATGAACACTGGTTGACCTAACGAGACGATTGGAATCTTTTGATGTCTGCCTTTTTTTAAAAACAGCTGTCAGTTTCTGATAATCACGGATACTGACAAGAATCACACATCACACACTTCCTAGCTGCTGGCACTGATCTCTAAAGCAAGCTGTCAGTACAGGACTTTAGGTATGTACAAGCAGCTAGTCCATAACTACACCAGATGATGTACTATCATGGCATTTCAAGGTTGAAGGCCTTTTTCTGTATCAGTTTCCTGTTCCATTTAATACAGTTGTTTTATTTTGTAACATTTGCAATTGAATACAAATTCCAGCATGCAAAGAAAGAATCTAAGATGTATACACATCTTTTCCAGCAAACCAATCTTAGGAAACACTGTCAAGGCAGTAAAATATTTATATATCGCCTATAACATGGAACAATTCTCAATTCTACTGCAACATAGTACAAACAATTACATGCTTTAAGCATACACAAACGATCACAGGGATCAAGGTGTTCAATCTATGAAAGAAACATTTAGCATTGTGATTTTTGTACCTCTACATTTCTTCTACATAATGTAGAACTACTTCTACAAATGTACATTCTACATTTAAATATTTATATTTCAACATTAGTTTGATTTCAGTCCACCTGAATCAGAACTTGAATTAAACCACACAAATAGAAGCATAGCGTTTGATATCGTGTTGACGTCTTTTTGGCATTAATACTCTCCCGCATCAAGAAACCAAATGGAAAAGAAGATGTTGCAGCATTTGGCTTTGTGTGTCTGTTGTGCACTGAAAGTATTCAGCAGCAAAACGTATATTTTTGAAGTCAAATATGGAAGGAGTAAATATATAATCAATAAATATAGAAATCACTTGAAGTGAACATTTAGAAAATAATCTTTACTGATTGAAATAGAATTATAGTTCAATGGAAATGTGATAAGATTTTGTTTTCACTGTTGAAAATGGAGATAAAGATAACAATCAAAAAATCACAAAACAAAATTGCAATGATAATTTGGAGCTACCAGTAAACGTGGAATATATTCCTTATGATTCAATTCTGTTAGTGACAGGTTTAACGACAAGTTTTGAAGACCATCTTACCTCATTCATGATTTCAAGAAATCAGAATTTGCAATGATGAGATGCATATGTTATAAATTCACAATGCTTTGTATGAATCTGAAAACATTTCAATTTAATAAAAGTGCCGTGGGCAAGTATTAAAATATGATTATACAACGTGAGCTTTGGCAGAAGCAGCTAGTATAAATAGGCATATTATCAATACTTTAAAGACCATTTGTTATTTTAGCTGGTCAGCTTTGAGTTATATTCAAATATGAATTTTGGCAGAAATTAATATAAACATCAGATAATCTGAGTAGGCACAAAGTGCTGGGGTAACTCAGCGGGTCAGGCAGCATCTATGGTGATAAAATATATGTGAAGAACAGTTTGAAGGATAGTTCTTCAGACTGAAGAAGCGTCCCGACCTGAAACGTCACCTATCCATGTTCTCCAGAGATGTTGCCTGACCCGCTGAGTTACTCCAGCACTCTGTGAAACATCACCTACCCATGTTCTCCACAGATGCTGCCTGACCCGCTGAGTTACTCCAGCACTCTGTGAAACGTCACCTATCCATGTTCTCCACAGATGCTGCCTGACCCGCTGAGTTACTCCAGCACTCTGTGAAACATCACCTATCCATGTTCTCCACAGATGCTGCCTGACCCGCTGAGTTACTCCAGCACTCTGTGAAACGTCACCTATCCATGTTCTCCACAGATGCTGCCTGACCCGCTGAGTTACTCCAGCATTTTATGTCTATCTTTGGTACAAACCAACATTTCCAGTTTCTACATAATCTGAGTACTTTGTTATGTAAAAGTATATTATTTAATGGTTGACAATAGGGTTCTCTCACTTTCAGAGTAATAGTTTAAATTTATAATGTGTACGTGCGCAGTTTTCAAGGAAGGTAAATTAGGAGTCAGATTGATTTTGTCATGTTTGTTCAGAAACCCCCCAAAAGGAAACAAGTAGTACTACACATTCATCACAAGGTGTATACCATACACACATGTCTGTACAGCCAATTCAACTCTGTCTACAAGTTTATACTGTAGTTCTTGATCAATGGCAAGACGGATTACAAGAAGGTTACAGAGTGCTTCAAAACACAAGACAAACAAGACAACAATATCAGCAAGACAGAATAAGTTCCTTATTGACTTCAGGAAACAAGATGGTGTGTATGCCCCAGTCAGCATCAATGCAGCCGTCCGTAATGGAGAAAGTTGACAACATCAAGCTTCCAGGTGTGAACACGGACATCCCAGCTAATGGTTCAAGTGGGAATAGTCAAGTCATGTTTATTCGTCACATACACATACGAGATGTGCACTGAAATGAAAAGTGGCAATGCTTGCGGATTGTGCAGAAAAAAGAAAAAACAGGAATTTAAAAAAGACACCAGACAACAGTAAATTGGTTCAGTAAAGTTAGTCCCGGGTGAGGTAGGAGTTTACAGTCCTAATGGCCTCTGGGAAGAAATTCCTTCTCATCCTCTCCGTTCTCACAGCGTGGCAACAGAGGCGTTTGCCTGCCCGTAGCAGCTGGAACAGTCTGGTGCAGGGGTGGAAGGGGTCCCCCATGATCTTGTTGGCTGTGGATTTGCACCTTCTGATGTATAGTTCCTGCAGGGGGGCGAGTGTAGTTCCCATAGTGCGTTCGGCTGAAAGCACTGCTCTCTGCAGAGCCTTCTTGTCCTGGGCAGAGCAGTTCCCAAACCAAATTGTGATGTTTCCGGACAAGATGCTTTCCACAGCTACTGAGTAGAAGCGAGAGAGAGCGGTGTGCCGAACCTGGGAGACCGCAAGATGGCGTGGCCCTGTCCAGTCGCCGTTGTGGCAGCTCCGCGGAAACTGTGTATTTTTAACTAGTGTTCTTTTTTTAATTTATTTCTAAGTACCAACTCCCAAGCACTAACAAAGTATGACTGGGAAACTCTCTTAAATCTAAACTATAGCGTAAACGGAGACTTTTTAAACACTGTACTCACCGATCCAGAGTGGCCAGCAGAGATCAACAGAACGCGGCAGCAACAACAATGGGAGCGCGGCTCCAAGGAAAACCCGGATAAAACATCGGGGTAAGCGGGGGGAATTCGGAATAGGTTGACAGCCCAAGCCTTTCGTCCTCCCCTGCCCAGCATTCTTCTGGCAAAAGTCCAATCCCTGGAGAACAAGCTGGATGACCTCAGGGCGAGGATCAGATTCCAGCAGGACATAAGGGACTGCAACATCCTCTGCCTGACCGAGACATGGCTGACCTCGCTGGTGCTGGATCAGGTAATTTGCCCAACCGAGTCCTTCACTGTCCATCATGCTCACAGAACAGAAGCATGTGGGAAATCCAAGGGTGGAGGAGTTTGCTTCATGACCAATAACAACTGGTGTAACACTGGAAATATCAAGATGCTTTCCCGTTCCTGCTCGCCGGACCTGGAGCATCTGATGATCTCATGCTGCCCATTCTACCTTGGATCTTGGAATCTTGGAAACTTTATTGTCATTCAGACCTTTCGGTCTGAACGAAATTTCGTTGCCTTGCAGTCATACATATAATAAAATAACAAAACACACAATAAACACAAATTTAACATCCACCACAGTGAGTTCACCAGACACCTCCTCACTGTGATGGAAGGCAAAAATCTTAAGTCTTTGTCTCTTCCCTTCTTGTTCTTCCTCTGCGCTGAGGCGATCCAGGCCTCCGATGTTGTGACCCCACCGGGTGATGGTAAGTAAGTCCCGCGGCTGAACCGTGCACCGCGAACGGGCCGGTTCAACTCCGCGGCCGGGGTGGTCGAAGTTGCCGAAGCTGCCGCCCTCCAGTCCAGACGAAGCTGTTGCCACGGGAGCTCCGGAAAAACAGGTCACCATCCTGTGACCTGCGAGCTCCCGACGATGTCGTCTACTGGGTCCGCTGCCGAACCTCCGAAGTCGGGTCGTCGCCGCCTCCGCCGCCGCCGCCTGAACACCGGCACAGCTCCGAGTCGGGCCGTTGAAACGCCGGAACACAGCCTCAGCCCCGAGTCGGGCCGCCGGAATGCCGGAACCTGCCACAGCCCCGAAGTCGGCCAGCCTCACGCTGGTAAGTCCTGGCTGGCTCGGCCTCCGGAGCCTCGAGGTCGGTCGCAGTTGGAGGCCGCCAGCTCCGCCATTAGGCCTCAGCGCAGACGGAGACGGAGGATACGACAAGAAAAGTCGCATCCCCCCGAAGGAAGAGACTAAAACACGTTTCTCCCACACCCCCCCCCCCCACACATACACAACCTAATAACTCAAATCAACAAGCTAAAACAGGACAAGAAAACAACAAAAAAAGAAAGAACAGACGGACTGCAGGCGAGCCGCAGCTGCCAAGGCAGCACCGCCACTCCAAGGGAGTTCGGCTCAGTGATCGTCTCACAGCCGGGCAACATCACCCCAGGATTGCCGGCTAACGACAACACCGCCAGCGTGCTGGCTATCGAAGCTGAAGGGAGGTCCATCGCTGGCGATGTGCACACATTCTCATTGTCCGAGCACGACGTGAGCAGGGCTCTGACATGGGTGAACACGAGGAAAGCTGTAGGCCCAGATGGCATCTCGGGGCGAGTACTAAGTCCTGTGCTACACAGCTAGCTCCAGTGCTCACTACAATATTCAACCTCTCCCTGGCCAAGTCCATGGTCCCTGCCTGCTTCAAAAGATCCATGATTGCACCTGTATCAAAAAATGCCTCCCCAGCTTGTCTGAATGACTACCGTCCAGTGCCCCTCACCTCGGTAGTCATGAAATGCTTTGAGAGGCTGGTCAAGAAACACATCTGCTCCTTCCTCCCTCGCAACATGGACCCGCTATAATTCACATACGGTCCACGGACAATGCGGTCTCCCAGGTTCTGCACAACGCTCTCTCCCACTACAATATTCAAGAGCAGTACAAGAAATAGAAGGTGAAAAGGGGAAAACAGCTGGCAAAATGGAACATTTTGACAGCTGTATTATCAAAATGACACTACAGTGGTGGGCCTCATCCAGGACGACAATGAGCTGGCTTACAGGGAGGAGGTGAAACAACTGGTGGACTGGTGCAATACGAACAACCTGATCCTGAATGTCGAAAAGGAGGTCATCGTCGACTTCAGGAAAAACCGGCACAGTCCCACACCACTTCACATCAATGACAGCGATGTGGAGGTGGTCAGTAGCACTAAGTTCCTGGGGGTGCAGATCACTAACAGTCTGATCTGGTCAAATAACATTGCATCAACAGTTAAGAGAGCGCAGCAGCGGTTGCACTTTCTGCGCCGGATGAGAAGAGCTCACCTCCCCCATCCCATCCTCATTACTTTCTACAGGGGCACCATAGAGAGTATTTTGACCAGCTGTATCTCTGTCTGGTTTGGGGACTGTAAAGCCTCAGACTGGAAGTCCGTGCAGAGAGTGGTGAGGACAGCGGAAAAAATCATCGGGACTTCTCTCCCCTCAATCGGGGATATTGCGACGAAACATTGCGTGTCTAAGGCCAGCAATATTATAAAAGACCCCACACATCTCCATCACGGACTGTTCACTCTGCTGCCCTCAGGCAAAAGATATCGTAGCATAAGGAGCAGAACATTTTGCAACAGCTTCTTCCCACGAGCCATCAGACTCCTGAATGCCATGTAATGGGCTGCCACCATTGTCTATTTTATCCTTTTATCCTTTTATCCTTTTTTTCCCATTTTATCCTTCTGTTAATTATCGTGTTGCACAGGGAGCCAAATGCAACGGAATTTTGTTCGGAATTGCATATATTGATGTATTTCTAAATGACAATAAAGTTTGTTTGACTTTGACAAGATCCACTGATTCAGGAGCTTGGGAAAAGAAAAAAGCAGCAGATGACTAAAGGTGGAATAATACTGCTTGATTGATGTTCCCAGTATGTTCAAGCAAAGAGTAGAGTTTGCGGTGAAGTGAGAAAGTGATGGATGGATACTTGATTCTCTCTTCTTTTATAGAACTAACCCAGGGCCATCAGCCACTCCTATCTACCAGGCTCGTGTGGCCATTCATATATTGACAGGCAAGCTCAATACTGTCCCCTTCAGATGTCCACACGCCTTCAATCGTCTGGCACAACAAACAATCTGCTTAAGGAACAGTGGGTCGAGCAGCATCTGTGGGGGGGAAGGAACTGTCAATGTTTCAGTTGAAAGGCTGCATCAGGACTGAGTGGAGTCGGTATGAAGATGTAGCAATGTTACAACATTTTGAGATTTTAAAAATCAAGTCTGCAATTTATCCCATCAGATAAAGCATAAAAAGAAGTTTAATTTGACACCTAATTCACTTTCATATCTTCAGTATAAAAAAGGTTATGGCCATTTTCATACTCGGAAATTAGCATCTTGTTCCCTATTGCTTTTCCATTGACTGAACACAAAAGCTGTGATCGAGGATAGTCAAAAGCCCATAACTATCTTAAAAATTAACTGAATTAAATTTTCAGTTATTATAGTGAAGCATTCTGAAACAAATATAAACCATCTTACTTGGATGACCTGAAATTAATGCATATTAATTAATTACCTAATTGTAGTTAATTACAAAATTGACCGTTGTGACGGAAATAGTAATAAACACCCAGAATGCCTTGAAAATTCAAAAATGTGATATTCTCAAGATCATAACTTTAATATTATTGTATTATATGCTGTAAATTCGTAACAGGTAGGGAAATAAATTACAATTTCTAGCAATAGACCAAGTCTTTATCGGGAAGATCAGTTGCTAACTGGTACATTGGCATATCATAATCAGTAGCATCATCATACTCCTCAGATTGTAACCAATAAGTAACTCTGTATACCTTGTTTTTCCACAACTTTTCAATGTTGGCATTGTAAACTACAAGTTTTTGTTCTTCAAACCACACATGAGATGCCTTTCTGCCCACTACGTTCCCATTAACAATGTCCTGTAGATTCAATTTCTTAAGAAAAGGGTATTTTTTAAAAATAGACTAAATATCCAAATAACAAACTAATCCCATTCACACAAGAATTCACAATATATTAACATATATATATTAACATATATTAACATGATTTTTAAATCTCACTGCCATGAATTTATCTCAAATGGAAGGAATTATGTTTCATTTCCATATATTAATCTAGATACATCCACCCAAAATATAATCAAATTAGTGTTTTTTGCACAATACATGTGAATCAAACTGTTGTGAATATTTAATTTAAAAAGAATGATCATGGAGAGAGAGAAAAAGACAAAATATAGACAACTTAGACGGCTTCTGGAACGCAATCGATTGGAATGTTTCATTTGCGGTGAATTTGAACCCCATATCGGCAGGAAAAACACTGCCAGTTCATATGAGACCCAAATCACATTTTCGCTTATAGAGTATTGATTAAAGTCATCCCAAGAATCAAGTTTATATGTAAAATACACGACTTACACCGTGTTTTATCCCGTACTTGAGATGTCACGTTGTAGGCGTTGATGCCGTTAGAAGTCGCCGTTTATTTTAATATAATTATGAAATTGTCTCGCAATTTAAAAAAAACAGGAACGCAAGTCGGAACGATTTTTCTGCATCAGCTAGCAGCGCGAGTGAATGGAACCAGGAGAAGGACAAAATGGGACGACGAGGGGGATTGCAAGGAGCGAGGGTGGTGAAACACAGGTCTTTCTCCCCACAGATGCGTCCAAGTTCCCCCAGAAGATTGTTTGTTGCTCCAGATTCCATCACCTGCAGTCTCTTGTGATGTAATATTCCAGTGATGGCTCAGAAAATAATCAGGAGTAGAATCCAACACCATTCCCCCATCTAATACACCACCAGAGAGTGATACAGTGTGGAAACAGACTCTTCGGCCCAACCAGCCCGCAAAGGCCAACATGTCCCATCTACACTAGTCCCACCTGCCTGCGTTTGGTCCACATCCCTCTAATCTAGGTATGTTACAAAACTTACCTTGAGCGGCGCTGCAGTTCTGCTGCTCCCCATGTGCGCGGCTTTGGCGCCTTTCAGAGGGGGGCGGGTTTAAAATGCCGTTTTTCACCAGACTGGGCAAATCGATCCATCTCAGGGGATTTCAATGCTGAAGGGAAATTGCTCCGACATTTGTTTTATGAAGGTATTTTTATACTACGCTAGACCATTTATTAGCTAGAGTAATTTAAAAATCTTCTAAAGCCGTGAGCGCCGACAACGGGAAGGATTTTACGTAGGGGATAAAATAAAGTACACAGTTTATTTTTACATAAAAACGAGCTTCTTAGGAAGCCTTTAATCAAATGTTCATGTTGCGAAAAGGGGACAAAAAATATATACGAACCGGCACTGTTTTTCCTGCCAACTGTGGGTTAAATTCACCGCAAACCCGTAACGTTCCAATCCACCGCGTTCCACTAAAACCCACTCGCAAGTTGATTTAAATGGTCATTAATTTACGGGAATTAAACACTCAATTCCTTCTAATTGGCCTATAAATTCATGAAAATGAGATTTTAAAATAATGTTATATTGTGAATTATTGTGTGAATGTTATTTGGACACTTAGGCAATTTAAAAATGTTTATCTTTTCTTAAGAAATGGATAGATGTTTAGATCTAGTAATTGAATTTTGTAATTAGCTACAATTAGGTAACTAACTAATTATATGCTTTACTTCAGGTCATCCAAGTAAGATTGTTTCATATTTGTTTCAGAATGCTTTAATCTATAGTAACTGAAAATTTCATTGAGTTCTCTTAGTTTTTAGCTAGAGTAATAGCTGTCCTAGATCACAGCTTTTGAGTTAAGTCAATAGAAAGGCAATGGGGAACAAGATGCTAATTTCCGAGTATGAAAATGGCCATAACTTTTTTAATACTGAAGATATGAAAGTAAATTAGGTGTCAAATTAAACTTATTTTTATGCTTTATCTGATGGGATAAATTGCAGACTTGATTTTTAAAACCTCAAAATTTTGTAACATTGCTATCTAATCCCTCTAAACCTGACTGATTTTGGATGGTCAGCCATGATCATATTGAATGGCGGTGCTGGCTCGAAGGGCCGAATGGCCTCCTCCTGAACCTATTTTCTATGGTTCTATATGTTTACTTGTCTAAATGTGCCTGTGGATGAAATGCAATGTTCCCAGGATTATTCAGAACTGTTCTCAGCTAGTTTGGTCACAAACCAAGGGGCAACTGACCTGACAATTCAATATTTTGGTTAATAATGCACTGCTGGAGGTTCAATTCAAAGGCATTCCATGTTAGATATACAGTTCAACTATACAGGGAACATTTTATGGAAGCAGACAATCTAGTGCAAAAATTAAAAAACTGGAGGATCAAGTCATGGGTGATCACCCAGGTTAAGCACTTATGATGACCAAGAATATATTCAGATTTACATTTGATTTGATTTGATTTTATTACTTGTCATTCGAACCTCAGAGAGGCTCGAACGAAACTCCGTTTCTACAAGCCAAACAAACAGAACAATTCATTAAAAAAAACACACAATTCAATTCACACAAACATCCATCACAGTGAATCTCCTCCTCACTGTGATGGAAGGCAAAGTCTTCTCTCTCCCCCGCACCATTTCTCTCCTGAGGTCGAAGCCACAGGCGAACGATGTTAAGTCCCATGGCCATTGAGGACGCGCCGGGCGATGTATGGCCCCGCTCTAGGCCCAAAAGTCTCAACGTTGGAGCCCCCGGCGGGCGCTGGAATGTCCCGCGGCCATTAGAGGTGTATGGCCCCGCTCCGGGTCGCTCCAACCCCGCAACACGGGCTGGAGAAGCTGTGTTGCGGGAGCTCCGGAAAGCGGTCTCCCACCCTGACCCGCAAGCTCCCGATATCCCGACAGTCCACTGCCCTGCAGCTGCAGCTGCAGCTGGAGCTTGAGCTGGAGCTCCGGAGTCGGGCCACAGCGGCGAGCCACCACTGCTCCCCACGCTCCGAGGCCGGCCAGCCCCATGACGGTGAGTCCGCAGCTCCGCAGGCTCCGTGACTGGAGCCCCCAGGTCGTCCCGGTCGGAGGCCGCCCCACGGTACTAGGCCCCAACGACAACGGAGACCCGACAGGGAAAAGGTCGGGTCACCCGTGCAGGGAAGAGATTTAAAAGTTTCCCCCTCCCTCCCCCACCCCCCACATATACACAATTAGAGACAATACAAAAAAAACACGAACAACTACATTTAACTAGACAAAAAATTAAAACAAGGGCAAGGACAAAATTAAAACAAGTGGCCACTGCAACGTGACTTGCGCCCGCCCACTTGCCCAACATCTACATTACAGAATTATCAAAGTATAAGTGAACTTCAGTACATTATTTATTAGCAGTAAGTGGCTGCAATATAATACAACAAAAACATGTTTTTCTATTGCTTGGCACATGGTATAATTAAAGTCTTTTCAGGAGGTTAATGATAAACTGCAACATTACAAAGCAGCAATTATCAAAATGTTGCTTTTTGGCTCTGCAAATATTGACACACTTCTACATATCCTTGGGAAGTACTAATGCACTACATTGGAGTCCTTGTGAACAGTTACATCATCTTAGAAAGGGATGCAAATGTTGTCATGTTCCCAAAGATTCCATTGACAGTTCTGGTGATTCACTCCAGCTTCCTCCATGATTAAAGACTCTGGAAGTGTTATGCTGCAGACAATATAACTGTCAGGTTCACATTCAGGACCATAAGCCTCCCTCTGGACTGTCAATACAAGCTACAGTTTTTAACTTGTATAATAGTTAACTTAATAATAGTTAACACCACTATTGGAAAGTTTATATTAAAGAACCTCTTTAGGAAGTAATTTTACAATATCGGTTGAAACTCCTACCTTGATGCTGGGGCAGCACAGTGGCGCAGCTGTAGAACTGCTGCCTCACAGCGCCAGAGACCCAGGTTTGATCCTGATTATGGGTGCTGTCTGTACAGAGTTTGTACTTTTTCTCCTTGTATTTCTCCGGGTGTCTCCCACATCCCAACAATGTGCGGGTTTGTAGATTAATTGGCTTCTGTAATTTGCTTCTAGTCTGTGAAAGTGGGATAACAGACCTAGTGTGCGGGTGATCGATGGTTGGCGTGGACCTGGTGGGTCGTAGGGCCTGTTTCCATGTTGTATCTCTAAACTAAAACTAAACTAAACCATGTGTGCAATTATTGTACATGAGATGCATGAATGTAAAACGCTGGGCCACAATTTGCTTGCTGCCAAGTGGTGAGTGAAGGTACAATACACTCACAAACTAAGCCACTGACCACTGAAGCGACTGGGACCAATAATGATATCTATTGTACCTTTTCCCTGCCTGCCCTTAGTTACGCTGGAGGATGCCACACCTCATGAAAGGATTGTCATTTCTGACACCTCTTCTATTTTATTTCATGGCCAACAAAACACCTGCATTTTGTGAAACTGCTGCAAGATATATAAAGCGCAAAAGCTTCATTTGGAAAAAAACCCATAAAAAATTGAGAAACATTTGATATATTTTTCCATTTCAAATAAATGAACTGTTTCTGTATTTTGGAAGATCCTCCTGACCGTGCAAGCAGCAGCAGTTAGGGATGAGCCACAATCTAACATTAAAGTGTTTCAGTGTTAACAGCATCATTACAAGGAGGAATACACTGTGCTGTTGTAAATGACAATGGTGAAGCCATGGAAATACCACTGGTGGCTCTGTACATAACCAAACCAGGTCAGTTTTACAGCAGTTTTTGAAAGTGGTGCAGTATCAATGTCACAGGAAACACAATAGCTTCAATTTTCTGCTCTTTTATCCTTCTGTTGATGCAATTCGACTGAAATCACTGAATTTTCAGTACAAACTACATTTAGTGCAATTAGTGTCTCAGCAAAATTGTGCACTTGCTTAAAATTCGCTTTGAAAACCAAGTCCAAGCCGACCAGCTTGCTGAGCCTCCACTATTGCGCTCATTTACAGGCCTCAGAGAAAGCTTGCAATGTTAAACTACTACTTTTTGCATAAGAGCACCAAAAGCACGTTAAGACATTTCAATGCTTGGTTATTTACTCAGATATTAACTCATTTATCGCATTAACAAGAAAATATCACTGCATGTTTTAAGAATGAGAACCGTGTAATCCATTCAGCCCTTCATGCCAGCTCTAGTATTCAATTTTCCCACCAGCCTCCTGCACTAGGAGGGATAGGAATAGGAATACTTTATGTCACATGTGAGCAGGCAATGAGATTCTCTGCTTGCGGACACAATGTATATAAATAGCAGCCACCTACGGTGCTGACAAGGTTATAAAGCACGTCGGCTCTTCCGCCCACCACAGCAGTCCCCCCACGCCGGGTCCCCATTGTCCTTTGTCCCCCCCTCATTGTCCATTGTTCTTCCCCTCTCCCCTCATGGCGGCATCCCTCCATTTACTTCATCTATTTCCAGTTGTCCCACTCTAGAATAGACTGTGACTGAGCCTCATCCGCTCTTTTGGGTCGTGAACTCCATCCACTGGAGAATACTTTTTGATCACGTGTCCTGACTCAACATTGTCTTACTTTGAGGCTCAGATCACCCCTGTGTTGTCCATCAAACCTCATTAGATCAATGAGATCCCCTTTTATTCTTCTGAACTCTGAAAAGACTTAGTCTGGTTTATTCTGCCTCATAGGACGATGCCCAATGTTTTACATGAACCAACCGATCCAGACTTCCTGACGCACGGAGGTCAGACTGTCCAGGCTTCAATCAGTTTTATTTGTCGCATACACATATAAGTGCAGTGAAATGAATTTGCCAGCAGCGGTACAATAAAAAAAAACACACAATACACAATAAGATTTAACACAAATATCCACCACAGCATTCTTCACTGTGGTGGAAGGCACAATGTACAGTCAGTCCTCCTCCATTGCTCACCCATGGTCGGGACCATAAACCTCCGCAGTCACCGCTAAGGCACTCTCGTCGGGACAGTCGAACACACTCCACGGCTTGGAGGTCCCGAATCAAAGACCGCGGCTTCAGGATGCTGTAGGCCGCGGGCCAGCGGTCGGAGCTCTCCTCTGGCTGTCCCCGGCAAGGGAACCCAGGCTCCAGATGGTAAGTCCACGTCGCGCCCGTGGCTAGAAGCTCCGCAGACCGCGGCTTCAGAATGTTATAGGCCGCGGGCCGGCGGACGGAGCTCTTCTCCGGGGATCCCCAATGAGGGATCCCAGGCTCCGGACGCCACACCCGCAGCTTGAAGCTCCTTCAGGATGTAACAGTCTGCAGGCCAGCGATCGGAGCACTACCTTCTGGCAACCCCAACAAGGGCTCGCCCGCTCCGCGATGAAAAGTCCACGCTGCTGAAACTCCGGGCCCGACTCCGGGAAAGGCCGCTCCAATCCATGCTGTTAGGCCGCGAGGGAGGCAAGATGGAAAAGGTCACCTCTCTGTGGAGGAGGCGACTGAAAGTGGTTCCCCTCTTACCCCCCTCATAAGACACACCGAGAGACACTAAAACACACATTTGGACACACTACAAATGTGTTTTTATACATTCACATTCTATTTGCCACATCCATGTCCATTCCACCTGGTCTGCCTTTAGCTCCCACTGCTTTCCTGCATCCTCTTCACAGCCCACACTGCCACCTAGCTTCACACTATCCATCCCCAAGTGCTTACACGATGCTCACTTGTACACGCTGCCTATTCCGGGTATTATCTCTGTTCAAAGGTAGACAGAAAGTGCTAGAGTAACTCAGCGGGACAGGCAGCATCTCTGGAGAGAAGGAATGGATGACATTTTGGGTCGAGATCCTTCTTCAGACTGATTATTTCTGTTAATTAGCTCAAATTCAGTTCCCTCATCCAAATCAATGACGTCAACTGTGAACAGCAGAGGCACCTCATTAGTGCCAACAATACAGTTTATATTACTATCACTTTGTTTTCCCTTTGTTCACCAATCTCAACTCACGACAGTATGTTACTCTCAATACCCTGCATTTTAGTGAATAATTGTGTTGACATTTTATCTAATGCCTTCAGCAAATCCAAGTACTTTCCCCATATCTTTCCTGCTAGTTCCAGCTTCATAAAATTAACACACTTATCAAACAAAATCTTTCAGAAATCCATGCTGATAGGATTGGATAATTTAACGGGCTATGGACCAAATGCAGGCAAATGGGACTAGTTCACTGTTCACCAATAATTCTAAAAACGGCTGCTAAATACAGGTTGTGAAATATTATTGCAAGCCTGCTTTCTAGAGGTACTCCTGGAACACACTAGCAAATAACAGGTTCAAATGTGCACATTTATTCATTAAAATGTGTGAAGTCATAAAACCTTCTCAGCATTTACATGGAACATGGAACATAGAACAGTACAGGAATGGATCCTTCGGCCCACAATGTTTGTGCAGAACATGATGCCCAGCTGTACAGGTCTCACCTGTCGGCATGTGATCCATATCCATCCATTCCCTGTAAAACCATGTCCCTATCTAAAAGCTTCTTACACGCCATCACCACCAGGACAATGCGTTCCAGGTCCCCACCACCCTCTGTGTAAAACACTTCCGCTGCTCACCTTATAACTATGCCCTCTAGAGTTTGTCATTTCCATCCTAGATAAAAGGTTCTGTCTACCCTATCAATCCTATCCTATCAAACAAAATGGAAACATTGAGGAAAAACAAAGTGTACAGAGTTGTTTATTGGTTACAATCTGAGGAGTATGATGACACTACTGATTATGGTATGCTAATGTACCAGCTAGCAACTGATCTTCTCCATAAAGACCTGATCTATTGCTAGAAATCGTAATTTATTTATCTATCTGTTACGGACTTACAGCATATAATACAATAATATTAAAGTTATAATGTTGAGAATCTCACATTTTTGAGTTTTCAAGGCAGTCTGGGTGTTTGTTACTATTTATGTCACAACGGTCAATTTTGGAATTAGCTACAATCTCAGCTTTTATGTGAAAATGGAAAAGCAATAGGGAACAAGATGCTAATTTCCGAGTATGAAAATGGCCATAACTTTTTTAATACTGAAGAAATGAAAGTGAATTAGGTGTCAAATTAAACTTCTTTTTATGCTTTATCTGATGGGATAAAGTGCAGACTTGATTTTTTAAATCTCAAAATTTTGTAACATTGCTAGAAAATGTACCTGCATCTTGGAGGCTGAAGGTTAGGTTGCTAGCCAAGAAAGATACACTTCGTTATCCCTCAGTACAGCAACATCAAGAACGATGTTGCTGTACTGAGGGATAGCCAAGTCTATCCCTCCTTGCTAGCAGCTGATGGGAAGCGGCTGTAAAAGGACAGTGCTGCTGGGGAGGGGGGGGGAGTTGCTTTCACAGCGTGTGGGTAGTCTGTCCAGGAGTAAAGAAGCGGCGAGGGCAGGAGCGTTGAGAAGGAGGGGGTCGGGGATCATCCAGCTCAAGAGCGGGTCAGCGGGCGATGGATAACAGGACAGCGGGCGGTGGAGCTTACTCCATGTCAGTGCGAGTAACTTCAATTGATCCCTTGTTCGCGCTGACACAGGAGTAAGCTGAACCGCCCGCTGTGATGTTAACCGTCACCCGCTGACCCACTCCGCTCCATGGTCTTTGCTCTTGAGCCGGTCCCCTTACTGTTCAGACGGAGAGCACTGCCAGAGGTGAGCGGGCTGGCAGAAGGCGCTGTCATGGCAGTCGGTTCCGCTGTCCGGTGATGGAGGCCGCTCGTAGCTATGCGAGCTGCTTCCCTCCCCGGCCACAATGCGGCAGCTCCACGCCCGGAGTGCCTCGGCAGCGGTGAGTGAGTGGGTTACTGGCATGAACCCCAACCCCCTCCTTCTCAACGCTCCTCAGTGCCACTACCTCACTCTCTCACAGCAGCCTGTGGTTTGTTTTCTTGCAGTGACAGGATCGGTCCGAGTCAGCATGGATTTACGAAGGGGAAATCATGCTTTACTAATCTTCTGGAATTTTTTGAGGATGTAACTAGAAAAATGGACAAGGGAGGGCCAGTGGATGTAGTGTACCTGGACTTTCAGAAAACCTTTGATAAGGTCCCACATAGGAGATTAGCGGCACAATTAGAGCAAATGGTATTGGGGGTAGAATGTTGACATGGATAGTGGTTGACAGACAGGAAACAAAGAGTAGGAATTAGCGGGTCCCTTTCAGAATGGCAGGCAGTGGCTAGTGGGGTACCGCAAGACTCGGTGCTGGGACCGCAGCTATTTACAATATACATTAATGATTCAGGTGAAGGGATTCAAAGTAACATTAGCAAATTTGCAGATGACACAAAGCTGGGTGGCAGTGTGAACTGTGAGGAGGATGCTATGAGGATGCAGGGTGACTTGGACAGGTTGGGTAAGTGGGCAGATGCATGGCAGATGCAGTTTGATGTGGATAAATGTGAGGTTATCCACTTTGGTGGCAAGAACAGGAAGGCAGATTATTATCTGAATGGTGTCAAGTTAGGAAAGGGGGAAGTACAACGAGTTCTGGGGGTCCTTGTTCATCAGTCACTGAAAGTAAGCATGCAGGTACAGCAGGCAGTGAAGAAAGTGAATGTCATGTTGCCCATATTAACAAGATGAGTTGAGTATAGAAGCAAAGAGGTCCTTCTGCAGTTGTATAGGGCCCCAGTGAGACCACACCTGGAGTACTGTGTGCAGTTTGGATTCCAAATTTGAGGAAGGTCATTCTTGCTATTGAGGGAGTGCAGCGTAGGTTCACGAGGTTAATTCCTGGGATGGAGGGACTGTCATATGTTGAAAAAATGGAGCGACTAGGCTTGTATACACTGGAATTTAGAAGGATGAGAGGGGATCCTATTGAAATGTATAAGATTATTAAGGGATTGGGCAGGCTAGATGCAGGAAACATGTTCCCGGTTGAGGGAGTCCAGAACCCGGTCCACAGTTTAAGAATTAGGGGTAGGCCATCTAAAACGGAGATGAGAAAAACCTTTTACACCCAGAGAGTTGTGAATCTGTGGAATTCTGTCTCAGAAGGCAGCGGAGGCCAATTCTCTGGATGCTTTCAAAGGAGAGCTAGATAGGGCTCTTAAAGAAAGTAGAGTCAAGGGATATGGGGAGAAGGCAGGAACGGGGTACTGATTGTGGATGATCAGCCATGATCACAGTGAATGGCGGTGCCGGCTCGAAGGGCCAAATGGTCTACTCCTGCACCTATTGTCTATAAATACTCTTGAACCACTGCCGTTTTGTTGGTGAAGGAATGCTATTGGAGCGAGCACCAGAAATCAGAAACCTATGACCAAGTCAGGAGAGTGTGCACATGTAGAGGGACCTGCAGATAATGGTGATCCTTGCACCCCTCTTTCTGGTAGAAGACGCAGGGTTGGAATGGTGTGCTGGAATATGGCAGATGACAAATAAAACTACAGGAGATTATGTAGATGGTACATCCTAACTGCAGCCACTCGCTCGTGTCTGTACCAACAGCTTCTCTCGCACTTCTCTATTTCTGCTACATTATTACAGCCTGTAATTCCAGCATCAAATTCTGGAGCCAGAATCTGCCATATTTTTACAGCCAGAAACAAATTTGAGATTTGCAGTGGGTGGAATCGTAGACAGTGAAGAAAGTAATTTAAAATTTCAGCAGGCTGTTAATCGGCTGAGCAAGTGGGCTGAGGATAATGGAGTCTAAATGAGTGTAGGACCTACACAGTGAATGGCAGTGCGCCGGGGAGTCACTAGTCAATGGAGCTTTATTTGTCACATATGCAACTGCACAAATTCATTTTGCACATATTCCAAGTCCAAAGTCTGATCGGCCCACCTGATCGATATACTGGAGCAGTGCCCCTCCCTCTCCTTGCCCGGCCATCTTTGTTCAGTTCAGTGCCAAGATCTTTGTGTCCCGGGGGTGCCACCTGCAGCCTACCTTAAGGCGCTGGAAGCAT
Source organism: Raja brachyura (assembly GCA_963514005.1). The sequence goes on along the minus strand of OY740788.1, from coordinate 754,873 downwards.
TACCCAGGTTCACCCTCCTAGCAAGTTCACCCTTGTTCCTCATGTCCGACTTCTCCAGCTCCCTCCTGGTTACTATGCCTGTCGAGCCTTCGGGCGGGTTCCCGGTCCAGCCAAACGCCGAGCCTTCAGGCGAGGCCCTGGTCCCACCGACTACATTTTATTGAATAATGAAGGCAACATGGAGTGAAGTGCTTCGAGAGGTTGATCATGGCACAAATCAACTCCTACCTCGACAAAAACCTGGACCCACTGCAGTTCGCTTACCGCCACAACAGATCAACGGTGGACGCGATCTCGCTGGCCCTCCACTCCGCTCTGACCACTTGGACAACAAAAACTCATATGTCAGGCTGTTATTCATTGACTACAGCTCGGCATTTAACACAATCATCCCCTCCAAGCTGGTTACCAAACTCGCAGAACTGGGTCCTTGCGCATCCCTCTGCAATTGGATCCTCGACTTCCGCATCCACAGACCACAGTTTTTTCGTATTGGTGGAAATGTGTCAGACTCGATAACAATCAGCACGGGAGCACCTCAGGGCTGCGTGCTCACTCTATACTCATGACTGCGTAGCCGGTCATAGCGCGAACTCCATCATCAAGTTCGCTGACGACACCACTGTCGTGGGACGTATCACTGATGGGGATGAGTCATAGAAACATAGAAATTAGGTGCAGGAGTAGGCCATTCGGCCCTTCGAGCCTGCACCGCCATTCAATATGATCATGGCTGATCATCCAACTCAGTATCCCGTACCTGCCTTCTCTCCATACCCTCTGATCCCCTTAGCCACAAGGGCCACATCTAACTCCCTCTTAAATATAGCCAATGAACTGGCCTCAACTACCCTCTGTGGCAGAGAGTTCCAGAGACCCACCACTCTCTGTGTGAAAAAATTCCTTCTCATCTCGGTCCTAAAGGATTTCCCCCTTATCCTTAACCTGTGACCCCTTGTCCTGGACCTCCCCAACATCGGGAACAATCTTCCTGCATCTAGCCTGTCCAACCCCTTAAGAATCTTGTAAGTTTCTATAAGATCCCCTCTCAATCTCCTAAATTCTAGAGAGTATAAACCGAGTCTATGCAGTCTTTGTTCATAAGACAGTCCTGACATTCCAGGAATCAGTCTGGTGAACCTTCGCTGCACTCCCTCTATGGCAATAATGTCCTTCCTCAGATTTGGAGACCAGAACTGTACGCAATACTCCAGGTGTGGCCTCACCAAGACCCTATACAACTGAAGTAGAACCTCCCTGCTCCTATACTCAAATCCTTTTGCTATGAAAGCTAACATACCATTGGCTTTCTTCACTGCCTGCTGTACCTGCATGCCTACTTTCAATGACTGGTGTACCATGACACCCAGGTCGCGCTGCATCTCCCCTTTTCCTAATTGGCCACCATTTAGATAGTAGTCGGGTTTCCTATTTTTGCCACCAAAGTGGATAACCTCACATTTATCCACATTATACTGCATCTGCCAAACATTTGCCCACTCACCCAGCCTATCCAAGTCACCTTGCAGTCTCCTAGCATCCTCCTCACAGCTAACACTGCCCCCCAGCTTAGTGTCATCCGCAAACTTGGAGATATTGCCTTCAATTTCCTCATCCAGATCATTTATGTATATTGTAAATAGCTGGGGTCCCAGCACTGAGCCTTGCGGTACCCCACTAGTCACTGCCTGCCATTGTGAAAACGACCCGTTTACTCCTACTCTTTGCTTCCTGTTTGCCAGCCAGTTCTCTATCCACATCAATACTGAACCCCCAATGCCATATGCTTTAAGTTTATATACTAATCGCTTATGTGGGACCTTGTCGAAAGCCTTCTGGAAGTCCAGATACACCACATCCACTGGTTCTCCCCCATCCACGCTACTAGTTACATCCTCGAAAAATTCCACAAGATTCGTCAGACATGATTTACCTTTCGTAAATCCATGCTGACTTTGTCCAATGATTTCACCACTTTCCAAATGTGCTGCTATCCCATCTTCAATAACTGACTCTAGCAGTTTCCCCACTACCGATGTTAGACTAACTGGTCTGTAATTCCCCGTTTTTTCTCTCCCCCCCTTCTTAAAAAGAGGGGTTACGTTTGCTACCCGCCAATCCTCAGGAACTTCTCCAGAATCTAAAGAGTTTTGAAAGATTATCACTAATGCATCCACTATTTCCGGAGCTACTTCCTTAAGTACTCTGGGATGCAGCCTATCTGGCCCTGGGGATTTATCGGCCTTTAATCCATTCAATTTACCCAACACCACTTCCCGACTAACCTGGATTTCACTCAAGTACTCCTTTGACCTGCGGTCCCCTACTATTTCCGGCAGATAATTTATGTCTTCCTTAGTGAAGACGGAACCAAAGTAGTTATTCAATTGGTCCGCCATATCCTTGTTCCCCATGATCAACTCACCTGTTTCTGACTGCAAGGGACCTACATTTGTTTTAACTAATCTATTTCTCTTCACATATCTATAAAAACTTTTTCAGTCAGTTTTTATGTTCCCTGCCAGTTTTCTTTCATAATCCATTTTTCCTTTCCTAATCAAGCCCTTTGTCCTTCTCTGCTGGCCTCTGAATTTCTTCCAGTCCTCTGGTATGCTGCTTTTTCTGGCTACTTTGTACGCATCATCCTTGGCTTTGATACTATCCCTGATTTCCCTTGTTATCCACGGATGCACTACCTTCCCTGATCTATTCTTTTGCCAAATTGGGATGAACAATTTTTGCAGTTCATCCATGCAGTCTTTAAATGTGTTCCATTGCGTATCCACCGTCAACCCTTTTAGAATTGATTGCCAGTCAATCTTGGCCAATTCACGTCTCATACCCTCAAAGTTACCTTTCCTTAAGTTCAGAACCATTGTTTCTGAATTAACAATGTCATTCTCCATCCTAATGAAGAACTCGACCATATTATGGTCACTCTTGCCCAAGGGGGCACGCACAATAAGACTGCTAACTAACCCTTCCTCATTACTCAATACCCAGTCTAAAATAGCCTGCTCTCTCGTTGGTTCCTCTACATGTTGATTTAGATAACTATCCCTCATACTTTCCAAAAAATCCTCTTCCTCAGCGCCCCTGCCAGAGTCAGATTATAGAAGAGAGATCGAGCAACTGTCCATATGGTGCCAGCACAACAACCTGGCCCTCAACACCAGCAAAACCAAGGAACTGATTGTGGACTTTGGAAGGAGTAGGATGGGGACCCACAGTCCTGTTTATATCAACGGGTCGATGGTTGAAAGGGTCAAGAGCTTCAAATTCCTGGGCGTGCATATCTGTGAAGATCTTTCCTGGTCCGAGAACACAGATGCAATTATTAAGAAAGCTCATCAGCACCCCTACTTCCTGAGAAGATTAGGGAGAGTTGGTCTGTCAAGGAGGACTCTCTCTAACTTCTACAGGTGCACAGTAGAGAGCTTGCTGACTGGTTGCATCATGGCTTGGGTCGGCAATTTGAGCGCCCTGGAGAGGAAAAGACTACAAAAAGTAGTAAACGCTGCCCAGTCAATCATCGGCTCTGACCTTCCTTCCATCGAGGGGATTTATCACAGTCGCTGCCTCAAAAAGGCTGGCAGCATCATCAAGGACCCACACCACCCTGGCCATACACTCATCTCCCTGCCTCCTTGGGGTAGAAGGTACAGGAGCCTGAAGACTGCAACGACCAGGTTCAGGAATAGCTACTTCCCCACAACCATCAGGCTATTAAACCTGGCTCGGAACTCTGAACATTAATATCCCTCCATCTGTTATTTGCACTTTATTAATTTATTAATTCATGGGTGTATTTATGTATAGAATTGTAGTCAATGCCTCTATGTTCTGTGCTATGCAAAGAAAGATTTTCATTGTCCTGTCAGGGACACATGACAATAAACTCTTTTGACTTTGACATGGGCCTACCGGGCAGGTCCCTCGAGGTGGGTCCACGATGGGTGCGTCCGGCCTGCTTGCCAGGAGCGTCACGGCCCGCTGCTTGCTTTGTCGAGCAGAGGGATCAAGGAGTACAGGTTGAGTCAGTGTCACAGGAATATAGGGTAGTCAAGAACGTCATCAGTCACAGTATTGAGTAGAGAAGTTGGGATGTTATGTTGCTGCTGTACAAGACATTGGTGAGGCCACACTTGTGGTTCTGTGTTCAGTTTTGGTCACCCTGTTATAGGAAGGATGTCAGGGGCTGTGCCAAAGGGAGAGGTTGGGCAGATGAGGGCATTATTCTTTGAAGCATAGGCTGAGGGGAGATCTTAGAGAGGTGTATTAAATCATGATGGGAATCGACAGCGTGAATGTCCTTTACCCAGAGTAGGGGAATGAAAAACAAGAAGACATATGTTTAAGGTGAGAGGGGCAAGATTTAATACAAGATGGAGGGGAAACCTTTTCATTCAGAGGTTGGGAGAATATGGAATGAGCTGCCAGAGGTACTTGGAACACCTTGAGGTACTATAACAGCATAAAAAAAAACCCAAGGACACTTCCAGAGGAAATAATGTAGGTGGAACTGGAGGGCATGGGGAGAAATGGGTGTGAGCCAGGTGGGACAGAGGAAAGGTGGGGGGGGGGGGGGGGGGGGGGGGTATGCTGCTCTTTCTGTCCTGGGCCTCCTGTATTGTCAGAGTGAAGCTACATGCAAACTGGAAGAACAGCATCTTATATTTCACTTGGATAGCTTACAACCCAACGATATGAACCAGACTAATTCCTGGGATGTCAGGACTTTCATAGGAAGAAAGACTGGATAGACTCGGCTTGTACTCGATTGTTCCCGATGTTGGGGAAGTCCAGAACAAGGGGTCACAGAGAGTGGTGAATCTCTGTAATTTCATTTCGGAGTCACATGAGTGACTTCGTGAAGAGCCCGCTGGCACGCATGCGCGACATATCGTCGCAACGCATTGCTGCCGACGGCTGGTGGGGAGCGCGGCTCCCCACCAGCCCTTCAGAGGGCCGACTCAGGTAAGGCTAAGCCCCCTAGAGTTGGTGTTTCCTGTTGGGGGGGGGCAGTGTGTTCTCTCCCTACAGGAACGTGGATTGGAGTCGCCGGCCACTTATCCCGGAGCCGTCCTCAGCGGCTCACCTGCGAGTCGGGCCGGGACATAGGCGTGGTAGTCGGGGAGCCCTGTTGGTACAGGGTCTGACCCGCCGATACACCGGAGCTCCAGTGGGAGTTGGTGTCCTGTTGTGGCGGGTGTGTAGTGTGTTCTCTCCCTACAGGTACGTGGCCGGGAAATAGGCGTGGAAGTCGGGGAGCCCTGTTGTTACAGGGCCCGGCCCGCCGCTGTGCAGGAGCTCCAGTGCTGAGTCGAGGAGCAGGAGCTCCAGTGCTGATTCGAGGAGCAGGAACTCCAGTGCTGATTCGAGGAGCAGGAGCTCCAGTTCTGATTCGAGGAGCAGGAGCTCCAGTGCTCGAGGAGCAGGTAGACCCTGTTTCCATATCGGGGTCGCCAACGGGCTCGTTGGGCGACCTGGGCTAGGGTTCGCGTGCTGCTGCACGGCCCTTCTCCCTCAGCCCTCCGAGTAGGGGGAGGGAAGGAGCTCGCCAGCCTAACCCTTCTGGGGCTAAGGCATTACCTGCCGCCGAGTTGCGGACTGGTTCACAGGCGGGACCCAGGTCCACTGTGAGGCAGTGTCGACCCCCCAACCTCCGACGCCGGGTCGGGTCATTTGGGTAGGGTCCCGCCACGGTCGCCGAGTCCCCCATGGATGGGGGGACGAGACCATGTGTCGGCAAGGTCCACGACGTGGGCAGCCGGCAAGCCCGCGCGGGCGTCGGGTCTCCATGCTACGGCTGGTGCCGACTCCCTGCCGCATTTGCCCTCCGTGGCAGCGGCTTCAGCTCCCGCCAAACGGAGGCGGTTGAACACATCTCCCGCGCGGGAATCGCGCGGTTTCGCTTCGGCGGCTGGCAGCGACAACTACCGGCACCGGGATCACCTCGACGAGGTGCGGGCCGATGAGAGGAGCGCCGGCAATATTTCTGAGCCGGAGGACTCCGACCACCCGAGTGTTCAGGGTGAAGGGCGTATTGGCCGCATGACGCGGCTACTGGAGCTCCTCCTGCAACAGAATCATCGGGAGGAAGCATCCAGCTCCAGTGGGCACAGGGAGGTTTCACCGTCGTCAGCAGGAGCCTGAGAAACCTCAGCTTCAGGAGGAGGTCCTATCGGAGGCCTTAAAACCAGTCACAAAGCCCAGCGAACTGCTCCTCCCTTCAACGAGCCCATACGCCACGGTCACCGAGTCCCCCATGGGTGGGAGGACGAGACCATGCGTCGGCAAGGTCCATGATGTGGGCAGCCGGCAAGCCCGCGCGGGCGTCGGGTCTCCATGCTAAGTCAGGTGCCGACTCCCCGCCGCATTTGCCCTCCGGGGCAGCGGGATCAAGCTCCGCCGAGGAGGCGTTTAAGTGTACCTCCCGCGCGGGAATCGCTCAGCTTCACTGCAGCGGCTGCCGGCGACAACTTCCGGCACCGGGTTCACCTCGACGAGGTGCGGACCGATGGACGAAGCCCCAGCAGTTCAGCAGAACATGAGGACTCCGTCCGCCCGAGTTCTCAGGCCGAGGGGCGTATTGGCCAGGATGGAGCAGATGTTGGAGCTCCTCCTGCAACAGAATCCAAATTTTCGGGGAAGACCTCCCCAAGAGGGTCCAGGAGCGGGATGACCCCGCTACGATGGTGGGACTCATGTGGTCACATCTCTCGACCAGGAAGGCCCTGCCATTAGGCCAGCAAGGGCCTCCACTCCAGCTCCGCCTCAATTTTCAGAATCCAGCACCTCCACATACGGCCATGCATCTCAAGGGCCACCGATAACCATGACGGTAAGGTGGTCTGGATTTCATGCCCCTGCATGTTGAACTTCACATGTTGGTGGGGAACTACGGCTCTTTCCGGGGGCATGCGGTCCCATCACGTCTGATGAGTTTATCTTACAAAGTATTCAAGGCCATGCGATTGAGTTCATCAATGGTGACATCCCTCCATCCCAGCATATGCGGATCCGAAATTTACACTGTCCAGCAAAAAGCGGCAGTAGGCTAGGCTGAAAAATTTACAGTCACAAGGAGGGATGGAGGATGTCGACTTATTTTTTGATTTGCACCATTTGAATACTTTTGTAGAATATACCCATTTCAAACTGGACACGTTCCAGACATCTAAGTTTTTGGGTTCTGGGGGCTGCTTTGTGGCATGCATTGATTAAAAGATGCATGCTATTCAGTATCCATTCAGAACTGCCACAGGAAGTTCTTGCCATTTATCTGGATAGATCAGCTCTGGCTCTACAGAGCTTTGCCAAATGGGCTTACACACCCCTAGATTATTTCTAAATTGCTCCAATCAATCCTGGCTACACTAGGAGACAAAATCCCATAGTGTTGGCCTGTCTAGGTGATATCCTAATTATTGGGAATCAGCCGAACTGGCAGTTTCAGCCCGTGGACATTTTTTCAGCAAATGGGGTTCATTACCCATCCAGATAAATCAACGTCCTGCCCTTCACAGGTTTAAGGGTATCTGGGGTTACGGTGGATTCCAATCACGTGAGGCCCACCATACCAACTAACTAGGTTGGCGATGTCACCCAACTATGCTAGGGTCTAGTCTGGGCCAGTATACCATCAATTCAACAAACTACTACGGTGATTGGCAAGCTTGTAGCGTTTTTCCAGCTGCCCAAAACGGGCCTTTGCATTATCAAATTTGCAGAGCGCCAAGGTCTCGGCGTTAAAACTGAACGCTAGACATTTCCATAGACCAATGCAGCTGCCTTGCAAGGCACAGATTGCGTTACAATGGAGGATTGACAATATTTATGTCTCACTTAAATCCCATCATTTTGGCCAATCCGATGGTATACTTACAAACAGACGCAAGCTCCCATGTCCGGGGTGCTATGGACAACTGCTCCAGTTGTGAGGGCAGATGGGACACCCTTGAATTTACCTTCTTGTTGTCACAAGGGATAAACTATTTGGAGATGCTGGGAGCATTTCACGGACTTCGAGCTTCTTGTTCTAGCCTTACTGATGCTCATGTCCGTCTCCAAATGAATAATACCACTGCGGTGGCATATCTAAACCATATGGGCGGTACCAGGTCACTTTCATGTGATGAATTGACAAATATAATTTGGCTCTGGTGTGTTCGACGGACTATTTGATTTCAGCTGTTTCCCAGGTGAGCTCTATACAGTGGCGGACATCAGGTCACGCAAATTCTATGACCACATCAAATGCATGATGAATCTCCAAATATCCGCTAAAATTACTGCCAAATTTGGTGAACCATATACCGACCTCTTTGCGTCACGGTTTGAACCATCAGGTACCAACATACGTTTGTGGGACCCGATCCTGGGGCAATGGCGATGGATGCGTCTCGCTGGGCTGAGGGAAATGAGTTTCTATGCCTTTCCTCCATTTTGCCTCATCAGTCGGGTGTTGAGGGTAATCCAGACAAATGCTGCTAAGGGCATTCTTATCATACCCGACTGGCCTACGCAGCCATGGTATCCGGTGTTCCTTGATATGATCAGTCAACCTTGGGTCCTCTTAGAGGGTTGCCCATAATTGGTACAAACCCTGTCTCAGGGGGACCACATCCCTGCCACAGTCATCTAAACTTGTTGGCTTGGAGGTTCTGCACAGGCCATTACTGCGGTATGGCATATCATCTAGAACCATGGATACCATCGGAGCGTCATGCTGGGAGTTCACCAGGCGGCAATACCTCTCTCACATCCGGAAATGGGAAACCTACTGCGGCCGCTCCCATATTACCTACGACGCTGTAACCATAACCGACGTATTGGAATTCTGACGGGGTTGCATCATGATGAACACCTGAGCTACAGTGCCATCAACAGCGCCTCAAGTGCGCTGTCATTCTACCTCAATATTAAGGTCGGATCCAACAGGCTGGTGTCCAGACTCATGCGGGAAATATTCAATTTGAATCCGCCCAGACCACGCTATAATATCACCTGGGATATCGGGAAATACTCACCCTGCTCAGGACGTGGTCGCCCATGGAGGGCCTGGAACTGGACAAACTCACCCTGAAGCTGGTGATGTTACTGGCACTGACTTCAGCGCAGAGGGTACAGACACTCCGCAAAATCCAGATCGACAGGATGATCGCTACCCCTGCGGAAGTAGTCTTCGTCATAGACGAGCTACTCAAGCAGCATAGACCTGGGTGCACAGGGCTGCAGCTGAAGTTCCTGGCATACCCCGCTGATGCAAGGCTATGTTTAGCTGCCCATATCCGTCACTATGTGAAAGTGACGAGAAAACTGAAGGAATGGAGCACCCTCACCATAGAGTGCCGGTCCAGACGATATCCAGGTGGCTCAGGATCGTCTTGGGTAAGTCACGTGTTGACACTAATATCTTCAAATCCCATTCCACCAGGGCATGCATCAACGTCGGCGGCAAGGGTCATGGAGGTGCCCATGGACCATATTCTTTTGCCACAGTAGGATGGCGAACGAAGCCACCTTCCAGCGGTTCTACAATACATCTGTTGCCGCTCCTCTACAGTTCACGGAGGCCCGTGCTGAATGCAGGTCAAGAATGTGGAGATGTCCCCGAATAAGGGGTTTTCTTTTGTTGTTAACAATGTTGCTCTTGTCTTTCAGTACAAGCAGTCTGGAAAGTTGATTACTCCTATCCATCCTCATAAGTGGTGTGTGACAGCATGGACGTGGTCCAGGGCGTGGAATCACAGAGCTTTGAAGTCTTCACGAAGTCACTCACGTGACTCCGAAATGAAATAGTAGATTGAACGAGAACTTACCAGTTCGAAGGTTGATCTTTATTTCATGAGGAGTTGCGGTGAGGATTTCGTGCCCTCCGCTCCCAACCCTCGATCATACTCAACTGGTAATTAGAGTCTCTTCAATCTTACTATGCAAGTCATTTCTGTTGTTGTTTCTGTGATTCCACACCGCTACTTTGAAGAATATCGCGCATGCGTGCCGGCGGGCTCTTCACGAAATCCCTCACCGCAACTCCTCATGAAATAAAGATCAACCTTCGAACTGGTAAGTTCTCGTTCAATCTTACTATTCTCTGCCACAGAAGGTAGTGAGGCCACTTCATTGGCTATATTTAAGAGGGAGTTAGATGTGGCCCTTGTGGCTAAAGGGATCAGAGGGTATGGAGAGAAGCCAGGTACAGGATACTGAGTTGGATGATCTTTTATCCAATATGAGCCATGATCATATTGAATGGCGGTGCAGGCCTCGAAGGGCCGAATGGCCTACCTCCTGCACCTATTTTCTATGTTTCTGTGAACATTGAATTTTCTAATGTTAACTGATTTACCAAACAACCCCAACTCCCACCACTTCTTCCCCTCCCACTATTCCACCCCCCCCCCCCCCCCCCCCCCCCCGACACATTAATTTTTTCAACTGCCCTACATTCTCAGATAAGGATAGAGGAAATGCGAAATGTGATTCTGGCTTCACATTTCCTCTATCCTTATCTCACATCTTTTCATCTTTGGCCTTTGTCCAACCACCTGCCTATCAAAACCCCCTCACATGTATCCATCTGTAGCCTGCACCCCGCACCCCCCAACCACCGCAATCAGTCTAAAGGATCCCAACCCAAAACGTCCATCTATCCACGTTCTCCAGAGTTGCTGCCTGACCCACTGTGTCACTGTGTTTTTTAGTGACCCAATACTAATTTGGACTGAGCATTACGAATGGATTGCATTACTTAAAATTGATATCATGACAGGGGAACTGTTTTTCATTAAAGAACAATGACTTTTCAAGTCCAATTTCAAAGGAGACAATAAGTAAAATAGAACAGGAAAGACTTCTAGAAATGTGACTTTTAGATAATGGGACTTAAATCATGTCAAAATATTCTACATACTAAATCAACGGTGGTAGTTTTTTCCTAAAATGTTCATCAGGTATTAGTGAACACAAATGGGATACCTTCTTGATGAGAGTGAAACTATGTTAATATGAACCTAGCTGTACTAACATTTTCGTATATGTAATCCATTGTTTAGACACAACAGAAAATCTTTCAAATGACAAAATAAATTCCTTCTTTGAAACGAATTCATCAATGGTCTTGAGAAAACTTTTTAACATATATGCAATGTAAAGTGACCCATATTATCAGTGATCCTTAACCAGAAGAACAATATCATCTGTTTCTTGGTTTTCAAGATGAAAACCTTCAATTGGTCTTAAGCCCACACACCTGTGTTTCAGGGATGGAAAAAAACAGATTAAGCTAATGTTACCAACTCTTTCTGCCGTGTCATTCAAAACCACTTACAGGCAATGACAACAGTGACGACAGGACAAAGTTAATTTTAATCACTTAGAAAAATACACAAATTTAGAACAAATGTACAGTGTTTGAGGGATAGTATTGTGCCATCAGGGATAGCATTATGCTATGAAGGTTAGTATTATGCCATGAGGGATAGTATTATGCCATCAGGGATAGTATTATGCCATCAGGGGTAGTATTATGCCTTCAGGGTTAGTATTAGAAACATAGAAAATACGTGCAGGAGGAGGCCATTCGGCCCTTTGAGCCAGCACCGCCATTCATTGATCATGGCTGATCGTCCCCAATCGTTAACCCGTGCCTGCCTTCTCCCCATATCCCTTGATTCCACTAGCCCCTAGAGTTCTATCTAACTCTCTCTTAAATCCATCCAGTGATTTGGCCTCCACTACCCTCTGTGGCAGGGAATTCCACAAATTCACAACTCTCTGGGTGAAAAAGTTTTTTCTCATCTCAGTCTTAAATGGCCTCCCCTTTATTCTAAGACTGTTGCCCCTGGTTCTGGACTGGCCCAACATTAGGTAAATTTTTCCTGCATCTAGCCTGTCCAGTCCTTTTATAATTTTAGAAGTTTCTATAAGAATCCCCTTCATCCTTCTAAACTCCAGTGAATACAAGCCTAGTCTTTTCAATCTTTCCTCATATGACAGTCCCGCCATCCCAGGGATCAATCTTGTGAACCTACTCTGTACTGCCTCAATCACAAGGATGTCCTTCCTCAAATTAGGAGACCAAAACTGTACGTAATACTCCAGATGTGGTCTTACCAGAGCCCTATACAACTGCAGAAGAACCTGTCTAATCCTATACTGAAATCCTCTTGTTATGAAGGCCAACATTCCATTAGCTTTCTTCACTGCCTGCTTACCTGCACGCCAACTTTCAGTGACTGGTGTACAAAGAAGCCCAGGTCCCGCTGTACCTCCCCCTTACACAACCTAACCCCATTGAGATAATAATCTGCCCCCTTGTTTTTGCCACCAAAGTGGATAACCTCACATGTATCTATATTATACTGCATCTGCCACGCATCTGCCCACTCACTCAACCTGTCCAGGTCTCCCTGCAACCTCGTAACATTTTCTTCACAATTCACACTGCCACCCAGCTTTGTGTCATCCGCAAACTTGCTAGTGTTGCTCCTAATTCCCTATTCCAAATCATTAATATATATGGTAAACAGTTGCGGACCCAACACTAAGCCTTGCGGCACTCCACTCGCCACTGCCTGCCATTCTGAAAAGGACCCGTTCACTCCTACTCTTTGCTTCCTGTCTGCCAACCAATTTTCTATCCACGTCAACACCCTACCCCAATACCATGTGCTCTAATTTGCGGGACCTTATCAAAGGCTTTCTGAAAGTCTAGATACACTACATCCACTGGCTTCCCTTGATCTATTTTACTTGTCACATCCTCAAAAAATTCCAGAAGATTAGTCAAGAATGATTTTCCTTTCATAAAGGGATTTTGGAAGGAAGGCTGATTATGCCACGTGGGATAGTATTATGCCATCAGGGATAGTATTATGGCACGAGGGTTAGTATTATGCCATCACACTACAGCACAACATTTCTCAATATACTTCAAAGCATAGGCATGTGCATTTGTTCTAGGCCGCATATAATCTTAGTTGCATGTATTAAAAACTTTGCATGTAAAAAAACTCTTTGGTATAAATTAGTGATTTAATCATATTTTGCATGAATGTAAACCTTGACATGTTTTCTTACGATAAGCTGATGGATAACTAGTTTTTTTCAGTTATTTTAGGTACAGGTACAACTGCAGCGATTGACAACAGTCTCATTTAAACAATCTATCAATTATTCAAGAATATGTTTATTTTCATTGCAAATGAAACAGTGGTCTCTTGCCCTTCATTAAAGCTACCAATATTTGATGACCCAACTCATTCTTGTTCCAGAGACTGCAACTCAAATTGGCCTCCGCAACTAAAGTCATTAATTAACGTATGGCTATGAATTTGAAGCGGGTGATGTAAAGGCATGAAGTAGAAATTAATTCTGGCTTTCCTCATTTGTCAAAACAAATCCATAATGATTCTAGGGATTGATCCCACTGCCACAAAGTTAGTGGGGATTTTTTAAACTTCCTTTACATAATTTGGAATAATCAGCAGGGGTCACAACCCACACCGAATGGAACTGTTTACAAAATAAAACACATTGTACAGTTCTGGTAGAATTTTCTATGAGTGTAATCCAAAAAATCTGTGTCTGACAGCAACTTCTTGTCATTACCAGACTGTAAGTTGCATGTAAATGTAGAAACATAGAAATTAGGTGCAGGAGTAGGCCATTCGGCCCTTCGAGCCTGCACCGCCATTCAATATGATCATGGCTGATCATCCAACTCAGTATCCCGTACCTGCCTTCTCTCCATACTCTCTGATCCCCTTAGCCACAAGGGCCACATCTAACTCCCTCTTAAATATAGCCAATGAACTGGCCTCAACTACCCTCTGTGGCAAAGAGTTCCAGAGACCCACCACTCTCTGTGGGAAAAAAGTCCTTCTCATCTCGGTCCTAAAGGATTTCCCCCTTATCCTTAAGCTGTGACCCCTTGTCCTGGACCTCCCCAACATCGGGAACACTCTTCCTGCATCTAGCCTGTCCAACCCCTTAAGAATTTTGTAAGTTTCTATAAGATCCCCTCTCAACCTCCTAAATTCTAGAGAGTATAAACCGAGTCTATGCAGTTTTGTTCATAAGACAGTCCTGACATCCCAGGGATCAGTCTGGTGAACCCTCTCTGCACTCCCTCTATGGCAATAATGTCCTTCCTCAGATTTGGAGACCAGAACTGTACGCAATACTCCAGGTGTGGTCTCACCAAGACCCTATGCAACTGAAGTAGAACCTCCCTGGTTCCCAACCACAACCCTGTAGTGGTTGGGAATGACAAGCATGTTTGGCCAGTGTGACAGATCACCTACATTTACTCTTCATGACAGATGATTGTTTTATTCAAATTACTGTGTGTAATGTCTGCTGCATTGTTTCACAATATGCAGTGGGAGTATACAAGCCTCCTGTTGAGAGGGTGAAAGGCTAGAGGCCCTCGCTCGGGGTCATGACTGTGACTGATAACTGTCTGAAAGTGCTGTGTCTTTGACCAGCTGTGACCCTCTGAGGTAACAGGCAGAGATAAAAACTTCCTCTTGAAGATTTAGATTTTAATAGCAACCTGGGTCAATGTCAGACAGTTTGGAACTGACAGATGGTCCAATCTGTGAAGCTACTCCAAAATAAACAGTCAATAAACTTCTGTTTAAAAGTCTATGTTAATTTTGACAATTTTACATTGTTGTGAAGTAACTTACAAAGCTGAAAAAAAGTGTGAAATTGTTCACTGGGAGGGGTTGGGCAGGCTAAGACTTTATTGGTTGGAGTGCAGGAGGCTGAGGGGAGATCTTATAGTCAAAGTCAAAAGTCAAAGTCAATTTTATTGGTCACATACACCCAAAGGTGCAGTGGAATGAATTTGCCAGCGGTGATACACTTAAAAAGAACACACAGTACACAATAAGATTTAGCACAAACATCCACCACAGCTTTCTTCACTGTGGTGGAAGCCACAAAGTTCAGCCATGGTCGGGGCCATGAACGGTCGAACACACTCCGCGGCTTGGAGTGCCCGAATCGGCAGTTTCCGATCTTAGAGGTCTTATAGAGCAAGGCTCGAAATTAGCAGTTGCCCGGGTGCCAATGACCACCCAAAGTGCGGCTGGGCAACCTAAACGCCGACTCATTTTGCCTGGCTTGGCACGCAGATACCGGTGTATACCGATAGACACAAAAAACTGGAGTAACTCCGCTGGCCAGGCAGCATCTCTGGAGAATAGTAACGTGACATTTCGTGTCGGCGGCGGCTGTATTCCTCTAGTATCTTTGATTGCGGGGAACAGATGCTAGGGAGTGTGGTGACGACAGGTTGGAGCGAATGACGGGCCCCGAACAGCGGCAGCAGTGGCCGCGACAGCGGTTCCACCGCCTCCTCCTCCCGCACCCCACCCAGCGGAAGGAGGCTGACCTCCCTCTCCTTCCCTCCCTCCTCCCGGCCTTGGCGTGAGAGAGGGGTTGTTTTGAAAGCGCCGTTGGTGGATTTTCAAGCAGTGGCCGCTATCGCCCTGATAACGGCCGCTGCCTGCAAATCCACCCGCGCCGCTTTCAAAACAACCCCTCTCGCACACCATGGCCGGGAGGAGGGAGGGAGGGAGGGAGAGAGAGAGAGAGGGAGGGAGGGAGGGAGAGAGGCCTCCTTCCGCCGTCTGAAGCAGCTGCACCAAAGATCCTATAGCGTGGCGAGGAGTTCCCAACCGCCACCCCCTTTGATGGCGGCACTTTGGCGTTGGACAGGGACGGCCAAGGCAGCGGGCGATGTTGTCTGAGAAGCGCTGACCTTCCTCCTTCCCCACCTCCTCTGCCCCTCCCCCCCTCTCTCTATCTCTCTTGTAGGCCGCCCTCCACCCCCTTATCCTGGGACCCCTCCTCTCCATCCCGCACTGATCCCCATTCCCTCCTCTATTCAGTCATCACTGACATCCCCTGTGCTCCCCTCCCCATCTACCCCCCCTCCCCAATCTATTCATCACCCTACCCACCTCGCATTGATTCCCCTACTACCCCCCCCCATCCATCCTACACTGGTCCCCCAATTCATCCTGTACTGACCCCAGTTCCCATCCATCCTGCACTTCTCCCCCCATTCATACTGCACTTACCCTTTTACCCTGCACCAAACCCCCCATCCATCCTGTACTGATCTTCCCAATCATCTTTTACTGATCTCCCATTCATCCTGTACTGATCCCCCATTCATCCTATACTGATCCCCTCATTCATCCTGTAGTGATCTCCCATTCATCCTGCACAGACCCTCCGATCCCACTGTCCTGACCCCCCCCCCATTCATCCTGCACTGATCCCCCCCATCCATCCTGTACTGATCCCCCCCATTCAAGAAGAATGGGGGAAACAGTCTGAAGAAGGGTCTCGACCTGAAACGTTGCCTATTTCCTTAGCTCCATAGATGCTGCCTCACCCGCTGAATTTCTCCAGCATTTTTGTCTACCCCCATTCATCCCCATTCAACACCACTGATATCGCCCGTGCTCTCCCCTCACAATTTTACATACTCCAACCAACACGTACTAATTCACCTGCCTCAATCCATCCATTCCGCACCGATTGGCTTCTCAACCCCCCCCCGCCATCTATCCACCCCGCACTGATTCACACACCCCTGACCCTATTGTGCTTCATGGACTCAGAGCGAACATTGACTATGTTTGATAACGGAATGCAATCAAATGTGTTCTAATTCCCAATGTTATTATTTCTTTTGACGCCTTTAAACATATTACCAAAAGAACATTTGCTGCAGTTATGTCCTTTGGCCATCTCTTGTCAGTTTTTTGTGTAACCCTCGATTCTCCAGCATCTGCAGTTCCTTCTTTAACAATTTGTCTACTCCACTGCGATATCTCCTCAAGGTATGCCTACTTTGAAGAAGTTCTCCTCCTCCCTACGAAGACAGTTTCACAACCTCCTCTCTAACTGCTCCCCCTCTGTGATACCCCCTTCCCTCCAACTCTACGACCACATCCTCACCCAGACTCGATACCACAGCCACATCTGCTTCCTCGGGGCCTGCCTGCGCCTCCACCTCATACCTCGTGGATTCCAGCTCCAATTCCCTGCCTCCCAGTTCGGACCCCAGCCAGACTATCGGTACCGACTGGCCATCCGCCGCCACACTGTGCAATTCTCCAACCGGGCATTAAGATCCACCCTGGTTGCAATGCGCCGGCACCAGCAGGACCTCGCATTGGCTCTCCCGAATCTTCGGGCCTCACTCACCCAGACCTGCAACGGACCCCAACTACACTACATCCTCCGGAAGATCCACCGCTTCAATCAGCAATTCCTGTCCCATCTTACCTCCACCAAGGACCTGAAATTAGCCCGCCTCCAGGCCGTTCCAGCTAACGACAATCCCCGACTCGACCGCCTGCAGGCCCCGGGCCCCAACTCTGGCCCGAGCCTCCGGCCTGAGTCCCCCGACGCCATCTTGGCTCACCAGGACGCCGCCTTCACCGACCTCCACGCCGATGCTGCCGCCGACCTCCACCTGCCTACCGGTGATGCCCAGCCCCGCTGCCTGCCCGGTAACTCTGTTTATCTCACCCTCCCCGATTCCACCGCCCATCACCAGCACAACGCGACCGCCGAACCTCGCCGTCCGCCGGGACCACCTACCCTCATCGCCGCACCGGGCCCATCCAGCATCGCCGTTGTACTGGGCCCGCCGAAGACCCAAGCCGCACCCGCCTCACCTTGCATCGCCGCCGGACCGGGGCCCCCCGAACATGGCCGCCGCACCGCACCCCACTCTTCTCGCCGCCTCACCGGGCGGGCTGAACCTTGCCGCCGCCCCACCGACCACTCGCCCACCGGGACCACCCACGCATCGCCCGCCGACACCGACTCCACTGCCCGCGGACTCCTACCTTCGGGCCCACCGACCCACGACATTCCACCGCTCTCCAGCAGCCCGCAGCCGTCGCCTCACCTACAGACTGGACTGTGCAGCGGGCCTGAAGCCTCCACGTTGCTCACTCCTCCCACCACTCTGTTGTTAACGGAACTGGGTCCTAGTGCCCTTCTCCCCAGCCCCGGTGACCTCAGTGGCTATTCCACTGGGTCTTCCCCATCCCCCTCCTACCATGTAACCCCCGCTCTTTCCCACCCACATCACAGCCCCCATACCCCCCCACCCCCTGACCACCCTCCACCCCCCCACCACACAACGCTCCGTCCTCAGTCCACTCACCTGCCTTCCTCCAGCCACAACCCCCATCCCTGCCGCGTGTTCACCATCCCCCCGGACCTCCCCCTCTCCGACACCGAAAGGTCGGTCCTCAGCAGAGGTCTTACCTTTGTCCCCCTCCGTCCCCACCTCAATGAGTTTCGCGCCCACCACGACTTGGAGCTCTTCTACCGTCGCCTCCGCCTCACAGCGTTCTTCCACGGGAACAAGTCCTCGCCCCCCACTGATGATCCCTTTTCCTGTCTCCCACGTACCCCCTCCTCGTGGACCCCCCCTCGTGGCCCTCCAGCTTTAGAACTCTTTATTCAGAACTGCCGTCGGGACATCAACCGCCTCGACTTCTCCACTCCCCTGTCTCACTCCAATCTCTCCCCCTCCGAACGTATTACCATCGACTCACTCCGTTTTTTTAAAAACCAGTCTGAAGAAGGGTCTCGACCCGAAACCTCGCCTATCTCCTTCGCTCCTTAGATGCTGCTGCACCCGCTGAGTTTCTCCAGCTTTTTGTGTAACCCTCTTGTCAGTTAACGTTTAACCTGTCAGATGGGTATAGTCAGTTTTAACAGCTATTATCATAAAATGCCTTTGGAAATTTCCTTGCAACCTGTATATTTTGTTGTGGATTATTTATGTGGGAAGTGAGAGTGTTTCTGTACCAATAGCAATAACGATCCATGCTATGGCCATGTCATGGTAATTTTCGGACCTTCACAGAAAACATGCTTGCATCAATCTGTAGTGTGCATGGTTAAGCATATATGTTACCATGGTCCAGGATTTATTGACACAGGTTGATCATATGCTGAATAATCCAACCACATTTTTGTTTGGAAGTGGAAAGAACTAATATAAATTGCATTCATTGCAATGTGTAAAAAGAGTTGAGATATTGTATTATAATTTTGCTGCATGTCATTGTGGTATATATCATGTCTTGATTGGTGAATATGTTTAGTTTGTGAGTTATTTGAAGCAGAAATAATATGTGAATGTAGACAAAAGTGCTGGAGAAACTCAGCGGATGCGGCAGCATCTATGGAGCGAAGGAAATAGGCAACGTTTCGGGACAAAATCCTTCTTCAGACTGATGGGTTTCGGCCTGAAACGTTGCCTATTTCCTTCGCTCCATAGATGCTGCTGCACCCGCTGAGTTTCTCCAGCACTTTTTTCTACCTTCGATTTTCCAGCATCTGCAGTTCCTTCTTGAACATAATATGTGAATGCTTCATTGAGCATAATTCCAACTGGTAACTACGCACTTCGTCCGAGCACATTATCGCATGCGTCATGCAAACCGTCTTAAATGACCACCTAAACTGTCATTTGGCAACCTAAAAAGCTGTCAAGGTTTCCCGGCTGGCAACAGGGAAAAAAAGTTAAGCGAGAGCCCTGTAGAGGTGTACAAAATAATGAGGGGAATAAATAGAGTGAATGCACCTTAGCATTCCTGTGTACGTGGAACCAAGAACCAGAGGTCATGGGTTTAAGGTGAGAGGGGATAAGTTTAATAGGAGCCTATGGGCACCATTGTAAAAAAGAGAGTGGTGTGCACATGGAACAAGCTGCCAGAGGAGGAAGTTGATGAGTTTCTTTTTCCAAAATGTTGCCGTTCTGTGGCAATATTTTACAAGCAACACAACAACAAAAACTTGAATATAGTGGATGTTTACAGAGCACTATGATTACATATCTGTCGGCTGCTGCAAGTAAGGATTAGATTGTTGTTTCAGGACATATTGCAATAAAACGCTCTTGACTACCTTAACAACATTTAAAACATTTGTACAGGTACATGGATATGACGTGTTTAAAGGATATGGGCGGACAGGTAGTACTAGCATAGGTGGGACTTCTTAGTTGGCATGGACAGGTTGGGCTAAAGATCCCGTTTCCGTACTGTGTGACTCGATGACTTGATATATCTTTCCAAAGTAAATCTATTTACCGGTTAAATGCAATGTTTTGATGAAGGAGTAGTAACCTAATCAAACGCCTGGAAATAGAACATGGTGTTAGTGCATTCTAGTGGCCGATGCATAAAATCAGCCTTCCTGTACTGTACTGCTCTATGTTCTAGATGCTGTAATCTGCTTCTGGAGCTAACGTCTCCATGAAAAGAAAGCCAATGGAGCTGGAAATATTTCAGACTGACAACTTGGAACAGAACTCAGAGACGGAACAGATGCAAGCATTGAGCCAGGATAGAGGGAATGGATGAGTTATAGAGAACGATGTGTTGGGCTAAAGACAGGAAAAAATTACCTGTATTACCTATATTAATTTATTAATTCATGTGTGTATTTACATATATAATTGTAGTCAATGCCTACTATGTTCTGTTGTGCTAAGCAAAGAAAGAATTTCATTGTCCTTTCAGGGACACATGGCAATAAACTCTTTTGACTTTTGACTTTGAAATTAAATGTTAAAAGAGATGAATTTAAATGGGTGTGAGGCAGAGGATTTAAAGATATGGTGGGACTGGGGCAAGAAACAAAATAACACATGGTCAGAAGGTCTTGGAAATGGATCTAGTCTTTCTAATAACCATTTTACCCAAGCTATGGGTTCAGATCATAACCACCATTCCCTATATTTCCTGGTAGCTGGTGCCTTTATTTGTCCAATTGTTAATTCCGGATCTAAACTTACCCCCCTAGTCTGGTTCAGTCAAACACCGAATACAAGCATTGGAATTCCAACTCTATTTTATTGTATCCAATACCGCCGGAACCAATCCTCGTTACCACTTACTCAAGCCCAACACCGCCTCACACAAATAGAACAGACCCAAGATGATCGGCACACCCCAAAGTGCACCCCTCCAAACTAAAGGTGCTAAAGTACTTTGGGGAGGCAACCTCTACAAGCCAATTACTGATACAGGCTGCAAAGTACATAGAATGACAACTCTTTGGCCCAATCATACAACAACACATAATATAGTTTCAATACATAGCACTTAGAGGAAAACACTTAAATGAAGCAAAGAAACATTATCACTATTAAAGAAACATCTTTGGTGAGGCCACTCTCATGGACCAATCACAATTAGTGGCGGGAAGGCTGCAACATAATTGAAATCTAACATTTTGAATCCAACCAATCCCAAGCATGCTTTTGCAGCAGCGCATAGCTCCTTCTGCAGAATCCCAGACATATTAACAACTTGCAGGCCATCTGGACAGAAACATCTCTGTAACCCCTTCCCAGGCTTCAGACTCCCTGAAGCCATCCATGTCACATGGTTCTGCAACTCCCTGCAAATTAAGGGTCTATCCCACCAGCATGCAACTCCATGCAATGAGCACGACCGAACGTGGTCACTTGAGCCGTCCGGCGTCGCGGGGCCGGTCCCACTTCAATCGCCGGAGCCGTGCGGAATTGTGCGGAGTTCGTCCCGACATCGCGCGGGGCTCCGAAAAACTGACCATGTTCAAAAATTCCACGCAGCAACGGCTTGTCGGCTCGCTGTCGCCTCGACGCATTACACACCGCCTCGATGTCGTGCCTCCGTGACCCTCTCTGTAGGTGCCTCCGTGACCCTCTCTGTGTGTACCTCTGTGCCCCTCTCTGTGTGTCCGTCTCTGTCCTGGCGAACTTACCTTTGAGACTTCGCTCCAAGTTCGCCTGAATTTGTGCAGCGTTGCGCCACTCACCCGACCTCCGCGCGGCCCTTGCTGCCAGTTTGGTCGCGCTTGTCGCATGCAGGCACATGCTGGTGGGACGGGCCCTGTACGGGGATCACCCAACCTCCGCGCGGCCCCCGCTGCCGATTTGGTCGCGCTCACCGCATGGAATCGCATGCTGGTGGGATGGGTCCTGTATGGGGATCACCCGACCTCCACGCGGCCCCCGCTGCCGGTTTGGTCGCGCTCACCGCATGGAATCGCATGCTGGTGGGACAGGCCCTGTACGGGGATCACCCGACCTCCGCGCGGCCCCTGATGCCGGTTTGGTCGCGCTCACCGCATGGAATCGCATGCTGGTGGGACAGGCCCTTTATGTCAGGCAGGTTTCACAGGTCTTCTCACAGACATCTTCCATTTTCCCAAGTACCCAAATTTCTGATATTCACATGATTTCTACCCTCTTTTGTCTTGCTACTTCATTCCTTGGTCATTTACTCTCGCCCTCTTTGCACCTATCACATAATCTTCTATTCTCTTCCTCTTCAGTACAGAAATGTTTCTCTACATTTTCATACTCCTTTATAAGCTATGCCTCTATTTACAAGAGCGAGACCTAGAGCTTACACTGCCACCCAAGCTTCCCCAGCCTTGGATCCAGTCCCAGAGTTCCAAAGTTCTGGAACCAAAGATAAGCACAAAATGCTGGAGTAACTCTGCAGGACAGGCATCATCTTTGGAGAGAAGGAATGGGTGATGTTTTAGGTCGAGACCTTCTTCAGTCTCGACCCGAAACGTCAGCCATTCCTTCTCTCCAGAGATGCTGCCTGAACCGCTGAGATACTCCGGCATTTTGTGTCCGTCTTTGATTCAAACCTGCTTCTGCAGTTCTTTCCGACACAAACATCATTGTCTCGTTTCTTCAAGCAGCCTTGCAATACTGGTTCAAATGGATGGACTTGGGGGTCAATAAAACACAGCAAAATGAGAATCATTTACTCCTCCCTCCCTTTAACTCTGCTGAAGATGCCTGACTAGCTGAGCCTAGCACTTCAAAACAATCATATTTCATGCATTTGAAGTATTTATGTTTTGTTTTAAAATATATATAATTAATACCAGAACAGCAAATGCAGAATAGGCATGAAGAAGGGTGACTCAGACAGCAACATTATGAAGCATTCAGTCATTGCATACTAATTTAGCAGTTACTTAAGAATACTCACAGCAGTTCCCAAAGCACTTCAAAATAAATGTTTCACACGACATGAACTAGACCCCCTGAGGCCAAATGCAGCTTTTGTGGGCAGTCATTAAGAATGGTGCCTGTTATTCACTCATCAGAAGTACGTACCCATTCTATACTTTGTATGACCTGTTCTTTTCATTAATATCGTTAGTATTTTTAAATGCTTGTTTTGATCGTCCTTGTCACTTTAGACACCTTGACAGCATTGCCTCCAGGCTTTTAAGCATCAAAACATATGCACATTGAAAGTCAGCTCCATCTGCTGTTCCGTGCATTGTTGCAATGCTGGCTTATATTCATATAAAGATCATCTGAATTCAGCGGCAGAGCAGCTGCCTTACTGCTTCAGTATCTCAGGTTCAGTCCTCAACCCCACTGCTGTCTGCGTGCTATAGTTTCCACCCCCATTCATGTTGGAAACCCTACTGATAACTCCATGAAGCATAGATTCAGCATACTGAAGTATATCAGTAAAACACTGACAATCACTGTGTTATGGGGGGTGCATTCAGCACACTGAAATACGTGGAATGCGACGCTCTTTAAAAACCTCTGCCAGTTTGCTCAAATCGTAAAACATCAACTCCAATGGAAGTGAATATTTTAGAACAGTCGAGAAGAATGAGTTCAGAATCAGTGACGATACCTACAAACCTATGGGTACTGCTACAGATGCTAGCATTAGAAACATAGAAAACATAGGAAAATAGGTGCAGGAGTAGGCCATTTGGCTCTTCGAGCCTGCACCGCCATTCAATATGATCATGGCTGATCATCCAACTCAGTATCCCGTACCTGCCTTCTCTCCATACCCCCTGATCCCTTTAGCCCCAAGGGCCACATCCAACTCCCTCTTGAATATAGCCAATGAACTGGCCTCAATGACCTTCTGTGCATTGCCCTAGTGGAAGCATCTGACCAACATTGACCAGTGATTCCCCCTCATCCTTCTTGCTCCATTCATTCAGAGTAACAGGACTACTCATTGTGCCATTAAACCTTAGCTGATAATCCTCATCAATTTTGAATGACAAATAGTAAAAGATCAAGGACATACAGTGCCCTCCATAATGTTTGGGACAAAGGCCCATCATTTATTTATTTGCCTCTGTATCCACAATTTGATATTTGTAATAGAAAAAAAAATCACATGTGGTTAAAGTCCACATTGTCAGATTTTATGAAAGGCCATTTTTATACATTTTGGTTTCACCATGTAGAAATTACAGCAGTGTTTTGTACATAGTCCCCCCAATTCAGGGCACCATAATGTTTGGGACACATGGCTTCACAGGCGTTTGTAGTTGCTCAGGTGCGTGTTGATGCCTCCTTGATGCTGGTATAAGAGAGTTCTCAGCACCCAGTCTTTCCCCCAGTCTTTACATCACCGTTCCATTTTTTGCTGTTTATCAACATGAGGACCAAAGATGTGCCAATGAATTTCAAAGAAGCCATTATGAGACTGAGAAACAAGAATAAAACAGTTAGACATCAGCCAAACCTTAATCAACCAAAATCAACTCTTTGGAACATCGGTAAGAAGAAAGCAAGCACCGGTGAGCTTACTAATCGCAAAGGGACTGGCAGGCCAAGGAAGACCTCCATGGCTGATGACAGAATTATCTCTATAATAAAGAAAAATCCCCAAACACGTGTCGGACAGATCAGAAACACTCTTCAGGAGTCAGGTGTGGATTTGTCAATGACCACTGTCTGCAGAAGACTTCATGAACAGAAATACAGAGGCTATACTGCAAGATGCAAACCACTGGTTAGCCGCAAAAATAGGATGGGCAGGTTACAGTTGACAAGAAATACTTAAAAGAGCAACCACAGTTCTGGAAAAAGGTCTTGTGGACAGATGAGATAAGATTAACTTATATCAGAGTGATGGCAAGAGCAAAGTTTGGAGGAGAGAAGGAACTGCCCAAGATCCAAAGCATATCAACTCATTTGTGAAACACAGTGGTGGGATGTTATGGCCTGGGCATGTATGGCTGCTGAAGCATTTATCTTCATTGATGATACAACTGCTGGTGGTAGTAGCATAATGATTTCTGAAGTGTATAGACACATCCTATCTGCTCAAGGTCACACAATGTTACCTTCGATTTTTCCAGCATCTGAAGTTCTTTCTTAAAATCCACTGCGAAATTTCCTCAAGGTATGCCTACTTTGAAGAAGTTCTTCTCCTCTCTCCGAAGACATTTTAACAACCTCCTCTCTCACTGTCCCCCCCTCTGTGATTCCCCCTTCCCTCTAACACTACGCTCCGCCTCTTCCTTTTTTCTTCCCGCCCCCCCCCACTTCAGTCTGAAGAAAGGCCTCGACCCGAAACGTCACCCATTCCTTCGCTCCATAGATGCTGCCTCACCCGCTGAGTTTCTCCAGCATTTTCTTCTACCCTCAAAACTCATTGGCCGGTGGTTCATTCTATAGCAAGACAATAATCCCAAACATACTGCTAAAGCAACAAAGGAGTTTTTCAAAGCTAAAAAATGGTCACTTCTTGAGTGGCCAAGTCAATCACCCGATCTGAACCCAATTGAGCATGGCTTTTATATGCTGACGAGAAAACTGAAGGGGACGAGCCCCCAAAACAAGCATAAGCTAAAGATGGCTGCAATACAGACCTGGCAGAGCATCACCAGAGAAGACACCCAGAAACTGGTGATGTCCATGAATCGCAGACTTCAAGCAGTCATTGCATGCAAAGGATATGCAACAAAATCTCAAATTGTGGAGCACAGAGGCAAATGAATCAATGATGGGTCTTTGTCCCAAACATTATGCAGGGAACTGTAGATATGCCAAATAGATTTCCAAAGAAGGTAATATTTTATTGTCAACTGCTACTTTTCCAAGGAAGGTGCATCACCATTTGTGCAGAAGAATCATTGAGGACAATAGCAACTTACATTGCACTACTTGTCTTTCAGGAATCAGGAGGATGAACTGGATCCATGTTAATGGTCTCAAACTGGATACATTCTGAAGATTTCCAGTATTTGAAGCATTTTGGTTTGTTTTGGAGCGACAGGACAGTCAGATGCTGCAGAACACTCAGAGCTGAAAGAGAAGCTCCGACAGCAATGTTCGGACATACTGATCGATGATGAATCATGTGTGATGGACCTTAAGCTCATTCTGAACTTTACATTCTTCTGATAGTTAATTGGTATTAGACGAGGATAATTTCAAGATAAAATTGCTGACCTTTTTGCTGTGAGAGCAGTGTTAATTCTAATGATGCACCAAATTACAATATCGTTGGCATTAATATCATCAATCACTAAGAGTTAATCAGAAGCTCTATAACTACTTAAGCAGACCAGAACAAATACACATTACCAGTTTTGTCTCAGATGACACACAATACATTCAACATATGGGGAACAACGGAAGGGTAAATGCAGATTCAAAATTAGAGATTCAACATGAATTCCATCATCTACTGTTATTGTTTGGAGCTACCACATAAAGAGCATTGATAAGCATACACATTCCTAACCAGGAGTCTCCATCACAGCAAACTATCCCATCATCATGCTGAACAAAGCTACTTCATAGTAAATTCAAGGTTACAAATTTAAAATGCAATGAAAATCATCTCTGTATGCAGACTTTGTACTTTGATCAAAGTTAAAACTCCTCATTCCATGTGTTCAACAACACAACATCCAGCACTAACTGTGCAAGCTAGAAACAATTCATTTGCCAAAGACCAGATCAAACTTTTAACAGTTCTACACATTTAACATTCAACTCCAAATGTCTTCCAAATGCTCACAACCCAAGAAAAACAATTCTTGTCTCCATCTTAATCAGTAACATTCTATTTTTAAACAATCACTCCTAGCTTAGAGAGTTTAATTTAGAGATACAGCATGGAAACAGGACCTTCGGCCCACCAATGCCATACCGACCATCGACCACCCATACAATAGTTGTATGTTATCCCACTTTCACATCCTACACACCAGGGCAATTTACAGAAGCCAACCGGGCGCTCCAGTTTCCTCCCACATTCCACATGCGGGTATCTAGGTTAATAATAATACTAATAATCAATTAACAATAATATCAATTGTAATAACTTAATCAGTTACATTTTAAGTTGATTAAGTTATTACATCAGATGGAAGCTGGATACCAAATCTCGTTGCACCTCTGTGCAATGACAATAAAATATATTATTATTATTATTATTATTATTAACCGATTTTTTAAATCATTTCGATAGTTCTTAAGATTAAATTGGATCCTGATCCAAAGCTAATAATATTAGGTGTTTCAGATTCAAATCAAATATTTACAGTAAATCAAAGAAATTTTCTTGATTACTGTTTAATAATTGGAATAAAATTAATATTAAAATTCTGGAAGGGACCATTATCCCCAACAATTAAAATGTGGACAGTGGAAATGTTGGAGACGTTGCATTTGGAGAGAATCAGGTTTGTCCTAATGGACAAATATGAACTTTTTGAACAAATATGGTCCCCATTCACTGACTATATGAAGGGGTAGCTGAGCTCAGCATTGTCACTCAATAAGTACCCGGTGGTAGGATTAGATGAGAAGATCTATTCTGAGACTTGTATACTCGTCTCTATAGATATTGTTATGTGAAATTGTTCCATTCATTGTTAAGTTGTATACTTCAATTTTTTTTTAAAGTATAATAATTGTTTGCTTGTATTATTTTTTAAATTATTATTTTTTTTTAATTTCTTTTTTTTTACTGTTTTTTTTAATTTATTTTTTTGTTATATATAATCATAATCAATATTATTTAATCACACTCCTCTTTGATTAAACACTTATTCTTTTACCTCTTTACTTTACTCTCTTAAAAAAATAGAAGCTTATATATTTTATTCTGTAATACTTGTACAACTTTTGAAACAAGTTAGATGTGTATTTGAAAAACTGTTATATCATTGGCAATGTGTATGGCTTCTAATAAAAATATTTTTTTTAAAAAAGAGCACCTTCAAAAAAAAGAAAGTCAGGATCGAACCCGGGTTTCTAGCGCTGTGTGGTAGTAGATCTACCACTGCACCACTGTGCCACCTAGTTCTAGATTCCCCCACAAGAGAAAACACCCTTTTTACATCTACCTTGCCAAGACCCTTCAGGATTTTGTATGTTTCAGTTACATCAGTTCTCACTCGATCAGATACAAGCCTCACTAACTGAACCATTTCCTCATAAGCCAAAACATCATTTCCAGGTATTAGTCCAGTAAACCTTTTCTGAGCTGCTTTCAATGCATGAACAACTTTCTTTACAGCAGACCGATACTGTACACAGGGCTCCTGATGTGGTCTCACCAAGCTTAACCCTCCTACTTCTGTATTCAGTTCACCTAGCACCATTGCTTTTTTTTGAAATATTTATTTTATTAGAAGCAATTGTACAAAGAGAAATTAATCGACATAACAGTTATACAATTTTCCTACTGCTTCAATTTTAACATTTTATAAACTGATAACTAAATCGGAAAAAAAGGTAAAAGGAAAAAAGAGAAAGAATGAAGAAAAGAAAAAGAATTTCGAGAAAGACACAAAAAAAAAACAACCCCAGAACAAACGAAGAAGTGAAAGAAGTGGAGATATATCCCACTGCCCTTCCATATGCCCGCTCACCCGACCCTAGCGCGGTTTTGAGTTTGTGTTCAACCATTATGTTGTTGAAGAAATTCAATAAAAGGAGACCATATTTTGGAAAATTGATCTGGTTTGTCAGTCAAGACAAGCCTTATTTTTTCTAGATGTAGTGTCTCAGTCATTTCTGTGATCCACATCTTCAATGTGGGGACTGGTATCTTTTTCCAGAATTTAAGAATACGTTTTTTCGCAGTTATTAAACCATAGTCAAGGAAGCGTCTTTGAGATATCGTTAGATTAGGGTAGCCTCTGACATTCCTAATATTATTAGTTTTAAATCTAGCTCCAATTGAATTTTAAGTGTTTTAGAAATGATATTGAATATTTCCATCCAGAAGTTTTGTATTTTTATATAGGATACAATAGAATGAGTTAGGGTGGCTTCTTGAAAGTGACATTTATCACAAAGAGGAGAGACAGTTGGGAAGATCTTGTTCAATTTGGTCTTTGAGTAGTATAACCTATGCAATACTTTAAATTGTATCAGGCAATGCCTGGCATTTAAAGAACAGTAGTGTATGTATTGTAGGCTTTCCTCCCATATATCTTTCGAAATGGGTGAACCCAGCTCGTCCTCCCATGCTCGCCTATAAATCTCAGAGGATGGGGTGTCAATATTTAGATGTGTTATAAATGTAAGATATCAACTTACTTATCAGCATGTCTATTCAAACAATCGTCTCAAGTCAAGTCACTTTTATTTCTATAGCACATTTAAAAAACGACTCTCGTTGGCCAAAGTGCTTTACATTGGTGGAGGTACTGATTTTATACAACAGTGGTCATAGATTAAATACATACATAAATACATACATATAGCCCTCCCTCAGAGGACGTCTAATATATCTGGACCCATAAGAGGACAGTCTTGTGTATATGTTTTCACGTAATCTCGGATTTGAAGGTATCTAAAAAAATGATTGGCTTCAAGTCATATTTCTCCTGAAGTTCTTGAAAAGAGTCCCCTTCTTATAGAGGTCTCCCACAGTATTGATTCCCAGGTTCTTCCATTGAACAAACACCACATCTAAAGTAGACAGTTTAAACAAGGGATTATTTGCAATAGGAAGAAGGAGAGATATATTTCTCAATTTAAGACTGAATTTCAGCTGTTTCCAGATACGGATAGTACTATGTATTATCAGATTTTGCTCATACATTGACTTATTCAAATGTATTGGAGATAGGAGGATCGAGCCGATACAAAAAGTCAAACAATCTTCCCTGGGTACACAAAAGGCTGGAGAAACTCAGCGGGTGCAGCAGCATCTAAGGAGCGAAGGAAATAGGCAACGTTTCGGCCCGAAACGTTGCCTATCTCCTTCGTTCCTTAGATGTTGCTGCACCCGCTGAGTTTCTCCAGCCTTTTGTGTACCCTCGATTTTCCAGCATCTGCAGTTCCTTCTTTAACAAATAATCTTCCCTCTCAATTTTTAACCAATTTACATGTTGACATGTATCGTACAACCAGAAAGCTATATTTTTAATATTAGTTGCCCAGTAATAAAAAAGAAAATTAGGTCGAGCGAATCCTCCATTTGCACAAGTGTCTTTTGTGTATTCTGTGGGTTTTGTAGTCCCAAATAAAATTAGTGACAAAAGAGTCAAATTTTTTTTTAACGCTTTTAGCGAGCTATATTGGTATTGATTGGAATAAGTATAAAAGTTGCGGAAGGAAGATCATCTTTATGGCATTTAATCTACCAATAAGGGAGATAGGAAGTGTTTTCCAAAATTGGATGTAGGCATGCAATTTAGTGATTAATGGTGGGAAGTTTATTTTAAACAAAGAGGAATACTTTCTAGTCACGTAAATTCGAAGATATCTGAACTTTTCAGTAACGATTCTGAAAGGAAATTGTTGGAGTTGAGAAGGGTCTTGTTCTTTTATTGGCATGATTTCACTTTTGTTCCAATTTATTCTGCATCCAGAAAAAAAAAACCAAATTGTTCTATAATGTTTAAAACATTTGGAATACTAACTTGGGGATTAGTAATGTATAAAAGCACATCATCTGCATATAACATTTTATTGGAGGTACATTTGGTATTATATCCATAAATGCCTGAATGGGACCTGATACTCTCGGCAAGGGGTTAAAGCAAATAACATTGGAGAAAGAGCACATCCTTGTCTGTTACCCCTAGATAAATAACATTTAGGTGAAAGAATTTCATTTGTCAGTATTCTAGCTACACCATTCCTTTTGCTGCTGCCTCTATGTGCTCCCCACGCAGAAGAGGTTTTAAGATCATTTCAAAGGCTGCTTCACTGTGTTGAGTGCCTGTGGGCCACAGATCCACAGTGGGTTTGCAAGCTGCCTGGTAGACCATGCATTTTGTGCCTAATCAGAGTTCTTGATCTTCAAATATCCTTTTTCTCACAATAAACCCATGATGTGGGAAATGGCCCATATATCTGGGACCTTGCCACGAACCATTATTGTCAGATGGTAGTGTGGTTATAATGTTATAATTAATTCCAGCAGGCGGGATGAGGATCTTTGTTTTACAGGTGTTGAGGGTAGCTCGTATAGTTCAGTCAATGCATCAGTGATAATCTGGAGGTTGGCCTCTAAGCATGTGCATGTACAAGCATCACCTGTAAACTCCCAAAAGACACAGAGTGCTGGAGTAACTCAGCGGGTCAGGCAGCATCTCTGGAGAACATGGAGAGGTGACATTTCACAGAGTGCTGGAGTAACTCAGCGGGTCAGGCAGCATCTCTGGAGAACAGGGATAGGTGACGTTTCACAGAGTGCTGGAGTAACTCAGCGGGTCAGGCAGCATCTCTGGAGAACATGGATAGGTGACGTTTCACAAAGTGCTGGAGTAACTCAGCAGGTCAGGCAGCATCTCTGGAGAACAGGGATAGGTGACGTTTCGGGTTGGGACCCTTCTTCAGACTGTCACCAGTCCATGTTCTCCAGAGATCCTGCCTGACCCGCTGAGATACTATTATGTCCTTTGGTATAAACAGTCATCTGCAGTTCCTCGTTTCTACCTGTAAACTACTGCTTGGCTACAGAGATTTAGCTCACCGATATCCAGGCACTTGCAATTCAAAGAGCGTGCTTCTATTCTCTTTTCCCCAGCCAAATTGGACAATTTCACTTTTGCTTACTACTTCATGAGTTTATTATTACTTACTCCAATAAGGAGGAAAGGTTGAGACAGAGGCCCAGTGATATTTTGAAAAGTCATCCATTCGGGCTGCACACTGCTGTGCTGTGAAGCTGGTGAATCTGCTCCCCCCCCTGCAGTCAATTGCCATCTCTCTTGATTGTTAAAGAGCTGGAAGTGGGTCAGCGAGGGCATGTGCAGCAGTTGTTAACATTGAGATGTGAGGCTTAGGCTTGTACACTGACCAACACAGCGAGTGTGAACTACTGCACAGGACCTCTCTTTGTGCTCGGCCTTCTTCACTGCCATGGTGAGGACAAATGCAAAGCAGAAGACCAACACCTCATATTCCACTTGGGTAGTCTCCAACCTGATGATATCAACCTTGAACGTTGCAATTCCCTCTATTCCTAAATTTCCTAAACCTCTCCCCACTCCAGGTCTCCCTCCATGTGTTTAACCTTTCCAACATCCCCACTGCCTGGATTTGTTAGCCTTCTCCATCTGCTTTCACTGCCCATTGCCTGCATAACTATCCACGTAGGTTTCCTTTCCCTTGGCCTAACCTTCCTACCCCCTCCTCCATCCCCCTCCCCCCCCTATGTAGTTCCACCTACACTTTGTCATTTCTCCCTTCACCTTCTCTTCCCCAGCTCCATCTACCCATTACATCTCCCATCAGCCACTGGGCTCTTTCTCAAACCAACCCATTCCAGCTCTGTCTGTCTATCAGCCCCCATCACACCTGCTTCTTGCCTACTGCCTACTAGCCCACCCCACCTCTCCTCTCACCTCTTTGCATCTTCCTTCTACCTCTCGGTCCTGATGCAGGATTTTAACCCAGAATGTTGTCCACTCCTTTCCCTTCACAGATGCTTTTGATCTGCTGAGATCCTCTCGCAGGTTTGGTTTTTGACCTCATGTTTTTTCCCCACATTATAACGATTCTGCCATATTCTTGCCCACCCTCTCAGCTTGACTATATACACTAAAGTCACTCTCTATCCTACCCATCACTCGCAATCCAGCATAGTATTGCATCAAAAGCAAATTTGGAAATGTGGCATTTAATCCTTCAGCCAAGTTGAGGATATAGGTTGCGGACGTCTGTGCACAAGCACCAACCCTTATGGTTCCTCCAGTGGTCACAGCCTGCCAAATGCATTCAGATCACTCCGTTCCCAGCATTTGCGTTCGTCCGGCTGCCTTTTGCAGGAAAAAAACTATACACATTTTGTTCACATAATATAAAGACATACGGTGCCCTCCACAACGTTTGGGTCACATGGCTTAACAGGAGTTTGTAAATGCTCAGGTGTGTTTAATAGTAAGATTAAACGAGAACTTACCAGTTCGAAGTTTGATTTTTATTTCATGAGGAGTTGCGATGAGGGATTTCGTGAAGAACCCGCCAGCACGCATGCGCGACATTCTTCAAAGTGTGGAATCACAGAAACAACAAAGAAATGACTTGGCATAGTAAGATTGAAGAGACTCTAATTACCAGTTGATTATGATCGAGGGTTGGGAGCGGGGGGCACGAAATCCCTCATCGCAACTCCTCAAGAAATAAAGATCAACTTTCGAACTGGTAAGTTCTCGTTTAATCTTACTATTTCATTTCGGAGTCACGTGAGTGACTTCGTGAAGACTTCAAAGCTCTGTGATTACACGTCCTGGACCACGTCCATGCTGTCACACACCAATATTAAGGTTGGATGGGAGTAAACAACTTTCCAGACTGCTTGTACTGAAAAACAAAAATAATATTTATTAACAATCAAAGCAAAAACTCCTCATTCGGGGACATCTCCACGTTCTTGACCTGCATTCAGCATGACCTCCGCGAACTGTAGAGGAGCGGCAACCAGCTTGTTATAGAACCGCTGAAAGATGGCTTTATTCGCCCATCCTGCTGTGGCGAGAATATGGTCCATGGGCACCTCCATGACCCTCGCCGCCGACGTTGATGCAGCCCTGGTGGAATGGGATTTGAAGACATTAGTGTCGATACCTGACTTACCCAAGACGATCCTGAGCCACCTGGATATCGTCTGGACCGTCACTCGATGGTGAGGTTTCTTGTGAGTGACAAGCAGGTATTTCTCCATTCCCCTTAGGTTTCTCGTCACTTTGACATAGTGACGGATATGGGCGGCTAAACATAGCCTTGCATCAGCGGGGTATGCCGGGAACTTCAGCTGCAGCCCTGTGAACCCAGGTCTATGCTGCTTGAGTAGCTCATCTATAAAGAAGACTACTTCTGCAGGGGTAGAGATCATCCTGTCGATCCGGATTTTATGGAGTGTCTGTACCCTCTGCGCTGAAGTCAGTGCCAGTAACATCACCAGCTTCAGGGTGAGTTTGTCCAGCTCTAGCCCCTCCATGGGCGACCACGTCCTGAGCAGGGTTAATACTTTCCCGATATCCCAGGTGATATTATAGCGTGGTCTGGGCAGATTCGAATTGAATATTCCCCACATGAGCCTGGACACCAGCCTGTTGGATCCTACCTCAATATTGAGGTAGAATGACAGCGCACTCCTGGCACTGTTGATGGCACTGTCGCTCAGGTGTTCATCATGGTGCAACCCCGCCAGGAATTCCAATACGTCGGTTATGGTTACAGCGTCATATGCAATTTGGGAGCGGCCGCAGTAGGTTTCCCATTTCCGGATGTGGGAGAGGTATTGCTGCCTGGTGAACTCCCGGCATGACGCTCCGATGGTATCCATGGTTCTGGGTGATAGGCCATACCGCAGTAATGGCCTGTTCAGAACCTGCAAGCCAACAAGTTTAGATAGCTGTTGCAGGGATGTGGTTCCCCTGACACAGGGTTAGTCACCAATTGTGGGCAACCCTCTAAGAGGACCCAAGGTTGACTGATCATATCAAAGACCACCGGATACCATGGCTGCGTAGGCCAGTCGGGTATGATAAGAATGCCCTTGGCAGCATCCATCTGGATTTTCCGCAATATCCGACTGATGAGGCAAAATGGAGGAAATGAATAGAAGAACCATTTCCCCCAGTCCAGTGAGAACGCATCCATCGCCATTACCCCAGGATCTGGTTCCCACGAAACGTTTGTTGGTACCTGATGGTTCAACCGCGACGCAAAGAGGTCGATATCCGGTTTACCAAATTTGGCTGTAACTTTAGCGAAGATTTGAGGATCCAACATCCACTCGATGTTGTCATTGAATTTGCGTGACCTGGTGTCCGCCACAGCATTGAGCTCACCTGGTAAATAGGTAGCTGAAATCCAAATATTCCGTTGAATACACCAGAGCCAAATTGTATTTGCCAATTCATCACATGAAATTGACCTGGTACCGCCCATATGGTTTAAGTATGCCACCGCAGTGGTATTGTCTATTTGGAGACGGACATGAGCGTCAGTAAGATTGGAACAATAAGCTCGAAGTCCGTGAAATGCTCCAAGCATCTCCAAATAGTTAATCCCTTGTGACAATAACAGAGTAGATTCAAGGGTGTCCCATCTGCCCCCGCAACTAGAGTAGTTGTCCGTAGCTCCCCAGCCATGGGAGCTTGCGTCTGTTTGTAAGTATACCATCGGATTGGGCAAAATGATCGGTTTAAATGAGTCACAAATATTGTCCACCCACCATTGTAACTCAATCTTAGCTTTAAGAGGCAGCTGCATTGGTCTGTCGAAATGTCCAGCGTTTTGTTTTAACGCTGAGATCTTGGCTCTTTGCAAATTTTGATAATGCAAAGGTCCGTATTGAGCAGCTGGAAAAAGTGCTACGATCTTGCCAATCACCTTAGCAGTTTGTCTAATTGATGGTATACTGGCCCAGACTAAATCCTCACATACTTGGGTGACATCCCCAACTTTGTTAGCTGGTATGGTGGCCCTCATGCGATTGGGATCCACCGTGAACCCCAGATAATCCATGACCTGTGAAGGGCAGAACTTTGACTTATCTGGATGGATAATGAACCCCATTTCCTGAAAAATTGCCACAGTGGCTGAAACTGCCAGTTCAGCTGATTCCAGGGTGTTGCCAACAATCAAGATATCATCCAGATAGGCCATCACTATATGATGTTGTTTCCGTAGCTTGGCCAGAATAGGTTTGAGTAATTTAGTAAATAGTCTAGGGGCTGTGGTAAGCCCATTTGGCAAAGCCCTGTATTGCCAGAGCTGATCCATCCAGGTAAATTTTAAGAACTTCCTGTGGTGTTTCCGAATGGATACAGAATAGTATGCATCTTTTAGATCAATGCATGCCATAAAGCAGCCATGAAAAATTAATGACTTGGCTGTTTCGAACGTGTCCATTTTGAAATGGGTATATGTTACAAAGGTATTCAAATGGGTCAGATCAATAATAACCCGACATCCTCCATCCTTCTTGGGCCTAGCGAATATGTTGGATACAAATTCAATTGGTTCGTGTATAGTTTTTTCTATCACGCCTTTTTCTTGTAACCTTAAGATTTCAGCATAGCCTGCTACCATTTCATTGCTAGACAGCGTAACTTTCCGATCGGGCATATGCTGGGATGGAGGGATGTTGCCATTAATAAATTCAATCTCATGGCCTTGAATACTTTGTAAGATAAACTCATCCGAAGTGATAGTTTCCCATGCCCCCGTGAAGAACCGTAGTCGCCCACCAACATGTGAAGTTAAGCACCCAGGTGCATGAAAACCAGACCGCCTTACCTCCATGGTTACCGGCGGTCCTTGACATGTTTGGCGGGACGTGGAGGTGCTGGGTTGGGCTGATGATGCGGCGTCCGCATCTTCCATGGTGGCCGCTGGGGGCCTTGCCCTAAAAAAGGCCGCGGCTGCTGAGGCTGTTGGTATTGAGGCGGAGCTGGAGAGTAGGTTCGTGCCGGTCTGGTGGCAGGGCCTCATGGCCTGAAAAATGGACCTTTCTTGGCCGCCTGCCTGGGCGAGATTTGAGACTGCATCAGTCCCACCGTTTTGGCGTGGTCGTCCAGCTCCTTGACCCTCTTCGGGAGGTCTTCCCCAAACAACTGTCTGGGCGGTGGCGTAGGAGGTGCTTTGCACAACCCTGCGAATTTCGGGTTGAGCGTGGGTCGGATGACACTCTTCCGGAAGGCATTGATCTCATGGTGAGTCGCACACAGCAGAGCGAGAGCATCCTCCTGCTCCGTGCTTAGGTCCTCCCCGTCCACCGACTGCGCAAACGCGGTAATCCCAGCAGTAAGCAGCTTCAGGATGTGCTGGAGCTTTATCTCCTGGGTCCTGATGGCTGTACCGATGTTGCCCCAGATTTGCGTATTGACTGTGGGCACGTTGAGGGAGTTGCAGTTGGCTGGGGCCTTGTGCCTGTTTATGGCCTCTGATAGGACCTCCTCCTGGAGCTGATGATTGGTCAGGAAGTCCACGGTGGCAGCCAGTTTGGGGTTGAGGGGAAGTCCCGATGTCTCCGAAGATGCGAATTTCGCCGCTACATCGAGAAGTTCTTCCTGCGGGACCTCTGATGGAGCTGGTGTAGGGTCCAGAATGTCCTCATCCTCTGGCTGCCTTAGGCTCCCTGCTGATAATGGTGAAGCCTCCCTGTGCCCTCTGGAGCTGGATGCCTGCTGCCGTTGATTCTGTTGCAAGAGGAACTCCAACATCCGCTCCATCCGGTCAATACGCCCCTCGCCCTTAGAACTCGGGCGGTCGGAGTCCTCATGTTCTGTTGAACTGCTGAGGCTCCGTTCATCGGCCCGCACCTCGTCGAGGTGAACACGGTGCCGGAAGTTGTCACTTCCAGCCGCCGCAGGAAAGCTGAACGATTCCCGCGCGGGAGGTACGCTCAAACGCCTCCTTTTGGCGGAGCCTGATCCTGCTGCCTCGGAGGGCAAACGCGGTGGAGAGTCGGCACCCAATGCCTCAGCACGGTGACCCGACGCCCGCGCGGGCTTACCGGCTGCCCACATCGTGGGCCTAGCCGACGTACGGTCCCGTCCTACCATCCACGGAGGACTCGGTGACCGTGGCGGGACTCCTCCCAAGTGACTCTTCCCGGTCCCGTTGGTTGGGGAGTCAACACTGGTCCTGGTAGGTCTCCCAGTGGACTTGAGTCCCGCCATAACACCAGTCCGCATTTTAGCGGCAGGTGACGCCTTTGCCCCTAAAGGGTTAGGCTTACGGGCTCCATCCCTCCCTCTCCTCCGAGGGCTCAGGGAGAAGGGCCGTGCAGCCGCACGCGAGCCCTTGCCCAGGTCGACCAACGAGCCCGTTGGCGACCTCGATACGGACACAGGGTCTACCTGCTCCGCTGGTACACTGAAATCCTGCTCCTCGAAATCATCACTGGAGCTCCGGTGTATCGGCGGGTCGGGCCCTGTAGCGACAGGGCTCCCCGACTTCCTCGCCTTCTTCCTGGCCTGACTTGCAGGTGCAGCCGTTGATGAGGGCTCCAGGACAGGTGGCCGGCGACTCCGAACGGACGTCCTACGGCCTTTGTTCCTCCCTTCCATGTCCCTGCTGAAAGAACACACTCTCAACAGGAACCAACCAACTTAAGGTTAGTTTCACTTACCTTAGCGGCTCCTTATGAAGGGCTGGCGGGGAGCCGCGCTCCACCGCCAGCCGTCGGCAGCAACGCGTTGCGACGATATGTCGCGCATGCGTGCTGGCGGGTTCTTCACGAAGTCACTCACGTGACTCCGAAATGAAATTGCCTCCTTAATGCAGGTATAAGAGAGCTCTCAGCACCTAGTCTTTCCTCCAGTCTTTCCATCACCTTTGGAAACTTGTATTGCTGTTTATCAACATGAGGACCAAAGTTGTGCCAATGAAAGTCAAAGAAGCCATTATGAGACTGAGAAACAAGAATAAAACTGTTAGAGACATCAGCCAAACCTCAGGCTCACCAAATCAACTGTTTAAAACATCATTAAGAAGAAAGAGAGCACTGGTGAGCTTACTGATTGCAAAGGGACTGGCAGGCCAAGGCTCCACAGCTGATGACAGAAGAATTCTTTCTATAATAAAGAAAAATCCCCAAACACCTGTCCGTCAGATCAGAAACACTCTTCAGGATCAGGTGTGGATTTGTCAATGGTCACTGCCCGCAGAAATACAGAGGCTGTACTGCAAGATGCAAACCACTGGTTAGCTGCAAAAATAGGATGGCCAGGTTACAGTTTGCCAAGAAGTACTTAAAAGAGCAACCACAGTTCTGGAAAAAAGTCTTGTGGACAGATGAGACGAAGATTAACTTATATTAGAGTGACGGGAAGAGCAAAGTATGGAAGAGTTCAAGTTCAAGTTACATTTATTGTCACTTGCACCAATTGGCACAGTGAGATTTGAGTGAGAAGAGAGAAGGAACTGCCCAAGATCCAAAGCATACTTCCTCATCTGTGAAACACGGTGGTGGGGGTGTTATGGCCTGGGCATGTATGGCTGCTGAAGGTACTGGCTCATTTATCTTCATTGATGATACAACTGCTGATGGTAGTAGCATAATGAATTCTGAAGTGTATAGACACATCTTATCTGCTCAAGTTTAAACAAATGCCTCAAAACCCATTGGCCGGCGGTTCATTCTACAGCAAGACAATGATCCTAAACATACTACTAAAGCAACAAAGGAATTTTTCAAAGCTAAAAAATGGTCAATTCTTGAGTGGCCAAGTCAATCACCCGATCTGAACCCAATTGAGCATGCCCTTTATATGCTGAAGAGAAAACTGAAGGGGACTAGCCCCCAAAACAAGCATAAGCTAAAAATGGCTACAATACAGGCCTGGCAGAGCATCACCAGAGAAGACACCCAGCAACTAACTGGTGATGTCCATGAATCACAGACTACTTTCATTTACATGACATTTTTGTGTCCCAAACATTATGGTGCCATGGAATGGGGGGAACCATGTATAAACACTGCTGTAATTTCTACATGGTGAAACCAAAATGTATACAAATGGCCTTTATTAAAATCTAACAATGTGCACTTTAACCACATGTAATTGTTTCTATTACAAATCTCAAATTGTGGAGTACAGAGGCAAATAAATAAATGACGGGTCTTTGTCCCAAACATTATGGAGGGCACTGTAAATAATGAATTTCTCCATTGACCTAATACACTAAATTATTTTGTAATTTCTGGTGGTTCATGGTAACTGACAGCTAACAGTAAAATGAACAATTACTGAAATATACAGTAATTTAAATTGGAATTACTCATCACCTTTGAAATTTGACATTGCAATAGTTAGCTTCATGCAGGAAAAAACAATTATTGGAGTTTGTACATCTGTTTTTCTGCATATCCAAGTCCTCTAGGGAAACATTGACAACATAAAGCTCTCTTCTTAACCTGCAGCCAGCCTACAACTGATCAAGTAGCCCAAGGTCTGTACATTTAAGTCGAATTCTTATCAGGAGATTGTTCTAATGGGCCTGTCCCACTTAGGCAATTTTTCAGGCGACTGGAACATCGACTGTCAGAGTGAAACACACACACACATCGTTTCCTTCACCAGCCAGCTATACAGGGGCAAGCGGGAGGAGCGCTGTCTGAGTGAGATTCACACGGTGCAAAGCCAATGTGATACAGACACACGCCGCAATGAACAGGAAGGTTAAGACAGTGAAAGCAGTGTATGGGGAGCGTCATGTAAGTCCTTTAAAAGGGGGGGGGGGGGGGGGAGGGGGGTTGAGGGGGAAGGGGGGAGAAGGAGTACAGACAACTTTTAAGAAGCCAGAGATACATGGCTGTGAAGCTCAGCGGACATTAAAATCACGGGTCTGTTATCCTTGGTTCTGAAAACTACTGCTTACGTTTTTTCCCACAATGAGCCAATGAAATTCACCGGTCAGCACTGGCTACAACCTACGAGAACCGACGACCTCTGGTTAACCCACTGGGACCTCCTGGTGACCCACTACCACTGCACCTACGGTACGAGAATTCTCGCTACTCTCCATGGCGGCTTCATTCTGGTCGCCGCTAATTTTTCAACATGTTGAAAATTTCTCGGCGACCATAATGAGGCGGCGACTAGTTCTCAGAATGCGGGAACTCCTCATGACCATGAAGGCGACTCACCGGCAACCACCCGCGAACATGTGGCGACCGCATAGCCTCCTGCAGTCGCCTAAGTGGGATAGGCCCATAACATGCTGTAAAAGGGGACTTAAATTTGCAATTCATAGTGATTGACTAGAACACGAGTTGATTATTCCTCAAATAAAAATACAAAAAATAAATTGTGAGGTAGACATAATTGAGGAACTGAAATGTAAATGCATTCAACTCAGAACGGTGGACACAAACTTACAATTTATTGCTTCAGAAGATAAGAAGGTCAAGCTGAAAATCTTTTTTAAATTGTTATAAAAATCAGACAGGTAAAATATTTAAATCAATCACTGTTCTTACAGACTAATAGTTTGGCAGTATTTAGATTCAGAAGATCACATTCAGTGTTGCTCTTGAATAACTTCTTATCTCGACATACAAAGTTAAAACATTTCTGATTAAGCTTCAGTCACCTTTTGAATGACTGGTAACAACTAAATGTTTAACAAGTAATTTCTGCTAATAAATGATGATTTAAATAAATGTTTTGGTAAACAAACCTTTGGTGAAGTAGTTATGTCCTTGACAACAGCAGGTTTCATGTACACCGCTCCACTTTCAGTCTTTGGTGTGGGTTCAGATGCTGGTGGTGAAGGAGCTTTTCTTTTTGTCTTCTTTTCTGTCTCAATCTGCTGTTCTGAAGCTGTCACTAATGTGGGTTGATTCCTTATAGAATTTGATTCCTTCGGCTCATAGAATGGATTAGATCTAATTAAAACAGAATTAATTTATAAAGTACGCCTTTAACAATATCCTTTCTCAAAAATAAAATGGTCACTGTGTACTTAAATATGCAGGTGCATTTTGAAAACATTTCTAAAATGTACATTATTTTTCTTGCATCTTATAACCTTTAATCTGCTGAATATATAATAATTTAATGGTACATACACTGTGAGAAGCTTTTCAAGGTTAAAAGATCATCCTGCTCGGTGCTTCTTCCTAAACATTTCAATGAATGTTGAAGCCTTATCTTAATGTCCACATTCAGACATTAAGTGGCATGCAGTTACTCTTGAGAATATGCCATTTGCAAAGACTGTTTCAGCAGAAAAGTACAAACTCTGCTTTTACTTAACAGCAAATGTAATGTCATACACAAACGTGAAACGGGAAAGGTGTTCTGGAACTGCTTGCATTTTTAAACGGGATGCAATTACATCTTATAATTAGAAAAAGTAATATTCATCATTTACCTTCAAGAATTATGAAAATATATATTAGGCATGTTACAAATCTTACCTTCAGCGGTGCTGCAGTTCTGTCACAGGCCGTGTGCGCAACTTAGGCGCCTTTGGGGGGGGGGCGGGTTTAAAATGCGATTTTTCTCCAGCCTGTTCAAATCGATTTTGAACAGGCTGCTTAGCTGCTGAAGAATAATCGCTCTGACATCGGTTTTATTAAAAAAAATTTAAACTGCACTGGACAATTTAATTGCTGGAGTAAATGAAAAAGCATCTTCTAAAGCCGTCAACGGGGACGGTTTTCACGTACAGATAGGTAAAAGAAAGACGTTTAGTTTACATATAAACTTGCTTCTTAGGATGCCTTTAATCAAAATTTCACGTTGCAAAAAGGTGATTATGTAAATATACGAACCGGCAGTATTTTTCCTGCCGATATGGGGTTTAAATTCACTTCAACCGCAAAGTTCCAAACGATCGCGTTCCACAAAATGACACTCGCAAGATGATTTAAATGGCCATTAATTTACGGGAATTAAACACTAAATTCATTCCATTTGGCCTATAAATTCATGAAAATGAGATTTAAAAATCATGTTATATTGTGAATTCTTGTATGAATGTTATTTGGACACAGGCTAAAAATGTTAACCTTTTCTTTAGAAATTGATAGATGTTTAGATCTATTAATTGAATTTTGTAATTAGCTACAATTATTTAACTAACTAATTATATGCTTTAATTTCAGGTCATCCAAGTAAGATTGTTTCATATTTGTTTCAGAATGCTTCAATCTATAATAACTGAAAATTTCATTCAGTTCTCTTAATTTTTAAGAAAGTTATGGGCTTTTGACTGTCCTTGATCATAGCTTTTGAGTTAAGTCAATGGAAAAGCAATAAGGAACAAGATGCTAATTTCCGAGTATGAAAATGGCCATAACTTTTTTTATACTGAAGATATGAAAGTGAATTAGGTGTCAAATTAAATTTCTGTTTATGCTTTATCTGATGGGATAAATTGCAGACTTGATTTTTTAAATCTCAAAATTTTGTAACATTGCTATATATATGTGATGAAGATTAACCTTAAAATTATACTAGACAAACTGATTAATAGTCGACCATTTAGCCATCCAACAGTTATAGAAACAATGGCTGAATCCACGTTACATTAGAACTAGATAGATTGAATAAAGCTTTTCTTGGAAACAAGTCTTCTTGGAAACAAGGTGTGGAAAGGACTTATTATTAAAAATGACGATGAAGTAGAATGTAATAAGGAAACATTCCATTCACTATCAGTGGGAAGCTAGATAAAGCTTCAGATGTAAAATACACTACTGAGCTAATTTGGAGTGGCAAAGCACTTAACCAGGAAATTAATAACCAGGCACTTTCAGCACACTTCAACTTGGAAGTTTGCCTTCCAGATGTATCTGTCATTCATGAACATCCAGGAATACCAAGATACCTAATGAAAGACAAGGATGAAGGACCAAATTTAACCTGCTGACAGAAAATGTCTCTGAGGAATATTCTATTCATTGTCAGTTTAAACCTTTAAAAACTGAATGGTAATGGCACTAAAAGTATAGATAGCATTCTTTGAAAACACATGAAATTTGCTTCATTTTAGCACTGAGACGTATTTTTAAATTAATATCATGTGCAAAAAAGTATAATGAACAGCAGACGCTGAAAAGGCATGAACAGATAAGCATTAGTAAAGGTTGAATGCAAATAATTGAAGAAGTCTGAGATACCTGTCGAAGAAGGTGCAGAATCTGGGTAACATTTAGAACTTTGGAAACCCTCTAAGTACACTCTTGCCCCAGTATATTGGCCCAAACTAACAAGCCAAGAGAGTCAAGCTGCTGCCTTTGTGGTGGGTAGAGTTAATGGAGAGAACCTATATGATATTCCCAAAGACCTAAGCAACTGGAATTCTTAGCTCATCCCTTACTCTTAAAACATGTTTTTGTTACAATCTTTTGTAACAAGGACTGATTTATTTTTCCTCACTACTGCTTGTCTCAATTTCTCAATGAAAAATAGGCAGTGATAAAAATCATGTTGATCATATTTAAAACAAACCACTATTGCCAAACATGGATAGTGAATCAAGCTCAATGTTGCCATTAATGTTCACATAATTCCATGCACATTCCTTCTGAACCAATTTTTTCCCTCTCCTTTTTACTTCAGGGTCCTGACTGATACCCTGCACGTGAAAGGAATGATTGCGAACATGCCTCCACTTGCTCAGACACCACGAGATACACATCCATTGCATCCCACATTTTGCTAAAATTCAATAGAAGTAATAATCACTGCATTCAACACCATTATACCATCAAAATTGATCGCCAAACTCGGTAATCTGTGCATCGCTCCTTCCCTCTGCAACTGGATACTGGACTTTCTAACCAACAGACCCCAGTCTGTTAGGTTAGACAAGCACACCTCTTCAACCCTCACCCTAAACACCGGCATTCCACAGGGCTGTGTGCTGAGCCCCCTCCTCTACTCCCTCTTCACCTATGACTGCACACCTGTACATGGTACTAACACCATCATCAAGTATGCAGATGATACAACGGTGATTGGCCTCATCAGCAACAACGATGAGTCGGCCTACAGGGAGGAGGTCCAGCACTTAGCAGCATGGTGCGCTGACAACAACCTGGCCCTTAACTCCAAGAAGACCAAGGAGCTCATTGTAGACTTCAGGAAGTCCAGGGGCGGCACGCACACCCCCATCCACATTAACGGTACGGAGGTGGAACGTGTTTCTAGCTTCAGGTTC
The DNA here is from genome assembly GCA_963514005.1 of Raja brachyura. The sequence goes on along the minus strand of OY740788.1, from coordinate 709,914 downwards.
CTGGGAGTCAACCTCTCCGACGACCTCTCTTGGACCCACAATACCTCAACTCTGATCAAGAAGGCTCACCAGCGTCTCTTCTTCCTGAGGAGACTGAAGAAGGTCCATCTGTCTCCTCAGATCCTGGTGAACTTCTACCGCTGCACCATCGAGAGCATCCTTACCAACTGCATCACAGTTTGGTATGGCAACTGCTCTGTCTCCGACCGGAAGGCATTGCAGAGGGTGGTGAAAATTGCCCAACGCATCACCGGTTCCTCGCTCCCCTCCATTGAGTCTGTCCAAAGCAAGCGTTGTCTGCGGAGGGCGCTCAGCATCGCCAAGGACCTCTCTCACCCCAACCATGGACTGTTTACCCTCCTACCATCCGGGAGGCGCTACAGGTCTCTCCGTTGCCGAACCAGCAGGTCCAGGAACAGCTTCTTTCCGGCGGCTGTAACGCTACTCAACAACGTACCTCGGTGACTGCCAATCACCCCCCCCCCGGACACTTATTGTTATTTATTCAAATCATTTGCTGTGTCGCTCTTCCAGGGAGATGCTAAATGCATTTCGTTGTCTCTGTACTGTACACTGACAATGACAATTAAAATTGAATCTGAATCTAATCTGCCACATAAAGCGAAATAAAGACAAGTATTAATTCAGTTTAACTCAGTCTTAATTCAGACAAGTATTAATTCAGTATTAAGACCAGTCGCTTTACTGTTGTAAGCTTGACAACCTAACATCATTCAAATCTAAACTTCTTACATGGAAAGCTGCCGAGCAGCCTCCTGGAGAGTTTGGTGAATAATCTATGAAGAAACAGCTGTCTCACAATTCAGGAACATCACTGAGAAAAGATATCTCCAAGGACTGAGTCAAATTAGCACAAGGATGCAGTGAAATCTGCAGTTTGCTGTTCCCCTACGAAGCTGAACAGAACTACGAAGAGACCAGACATTGGGTGAAATGTAAATAAATAAATAGATATCGAAACTGCAGTATTTATTCATGCAACCGTCTCCTTTGATGCATTTTACAGAGGAAATGTACTGGAAACTTAATTGACTAAACTAAGGTGCATGAAATTGGATGCTCTGACTATATGATTTTTAATACCTATTAAACTTAGCTTACATAGGTGAACAAACAGGTAATGATCTTTTTCAGCATCATTGAATGTTTAGGTGTATCCAAAAATGTTACCCATTAGTTTTTAGATGTGATTGTGTGAGGCACTTGAGTACTATAGTGATTCTAATCGAATGCTGGAGTATTTGAATGACATACTCGTCTAATTCCTCCTCCTCTGGTTTGGTTGTTTCAGCATAGAGATACTTGCTCATGTCCACAGGTTTGACATTCTGCCTCTTTGCTGGCTTTGGTGGCTCAGTTACTTCTGTCCTGTGTTCAAGGATCCTGTTGTGTTGAGGACCATTGACATCAAATGGATTCAGGGAGACTTCATACTGTTGCTCGTTGAAAGGGTTGTTAGGGTCATTATCAAAGAAAAATCCTTCTGGTCTTGCAGTAGATGTTGTTCCAATGTTTCTGTCTGTGAAGGAAGATATTAAAGATTCAAATTTGAAGCATAGGACTTTAAAAATTAAAACTAAAGGCAGAGTACATTCACGACAAACTGTAAAATTATTTCACATGGTAGACAAAAGAACTGGAGAAACTCAGCGGGTGAGGCAGCATCTATGGAGCGAAGGAAATAGGCAACGTTTCAGGCCATAACCCTTCTTCAGACTAATGTAGGGTGGGGGGTGTGGGGGGGGGCTGTTGAGTTTCTCCAGCACTTTTGTCTACCTTTGATTTTCCAGCATCTGCAGTTCCTTCTTGAACAAATTATTTCACATGTCAAGTGAAACTGCAAATCTTGCAATCAAGCTTCTCTTTTGAATAGACTTTACAGCATTGCCGCTGACAGTATGGTACTTGGACACATTTCTAGCTGCACGGAAGTCTTTTAAACAGAGGCCTGAAATGTTTCTGGATGAGTTGTAAAGGAAACATTCCGTGAGCACTGTTTACACAACATAAGCCTTGAAACAAGTTGTATTTCCTCAACATACTGCCAGAAAATGTATGAAAACATTTTAAATATTCACTTTGTATATCGAAGATATATAAATAAACTAGACAAAGTGTAGACCCGTTGGATCTGCTCCCCCAATGCAAGATTCCACCACTCACCCGTTCCCCCAACGCAATATTGCACCACTCACACATAGCTCGCAACTGCGCAGGCGCGGCTCAATTCTCCTCGTCCCCCAGCACTCCCTCCTCCTCCTCGTCACCCTCCCTCTTCAATCCCTAGAGAAGGAGGGGGGATAGAGTGCGAGGGAGGTAGAGAGGGAGGGGGAAGGGTATGGGGTTAGAGAGGGAGAAGGCAGGAGATAGAAGGGGAGGGGGAGGGGGTAGAGAGGGAGGGGGATAGATAGGGAGGGTAGAGGGAGGTAGAGAGGGGGAGGGGCAGAGAGGGAGGGGTAGAGAGAGAGGGGGAGGGGGTAGAGGGGAGTAGAGTGTGGGTAGGGTAGAGAGGGAGAGGGGTAGAGAGGGAGGGGGGTAGATAGGGAATGGGTAGAGACGGGGAGGGTGGGTAGAGAGGGAGGGGGTAGAGAGGGGGTGGGGGGTAAAGAGGGAGGGAGTAGAGAGGGATGGGGTAGAAAGGGTGGGAATGAGGGGCATATCACTCCTCCACCCCCCCCCCCAATTTCCCCCTACCACTCCATTCCCCACCCCATCTCCCTCCTCCTCATTTCCCTCATCCTCCTCCCCTCACTCCCATTCCCTGGCCCAGGACCTACCCAGGTCGTAGAGCAGCGCCAGGGCCTGGAACTCGGCCTGGTTCTCGTACTCGGCCCGGCCCTGACTGTAGACTCCAGCCGTCAGCTCGGCCGCCGCCTGTGCTATAGTGGGCTCGTCTCTGACCCCGGACCCAGGCTTGTCCTTGGTTCCAGCGGCGGCTTCTTTATTGGACCCGGGTTTGGCTTGGCTCGGCTCACTCCAGCTCCAGCACCACCCTCCCCGTCGGGCGCTGGAGTGTCCCTCCCTCCCGGAGTGTCCCACACTCCTGATATTTGGGCACCCGGTACAGAGGGGGGAAGGTCGGGGGTGGGGGGGGGGGGGGGAACTCCCTGTCCGTCTGCACCTGGCCTGGCCAAGATGGCCATTCACGGGTTCAGGCAGCGGGTAGTCGACGGCCGCACCGGGGTTGACTGTCTGCCCCTTTTCCGGGCCTACATCCGTGCCTGCGCGTCCCTTGAGAGGGAACACGCGATGTCCATGGGGACTTTGGAGGCCGCCCGTGAACGCTGGTCGCCACGGGAGGTCGAGTGTTTTGTTGATAAAGTTGGCGTTATAGTAATTTGATGATCGTTTATTTGTACACTGTCAACATAGGCAGTCTTTGATTGTGTTAATATTCTGTATGTTTATTTTATTTTTTTGAATAAAAGTATTTGTATAATAACAAGATTTTTTAAAAAGGAGTGTCCCGTCCTGCCTTGCGAGTCGATTGCAACGTCACTCGGGTTTTCTGGCTTTTTTAAAAAACTTTAAACGATTAAAAAGTCTGGAAATATAGGTGGGAATGCGATGGCAAGATGTTTATCACGACGGGAAAAATGGGAGTAAAATGTGTGAAAATGGGAAGGCTGTGGCCTAACATTTGGAAGAAAATAGGAAACTAGAAATTGACAGACACACAAACAGCCACAAACAAGACCAAGAGTTTTAGTAATAGTATAGATATTGATGAATGTGTTCATCTGTGCGAGTAGCATATTAAGATAAACAAACTAACTTGCATCAGTTTGTTACAGCTGAGAACAAGCCCTCTCACCCCACATTGTTCCTGCCAACCACAATGCCCATCTAAGCTGATCCCATGTGCCCACATTGGGCCTGTACCCCTCCTTGCCTTTGCTTTCCATGTTCTTGAACAAATGCCCTTTACACTTTGTAACTGCACCTGCCATCACCACCTCTCCAGCAACTTATTTCAGATATTCTTCACCTTCTGTGTGAAAACCTAACCTTCAGACCTCCTTGAAACTTCTCCCCTCTCACCTTAAATATGTCACTACTAATTCTAGACCCCCCCTGACCTGGGAAAAAATATTCCTACTATCTATCCAATCTGCTGCCTTCAATTTTCAAACCTCTATAAGGTCACCCTTTAGCCTTCATGCCTTTATATTCCAATTTAGTTTAATTTATGGTCACGTGTACCGAGTCATTTAATTTATGATCATGTGTACAGTGAAAAGCTTTTGTTCGATTGTACAATGTTTGTACAACGACTCGACTGTAATCATATATTGTCTAAACAATACAAGATTACAACGAGATCTGGGGGTCCTTGTTCATCAGTCACTGAAAGTAAGCATGCAGGTATAGCAGGCAGTGAAGAAGGCAAATGGCATTTTGGCCTTCATAACAAGAGGAGTTGAGTATAGAAGCAAAGAGGTCCTTCTGCAGATGTGCAGGGCCCTAGTGAGACCACACCTGGAATATTGTGTGCAGTTTTGGTCTTCAAATTTGAGGAAGGACATTCTTGCTATTGAGGGAGTGCAGCGGAGGTTCACCAGGTTAATTCCCGGGGTGGCGGGACTGTCATGTGTTGATAGAATGGAGTGGCTGGGCTTGTATGCTCTGGAATTTAGAAGGACGAGAGGGGATCTTATTGAAACATATAAGATTATTAATGGATTGGACACGCTAGAGGCAGGAAACATGTTACCGATGTTGGGGGAGTCCAGAACCTGGGGCTACGGTTTGAGAATGGGGGGGTGGGCCATTTAGAACAGAGATAAGGAAAAACTTTTTCACCCAGAGAATTGTGAATCTGTGGAATTCTCTGCCTCAGAAGGCATTGGAGGCGAATTCTCTGGATGATTTCAAGAGTTAGATAGAGCTCTTGAAGGTAGCGGAATCCGGAGATATGGTGAGAAGGCAGGAATGGGGTACTGATTGTGGATGATCAGCCATGATCACATTGAATGGCCTCCTCTTGCACCTATTGTCTATGGTCTTTCCGCTGGCTGGTTAGCATGCAACAAAACCTTTTCACTGTAACTCAGTACACGTGACAATAAACTAAACTAAACCAGTGAGCTCAAATCTCTCCTTTTGCCCTCTATTCCGGGTAGCAGGCGGGTGAATCATTTCTGCACTCTCTCTAGCCTACCACCTCCTTGCTGTAATGTACTGCTACACAACATTCCAAGTGAAACCTGACCTCTGTTTTGCACAAATACAATATCTAGGTATGTTACAAAACTTACCTTCAGCGGCGCTGCAGTTCTGCCACTGGCCGTGTGCGCGACATTGGCGCCTTTGAGGGGGAGGTGGTGGGCTGGGTTAAAATGCCTTTTCATGTTCTATTGTGAATTCTTGTGTGAATGTTATTTGGATACTTAGGTTATTTAAAAATGTTAATCTTTTCTTAAGAAATGGATAGATGTTTAGATCTAGTAATTGAATTTTGTAATTAGCTACAATTATGTAACTAACTAATTATATGCTTTAATTTCAGGTCATTGAAGTAAGATTGTTTCATATTTGTTTCAGAATGCTTCAATCTATAATAACTGAAAATGTATTTCAGTTCTCTTAATTTTTAAGAAAGTTATGGGCTTTTGATTGTCCTCGATCACAGCTTTTGTGTTAAGTCAATGGAAAGGCAATAGTGAACAAGATGCTAATTTCCGAGTATGACAATGGCCATAACGTTTTTAATACTGAAGATATGAAAGTGAATTAGGTGTCAAATTAAACTTCTTTTTATGCTTTATCTGATGGGATAAATTGCAGACTTGATTTTTTAAATCTCAAAATTTTGTAACATTGCTACAATATGACATCCAAACTCTAACACAATGCCTTGGCCTATAAAGGCCAGCATTACTGATACTTTTTCACCACCCTATTCACCTGCAACGTCACTTTCAGAGAGTTATGGCATCTTTCCGCACATCAATGCTCCATTTATTCTCTGTCCTACCTAAATTTAACCTCCCAAAGTACATTCCCTCACACTTGTCTGATTGAATTCCATCTGCCACCTCTCCACCCAACTTTCCAGCTGATCGGTGTCCTGCTGTATCCTTAGACCACTTTCTTCGTTACTTACAGCTCCACAAATTGTTTTGCCAACAAACCTAATAATCATACCATCTGAAGACGAGTCTCGACCCAAAACATCACACATTCCTTCTCTCCGGAGATGCTGCCTGTCTCGCTGGGTTACTCCAGCCTTTTGTGTCTACCTTCGATTGAAACCAGCATCTGCAGTTCTTTCCTACACTAATAATCATACCACTACATTGATATGCAGGTTATTGATGTGCATTAGAAGTCCATGCACCGATCCCTGTGGCACGCTTGGCACACATTTCCATTCAGAAAAACACCCATCAATCCGTTCGTGCTTTTTTTAAGATGAAGTTTCAATTGCGTTCACTGTGAAACACATATTACATGTTTTTACAACTATATGGGTAACATCAACTCGATGCAATGGGGAAGAAAGAGTAGCTCTTGTAGGAGTTAAGAGAGTTTTATTGAACACTAGACCAAGTGGGACTCGTTGGATCCCTGTCACACGGCAGGCCTGGTCCGACAACGCAACCCGTTCCCCAATGCAATATTCCACCACTCACCCATTCCCCCAAAGCATACTAAAATGCTGTTCAGGATTGGCTTAGTTTGGATAATTCAAGGTTAAAACAACATATCTGAAGTATCGACTTCATCACCCTATTAATTCTTTTCACTATTAAGTTTTATTATTTACATTTGCAGATCAAATGGGATTGTTGCAGTTGAGAAGTATGATCAGGGTGTTGGGGCAGAGAGATCGCAGCCACAAGCAGATATGATGATCCAACATATGCATGGAGAAGAGGCATCTGAGAGGACAAATGGGCATATGATAAGGAGATATTTCTGAGACAGAGGTTCCGAGCAGTAAGAATGGGATGGGATTTTGGGTTGTGCGTATAAAATAGGCCAAACAGATTTGGATATTAGCTGATGTAGCTTGAACACATATCTTATAAATGAAGATAAAGAAATATTGGCCAAAAATTCAAAGATTGGTTAGAGAAGATAACGCATTTAATTATCTAAAATGTAACTGCGCTGTTCCAGATATGTCCTGCCTAGTCTACTGGATGCTTGCAGTATCTTCAGCTTCTGATTCACAATTCACACTGCAATGAGACAACTCATACAAAGGCTCCATCTTGTGGTAATAAACCTAAGGTTACACCATACAATATTACAACTGGTTTTAGGCTGCACCTTAAATATAAGGGTGAGAGGAGGGGGACGGAGAGGGGGTGAGAGGGAGAGGGGATGAGTGGGGAGGGAGGGGGTGAGAGGGAGAAAGAGAGGGGGGTGGGGAGACGGGGGGGGGAGGCAGAGGGGGAGGAAGAGAGGGTGGGAGAGGAGGCAAGAGGGTAAGGCAGAGGGGGAGAGGGGAAGAAGGGAATAGGAGTGAGGGGGAGAGAGGGAGAGGGAGAAGGAACCAGGAGATAGATTCCTGAACATTTTCTGCTTTAGATAAGGGTCTAAAATAGGAGGGGGTGAGGTGAATGATGGGGAATTTGGAAGAGTTGTGTGAAAATCTGGATCCAGAAAAGCACAAGAGATTAGTGCAGGTCCTTGGGGATTTACGATATTCTCACTCTCTTCGTCATACTTAATGGTTTTCAGATTTCTGCTTTCAGATACGGGGAACTGTGCATGATATCACACAGATTGAATGGACAAGTAATGTTGATTATTAAAAATACTGCAATGTTAAAATCCAGTCAGATGACATTCAGATTTGTATCGAAATAGTAAATGAGTGGCACTAAATCTTATTAAACATTTGACTAACAAGGGAGTCAATTATATTCTCGACTTCACTTTTGTAGTTCAGAATATGAAGACAACAAAAGAGAAGAAACAATTTGCAAGAAGTGCTTACAGCAGCTTTGAGGAATATGGGTTGTGTGTGGATTCACTGACAATGAATGCAGTACCTGTGGATTTGAGAATGGGAAAAATTTTGAATGGCCTGGATGCAGAATATGGGAGCGATGGATGGGATAGTAGTGGTTCCTCAAAGTCTGACATAATCCTCTTCATGGAAGATGAAGAGGACACAAATCCTCTTCATGCACTTTGCAGAAAAGGTAGCTGCTGAAGCAAGCATTGAAAATTGTTGAGCCAAAGCACGATGTTATGCGTAACATAATCCAGAGTAGTATGCCCTGCTTGAACAGTTCCCCATTTATTGGCTCTGGACTCAAATCAAAACCCTACAGCATTTCAGGAAGCATAACGTCTGTACCTAACAAATTACTGGACTGGTTTATTACCAAATGAGTGTTTGACAACAGCAATGAAGAAACCTAGATCATAACCGTCATTTGGCACTCAGTGAAAGCAAACGGATCAACTGTTATCAGGCAAGTCCACATCTGACAAGGGAATGATTGAAAGACCAACTGAACAGACTGGCACCTTCATGTGAGGAAGAAAGACAAGAATGGCACATTTCGGGAACCTTGACTAACGACAGAAGATGGAAATTTGTTTGTGTTCGCTTTAAATAAATTGGACAAAAACTAAGATGGGCTCATTAGTAAGTTTGCAGATGACACAAAAATTGGCGGTATGCTTGATAGTGAAGGAGGTTGTCGGAGGATTTTACAGGATTATAGACCAGTTGGTGGTGAAATGGAAGATGGAGTTCTGAATATGGACAACTGAGAAGTGCTACACTTTGGGAGGTCAAATGTATGATGAAATACAGTAAAAGGCAGGACACTTTGATATACTGAGGGATCTTGTGGTGCACGACCATAGCTACTTGAAAATGGCAACACAAGACATGGTGGTAGAGAAGCCACATGGTATGCTTGCTATCATTGGTCGGGGCATTGAAGCCGCATGGTATGCTTGCTATCATTGGTCGGGGCATTGAGTGCAAGAAGCATTACATCCTGTTGCAGCTGTATAAAGGTTTGGTTAGGCCAAATCTGGAGTATTGTGGCTGCTCTGGTGGCTGCATTACAGGAGTTTGTGCAAGTTTTGGAGAGGGTGCAGAAGATGTTCACAAGGATGTTTCCTGGATTTTCCAAATGAAAGTACCACATGAGTAGATGTTTGGGCTTTATAGCAACGTGATTAACATGATATACTACTGTAATTATGACAAATATCATGAGCACTATGTCAGCTTCAATTCTCCGGGATGACAATAATAATGAGTAGCTGCTTGCAAGTAGGTATAGAAGCATAGAAAATAGGTGCAGGAGTCAGCACCGCCATTCAATATGGTCATGGCTGATCATCCAGAAACTCTGCCTCTGGTTATGGACACCCCAAGCCAGTGTGGGTCTCAGGCCCAGACAAAGGAGAAGGGTTGGGAGTAGGGCTAGCACCCCTAACCCTGTAAAACCCAAATAGGGAGTGGTAAGCGAAGGAAAAACACTGATGTACTCTGGGCATAAACAACACCACATACGAGGAGTAGGACTGGTGTTAGACAAAGAGTCGAGTCAAGTCAAGAGAGTTTATTGTCATGTGTCCCAGATAGGACAATGTAATTCTTGCTTGCTGCAGCACAACAGAATATTGTAGGCATAAATACAGAACAGATCAGTGTGTCCATATACCATAGAATATATATATATATATATATATATATATATATACATACACATACATAAATAACCAGATAAAGTGCAATAGGCTGTTATAGTTCAGAGTTTGTTTGAAGTTGTGGTTAATAGCCTGATGGCTGTGTGGAAGAAGCTGTTCCTGAACCTGGATGTACCAGATTTCAGGCTCCTGTACCTTCTACCTGATGGCAGCGGAGAGATGAGTGTGTGGCCAGGATGGTGTGGGTCTTTGATGATGTTGGCAGCCTTTTTGAGGCAGCGACTGCGATAGATCGCCTCGATGGTAGGGAGGTCAGAGCCGATGAAGGACTGGGCAGTGTTTACAACTTTCTGCAGCCTTTTCCGCTCCTGGACGCTCAAGTTGCCAAACCAAGCCACGATGCAACCAGTCAGCATGCTCTCTACTGTGCACCTGTAGAAGTTCGAGAGTCCTCCTTGACATACCGATTCTCCGTAATCTTCTCAGGAAGTAGAGGCGCTGATGTGCTTTCTTTATAATTGCATCAGTGTTCTGGGACCAGGAAAGATTTTCGGAAATATGCACGCTCATGAATTTGAAGTTCTTGACCCTTTCCACCATTGTCCAATTGATATAAGCAGCATTGTGGGTCCCTATCCTACCCCTTCCAAAGTCCACAATCATTTCCTTGGTTTTGCTGGTGTTGAGAGCCAGGTTATTGTGCTGGCACCATTTGGTCAATCGGTTGATCTCACTTCTATACTCTGACTCGTCACCATCAGTGATTCGTCCCATAACAGTGGTGTCATCAACAAACTTGATGATGGAGTTTGCGCTATGACCGGCTACGCAGTCATGACTATAGAGCGAGTATAGCAGAGGGCTGAGCACGCAGCCTTGAGGTGCTCCCGTGCTGATTGTTATCGTGAATGACACATTTCCACCAATATGAACAGATTGTGGTTTGTGGATGAGTATGTCAAGGATCCAATTGCAGAGGGATGCGCAGAGATCCAGTCTGAGAGTTTGGTAACCAGCTTGGGGGGGGATGATTGTATTAAATGCCGAGCTGTAGTCAATGAATATTAGCCTGACATATGAGTTTTTGTTGTCCAAGTGGTCCAGAGCAGAGTGGAGAGCCAGTGAGATTGCATCCACCATTGATCAGTTGTGGCGGTAAGCGAGCTGCAGTGGGTCCAGATTCTGGTCCAGGGAGGAGTTGATATGCGCCATAATCAAGCACCTCATCACCACAGGCATTAGTGCCACAGGTTGATAGTCATTGAGGCACGTCACCTTGCTCTTCTTTGGCATCGGTATTATCGATGCCCTTTTAAAGCAGGTGGGGACCTCAGACCTCAGTAGTGAGAGGTTGAAAATGTCCTTAAAAATTCCAGCCAGTTGGTCTGCACAGGTTTTTAGAACACGGCCGGATATACCATTAGGTCCAGGCGCTTTCCGAGGGTTCACCCCCCTGAAGGATCTTCTGACGTCGGACTCTGTGATTGTGACTGAAATACCATCACGGCGAATGGGGGCTCGGGAAGGCACATCAGTGTTCTCCCTTTTCAAAACGTGCGTCAAACGCATTGAGAATGTCAGGGAGTGATGCTTCACTGACAATTGATCTGCCTCCTGATTTTGCCTTGTAGGAAGTGATGGCATTCAAGCCCTGCCACAGTGGCCGAACATTCGTCTCATCCTCCAGCTTAGAGCAGAAGTCCCTTTTGGCCTTTTTGATGGCCTCACCAAGGTCGTATCTAGACTTCTTGAAGACCTCTGTATCTCCAGACCTGAATGTCCGGGATCTGGACTGCAGAAGTATGCAGATCTCAAGGTTAATCCAAGGCTTCTGGTTAGGAAACATTCGGAGGTTTTTGTTGGGATGCAGTCCTCCACACATTTCTTTAAGAAGTCTGTAGCAACTGTAGCATATTCATTCAAGTCTGTTGCCGAGTCCCTGAACATTGTCCAGTCTACAGACTCCAAACAGTCCTGGAGTTGTTCCTCTGCCTCCCCCGACCAGCTCTGTATAGGGAGCAATTTCTTAAGGTTGGCTTTGTTGAAGTCCCCGGCTATGGTGGTAAATGCCTTGGGCTAAGCCGTCTGGTGCTTGTTGACCACGGCGTGCAGCTCCCCCAGTGCCAGGTGGACATAAGCCTGGGATGGAATGTAGACCGCGGTCAGGATGATGGAGGTGAATTCCCTCGGTAGGTAGAAGGGACGGCACTTCACAGCCAGGTGTGGAGAGCTGGAGTTGACTGGACTGCCACGTCTGAGCACCACGCAGAGTTGACCATGAGGCAGACGCCCCTCCTCTCCCTTTCCCAGATGCCAGTGTACAGTCCATGCGGTGGATGGAGAAACCATCAGGCTGGACTGCTGAGTCTGGGAAGCTGGGGGTGAGCCATGTCTCTGTGAAACAGAACACAGAACATTCACTCAGCTCCCTTTGGTAAAGCAGCCTTGCCCTAAGTCCCCCACTTTGTTTTCAAGGGACTGTACATTGGCCAGTAGGATGGTAGGGAGAGGGGGTCGAAGTCCCCTGCTCTTCAGTCTGACCTGAAGTCCTGCCTGTCGGCCACATTTCTGGATACAATGGAGGCCTCTCCGTTGTTTGCAGGTACTGTACTTACTGTACCTGCTGTTTCTGCAAACCTGCGCTGGAACAGGGATTCCCTCACAGTTGGCAGCTCCAGCTCCGTTGTGAATGGGGATTCCCTCAGTCAGCAGCTCCAGCTCCGTTGCTCCTGGGAGATCCTGCCCGTCGGCTCCGGAGATCTTCCCGGTGTTTCCAGGTACCGTACCTGTGATCCTCAGTCGGGTCGGGTGTTCTCCAGCGATCGAGGGATCGTTTATAGTCGAGGGCTCCCGATATCGCTATTGCTTTCAAGTGCACTAGCAGCTTGTCCGATACGGCGCCGATTTCTGCTGTTTCTCTGATCCAGGTGAGTTGAGAGAAGTTATAAATAATTATCTTCTGTTGAGCTGCTGGCAAAATATCGCCACAGGCAGGCGCCATCTTTAGAGAGAGAAAGAGAGAGAGAGAGAGGCAGAGAAAGCAATGATAGGTTGGAAACCTGTGAATGACCATATCATCACAGCAAGGTTCCAATCCCAACACACAAAGGCAACAGTCGGACAAGTTTATGCATCCATAGAAGAGGCAGAAGATGAAGATGCCTTTTATGAACAGCTACAAGATGCGATGAACGACATACCAAATCATGATATGAAGATACTCATGGGAGACTTGAATAGACATGTAGATGGGCACAGAACAGGGTTTGAAAGTGTAATAGGACTATTTGGGTCAGCCAGGAATACAAATGACAATGGAGAACGATTTCTATCATTTTGTAGTGTGAATGGAATGTGCGTGGGAAACACACTATTTCAGAATAGTGTGATCACCAGATGGAAACATGTGGAATGAGATCGACTACATCTGCATCAGCAAGAGATGACGCAGTGTGATGCAAGATGTACGGCGTTACAGAGGGGCAGACATTGGTACTGACCACTACCTTGTTAGAGGAACATTACAATTGAAACGGAAAAAGATTAAAGTTCAGAAAGTTATAAAACCATATGACACTGCAAAGCTAAAAGATGAAGAGATGTCAAATAAATTAAAACTTGAAGTGATAAATAGGTTGCAAGTGTTACAGGAAGGAGATGACTATGAACAACAGTGGCAAACTTTCCAGGAGGCAGTTCGGGAAGCTGCAGATACCACCATTGACCGAAGACATGGGACCAGAAAAGAAAGTTGGATAAGATCAGACACATGGGAGATGATTGACAGAAGAAGAGACATAATGCAGAAGAGAGAGAGAGAGAGCAAAGACAACTGAAGAAAATAAAGAAATGGCAGAACATTATAGACAAGTATACAAGCTAGTGAAGAGGAGATGCAGAAGAGATTTTTTTAAAACTTGGATAGAAAGCAAATGTGCAGAAGCACAAGAAGCTATGGACAGAAATGACACCTGTACACTCTACCGCATAGCCAGGGATCTGGATGATTCCAGTAGTAGCTCTGGTGCCCCCATAAAAGACAAGAGCGGGAGAGTACTTATGACAGAAGAAGAGAAAACACGCAATGGATTAAACACTTCAAAGAGATATTAAATCAACCTGAACCATCGGAACTGTTTGTCTTCGCTGAAGAGGAAGATACTCCAGAACTAGAGCTGGTTGGACCAATCACAGAAACGGAAGTTGCAAATGCAATTAAGAATCTGAAAAATAACAAAGCAGCAGGCCTCGACCAGATTCCACCAGAAGTACCAAACAGCAGAGGGGAAACATTGAGAGGGAAACTCACAAAGATGTGTAATGCATGCTGGGAAGAAAAATGTGTAGCAGAAGATTGGAGGAAAGATGTGATAGTGAAATTGCCAAAGAAAGGAGATCTTAGTGACTGTGGAAACTGGAGAGGGATCATGTTGCTCTCAGTCCCAGGAAAAGTGCTTTGTTCTGTACTGCTACATCATCTTAGAGCAGCTCTGGATATGAAACTCTGTGATAAACAAGCAGGATTCCGCATGGGAAGATCCTGCAGCGAACAGATCTATGTGTTACGAAATGTGGTGGAATAATGCCTGGAATTTTAGATGCCAATACTAATAAAGTTTGTTGATTTCACAAAGGCATTCGATAGTGTACATAGAGACACCCTGTGGCAAATTCTTAATGTGTATGGCATCCCAGAGGCTTTCATAAACATCTTCAAGAAGCTTTACGAGGGATCCAGTTGCTGCATCAAGGTTGATTCTTTGACATTGTCACAGGGGTAAGACAAGGTTGCCTTCTATCCCCCTTACTGTTTATTGTCACGATCAAATATGTTATGCAGCGACAATGAACAAACCTGACTTTGGAATACTGTGGAGAACAGGAGGATGCCTCACAGACCTAGATTTTGCTGATGACATTGTACTAATAGCAGAGTCAAGACACACCCTTCAAGAGATCACAACCACTCTGGAGGAGATTACATCAAAGGTTGGATTAAAGACTAAGACCATGCAGACTGGAGATCAGCAGCCAATAAACGAACTGATAATCAAAGCACGGACCTGTGGAAAACGCCACAAGATTTACCTATCTTGGCAGCATGTAGATGGAGATGTGGAGGTCGACATCAACTCCCGAATTAGTAAAGCTGCATCAACCTTCAGACGAATGCAGCCAATATGGTCTAGTGGCGGGATATCCAAGATGCTAAACATCAAGTTCTTCCAGTCCGTAGTCCTCCCTACAGCCCTCTATGCCAGTGAGACATGGAAAATCAATTTGAAGATGAAAAATAAATTGAATGCATCCCAACAACGTTGCTTGAGGAAGATCCTCAAGACTAGCTATAGAGACCACATCACAAATGAGGAGATCTACCGGGAAACTGCAACAAAGCCTCTCAGCCAGGACATAGAGGGACGCAGGATTAAATCTGCAGGACACGGACTCAGAATGTCACTAGAATGTGCACCTAAGATAGCAATGACATGGCAAACTGACGGAAGAAGGAAACTCACATGGAGGCAAACATTCCAGAAGTTTTTGGAAGCCCGGGACGCAAGCCTATCGAGGGTGGAAGACGTTGCACATAACCGAACACAATGGCGAAAGCTTGCTGCCCAATGCACTCAACAGTGTAGGAGGAACTAAGTCTAAGTCTAAAAGATCATCCAGAATCAGTACCCTGTTCCTGCTTTCTCCCCATATCCATTGTGACTGCAAGGGGTTCGGGAGCCCTCCGACCACGGGTGAACAACGGAGGACAATGGAGGAGGATGACTGAATTTTAGAGCCTTCCCTCACAGTGGGAAATTTTGATTCCGCTGTGTGGGGATGTCTGTGTAAAAGTCTATCGTGTTCTGTGCTCTCTATTATTTGTATAGCTGTATGGTGACAAAACATTTCACTGTACCAATTGGTACATGTGATAAATAAATGTATCTT
This sequence comes from Raja brachyura, assembly GCA_963514005.1. The sequence continues at coordinate 694,314 of OY740788.1, read as the reverse complement.
GTATCCTTCTAAATTCCAGAGAATATAAGCCCAGCCGATCCATTCTGTCATCATATGTCAATCCCGCCATACCGGGAATTAACCTGGTGAACGTACGCTTGCACTCCCTCAATAGCAAGAATGTTCTTCCTCAAACTAGGAGACCAAAACTGCACACAATACTACAGGTGCGGCCTCATCCCACCCTGTACAACTGCAGTAGGACCTCCTTGCTCCTATACTCAAATCCTCTCGCTATGATGGCCAACATGCCATCAGCTTTCTTCACTGCATGCTGTTTTTCAGTGACTGATGTACAAGGACACCTAGGACTCGTTGCACCTCTCCTTTTCCTAATCTGACACCATTCAGATAATAATCTGCCTTTTTGTTCTTGCCACCACAGTGGATAAACTCACATTTATCCACATTATACAATTGGTGTTAGCACAAGATCATTATCTGCATCAATTATCACTTTTCCTACTTTTTATTCCCAGAAAAAGACAGTTTTCCAAGATTGAACTGGCAGTGGATTTTGTGAAGAACCATATTTTGAAACCATGCAAAAAGATAAGGAAACCAAATACTTTGACTTGATTTCTTGACGCTGAATTGCAGAGACGTTGAACGCTTCACATTTGGTCATGTGAATCTAAGAAACCACAAACAACAACAGAATTTCAAAACTTTACACAAAATGCAAAGACTATTTATAGAATGGGAAAGCAGTTGACCCCATGCACTGATGGTTACAAGCATCTGTAAAACCCAGGGCCGGATTTAGATGAAGAGAGGCCCTAAGCTGTCCCACTTGTGAGGCCCCTCCCAATCCCTCAACCCCACGACAAGAGGAAGATGGTCCACCAGATTGACACCAATTTGCAGCCGAGCGTGGCCAATGAGAAAAGGGGCTGGAAAGCTGAACTTTTATTTATTTATTTATTGAGGGTGCTAGTGTCGAGTTATTGGCTTAAAACACTATTATTCTGAAATGGAGGGTAAGGAAATTACTGAAGGGTTGTTTAGAGACTACAGTGAGTTGTGACAGCATATGTAAGAAAGGCCTATGACAGTGTCAAAAATATTATACACCTTGCAGGGCTCTCGCTTAATTTTTTTTCTCTGTTGTCAGCAGGGCAACCTTGGCAGCTTTTTAAGTTGCCAAATTACAGTTTAGGTGGTCACTTAAGACGGCTTGCATGACGCGTACAATAATGTGCTCGGACGAAGTGCGCAGTTACCTGTCAGAATTATGCTCAATGAATTCACATTTTATTTCTGTTTCAAATAAAGTCACAAACTAAAGATATTCACCAATCAAGACATGATATATACCACAATGACATGCAGCAAAATTATAATACAGTATCTCACCTCTTTTCACACGTTGCAATGAATGCAATTTCTATTATTTCTTTTCACTTCCAAACAAAAATGTGGTTGGATTATTCAGCGTATGATCACCCTCGGTGAGACCAAGCGCAGGCTTGGCGATCGCTTCACACACCTTCACTCAGTTCGCAATAATCAATCTGATCTTCCGGTGGCTCAACACTTCAACTCCCCCTCCTATTCCAAATCCGACCTATCTACGACCCGAAACGTGTCTATTCCTTCGCTCCATAGATACTGCCTTACCCGCTGATTTTCTCCAGCTTTTTTGTTTACCAATGGGATCCCACCACTGGCCACATCTTCCCATCTCCTCCCCTGTTGGCTTTCCGCAGAGACTGTTCCCTCCGTAACTCCCACCCAAACCACCTCCTCTCCTGGCACTTTCCCTTGCAACCGATGGAAATGCTACACTTGTCGCTTTACCTCCCCCCTTAACACCATTCAAGGACCCAAGCAGTCTTTCCAGGTGCGGCAGAGGTTCACCTGCACCTCCCCAACCTCATCTATTGCATCCGCTGCTCTAGGTGTCAGCTGCTCTACATCGGTAAGACCAAGCGTAGGCTTGGCGATCACTTCTCCCAACACAACCGCTCGGTCCGCAATAACCAATCTGATCTCCCGGTGGCTCAGCACTTAAACTCCCCCTCACATTCCGAACCCGACCTTTCTGTCCTCAGCCTCCATGGCCAGAGTGAGGCCCACCGTAAATTGGAGGAGCAGCACCTCATATTTCGCTTGGGCAGTTTACACCCCAGCGGTATGAACATTGACTTCTTCAATTTCAGGTAATCCCTGCTCCCTCCTCCCCTTCACAGCTCTCCCTCAGCCCACTGTCTCCGCCTCTTTCTTTCTTCATCCCATCCCCCCACCCTCACATCAGTCTGAAGAAGGGTCTCGACCCAAAACATCACCTATTTCCTTCGCTCCATAAATGCTGCCTCACCCGCTAAGTTTCTCCAGCATTTTTGTCTACCCATTCACACAAGTTCTGTTATCCTACTTTCCTCACCTACTCCCTACACATTAGGGGCAATTGTACAGAGACAAGTTAATGTACAAAGCCAATGCGTCTTTGGGATGTGGGAGGAAACCCACCCTTGCAGGGAGAATGTGTAAATTCAACACAGACAGTGCCCGAGGACAGGATCAAACACAGATTCCTGGTGTGTGAGGCAGCAAGTCTACTAGCTGTGCCATTATATTTTGTTTTCCAACACACAAAAAATTATACGTTGATAACTTTGGTTACTATAAAAATGAAAATATCCATTTTCAGTTTTAAATCTCTAAGTGACGCTATGTCCCCCTTTACAGCTACTGTATGTTTTAATTGAGTTCAAGACAATGGGGCAGTACATTGGCCATAAAGTTGCTGCCTAAAAGTGCCAGAGACCCGGAATTCATCCTGAATATGTGTTCTGTCTGTATGGAGTTTGCTCCTTTTCCCTTTGATCGCATGGGTTTTCTCCGGGTGCTCTTGTTTCCTTCCACATTCCAAAGGTGTGCAGGAACCTATTTCAGACCCAACCCAAAACGTAATACTTTCCTTTTGTCCAGAGATTCTGTCTGACCTGTTGAGTTACTCCAGCGTTTTGTGTCTATCTTCAGTTTAAACCAGCATCTGCAGTTCCTTCCTACACACAAGATACTATACGATAGAACTGTATTAATCCCAGGAGGGAAATTGTGTGTGTGTGTGTGTGTGTGTGTGCATATATTTGTATAGTTATATATTCATATATAAATATACACCATTTTGTTTTTTCGTTTATAACATTGTTTACAGATTTCTACGTTTACACATTCGGTTGTGCTGCTGCAGGTAAGGATTTCATTGTTCTAACTGGGACGTGAGAGAATAAAACATTCTTGACTTGATTTACTCCGCTAATGTGTTGGATAGAACTAGTATACGGGTGATTGGTCGGCGTGGACTTGATGGGCTGAAGGGCCTGTTTCCATGCTGTATCTTTAAATTAAACTAAAAACACTAAAACCAGAGGGAGTCTAAAGAAGGGTCTCTACCCAAAACGCCACCCAATTTCTTCTATCCAGAGTTGCTGGCTGCTCCATGGAGTTCCCCCACACAATTAAAGCATGGAATAGTCTTCACCCTACTATAGTTACCTAACCAGATGCAACTAAATTTAAGGTACCTCTTTTTCCCCCAAGAACCCTTTTTTGCTTAAGTCCAAGTCAAGAATCAAGAGAATTTTATTGTCATTTGTCCCAGATAGGGCAATGAAATTCTTGCTTGCTGCAGCACAACAGAATATGTAAACATAATACTGAACAGGAGATAAAAGTTCAGGGTGTTTATGTACCATAGACCATATATATACACAATAAATAAACAGATAAAATGCAATAGGCTGTTATTGTTCAGCCCTCCGCCATCTCCAGTTTAAATTCCATTTAGAATATTTATGGAGGACCAGGAAACCAGAAGCAAGAGTTACTCCAGGGAGTTACTCCAGATCCAAGGTCAGAGACTGGGGTGGTTTTCAGTGGTCACGGCGAGGGGGTGACCGGACAGCAATAGAGGCAAGATCTCCCACAATTCAAAGCGAGGGAGAAAGTGCCCAGCGCCGACCAGTTGCCGTGGCAGTGCGCGTGTGCGTGCGCAGGGCGGCCGATGATGTGGTGGCCGTAGCAGTGCGCATGTGCAAGGCGGCCTGCCGTGCCGACGGATGAGGAGCGAGCGGAGAGCAGAGACCCGGCGGCCAGACACGAATGGCGGGCGGAGACGGAGATTGACAGACAGAGAGAGAGAGAAAGATAGAGAGGGGGTTCGCCCTGAGTTGAACAGCAGGTGTCCTACCTTGGCCAGAGGCCCCCTAGATTTCGAGGCCCTAGGCTTCAGCCTATGAAACCTAGTGGTAAATCCAGCTCTGCGAGGCCCCCCTAGAACTCAAGGCCCTAAGGTTAAGCTTGTCAAGCTTATACATAAATCCGGCCCTGGTAAAACGAGATGAAAAGAACCAGAGTTTTTGTGGTTGGCTTCAACAGGATGCTTTTTAAATCCATCACCTTTTTCTACACCAGCCTAGTCCTGGTCATGGCCAACAGGACATGCTCACTTTCAATAGATGCTATTTCATCCTCACTTTCACTTTAACATTTCAAACTATTCTAATCAATGTGAAACAAGGAACAGTAGTTACATTAAATTACTGAAGAACAATGAACCCATTTTCTATCCATTAATTCCTTTAACAGTAGGCACATGATATAGATTTTTTAAAATGTGATACTTCTCTCCCATGACAGCTAATCAGATTGAAATTGTGAAAGGTAAAGGAAGGCAAGTATTCGCCCTCTGGTTATGTGCAGTGTCTGCCAACAATTTTCTTTGCATTCCAGGCACTCCTGCAAGTTATATAAAGGTAGAAGGCTCTGTTAATTCTATTGATTATAGAGTTTCTGGCACAGAAACAGATGATTCAGTCAGCCTGTTTGCCCTTTAATATTCAACATTATTTGTCTCAACTATTCCCAGTGGCACTCGGTAAAACACTAAACACTAGATAAAAAATGTCACCAGAATTACGGATTGGATTTATTTTTCACAGGCGTATGTGGATGGTTTTAGTTCTCCTATTGCCTGCCAATGGAAACATTCACCTCTACGTTTTTGCTTTCAAACCTATTTATTATCTTCAAAATATGTATTGGGTTATCTCAAAGCCTTCTCTTTCTTGCAATCAATAGACAATAGGTGCAGGAGTAGGCCACATGGCCCTTCGAGCCAACACCGCCATTCACTGTGATCATGGCTGATCACCCACATTTAGAATAGACAATAGACAATAGGTGCAATAGGCAATCAAGAGGAAATTCAGTCTTTCCCTCTGCAGCCATTATGTGGTATTAGTGACTGTAACGTTATAATTTTCTGTAAATGTGACCAGCCACCTCCCCATTGCTGGGCTGGGAGCAGCCAAGAGATATTTCAGGAAGTAACTGCTGAATGAAGCCTGGTGAGGCAGTGTCAAATTTGTGAAGTCTAACATGGGCAGGACCTACACAATGAATGGTAGGGCTCTGGGGAGTGTTGTGCAGCACAAGGATCTAGGAGTACAGGTGCATGGTTCCTTGAAGGTGGAGTCGCAGGTAGATAGAGCGCTCAAAAAGAGTTTTGGCCTTCATCAGTCAGAGTATTGAGTATAGATGTTAGGAGGTCATGTTGCAGTTGTATAAGACCGCATTTAGAGTATTGTGTTCAATTCTGGGCATGTTATAGAAAAGATGTTGACAAGCTGGAAAGGGTACAGACAATATTTACGAGGATGTTGCCAGGACTCAAGGGTCTGAGTTACAGGGAGAGGTTGAGTAGGCTGGGTCTCTATTCCTTGGGAGCGCAGGAAGATAAGGGGTGGTCTTATAGAGTTGTACACAATCAAGAGGGAAATAGATCTGGGAGATATGCACAGAGTCTCTTGTTCAGAGCAGGTGAATTGAGGAGCAGAGGACATAGGTTTAAGGTGCAGGGGAAAAAAATTAAAAATTAATCAGTGGGGTAACTTTTTCACACAAAGGTTGTATGGTGGTGGATGTATGGAACAATCTGCCAGAGGAGGTAGTTGAGGTAGGGACTATCCCAACGTTTAAGAAACAGTTGGACAAGTACATGGATATGACAGAAGATACATACAAAAAGCTGGAGTAACTCAGCGGTTCAGGTAGCATCTCTGGAGAGAAGGAATGGTGACATTTCAGGTCGAGACATGTCAGACTGGTTAGAGATAAGGGAAACGAGAGATATAGACAGTGATGTGGAGAGATAAAGAACAATGAATGAAAGATATGCAAAAAAGTAACGATGATAAAGGAAACAAGCCATTGTTGGAGGGATATGGACCAAACACGGGCAGGAGCTATTTTCAAGCTGTATCACTCTACAATGGAATTTAAACGGAAAAATGTGAGGTGTGGCATTTTGGGAACTCTAACTTGGACAGGACGTACACATTGACCTACATTGGCCTTCATCAGTCAGAATGTCTGGAAGCTGGGACGTCATGTTGCAGTTGTATAAGACGTTGGTGAGACCGCATTTAGAGTATTGTGTTCAGTTCTGGGCACCATGGTATAGGAAAGATATTCAGGGCTCTCACTTAACTTTTTTTCTCTGTTTCCAACCAGGCAACCTTGGAAGCTTTTTAGGTTGCCAAATAACAGTTTAGGTGGTCATTTAAGATGGTTTGCATGACGCGTGTGATAATGTGCTTGGACGAAATGTGTAGTTACCAGTCGGAATTATGCTCAATGAAGCATTCACATATTATTTCTGCTTCAAATAAAGTCACAAACTAAACATATTCACCAAACAAGACATGATATATACCACTATGACATGCAGCAAAATTATAATACAGTACATACAGTATTTCAACTCTTTTTACACATTGCAATGAATGCAATTTCTATTATTTCTTTCCACTTCCAAACAAAAATGTGGTTGGATTACTCAGCGTATGATCAACCTCGGTGAGACTTCGGTGATCGCTTTGCACAACACCTCCACTCAGTTCGCAATAACCAACCTGATCTCCCAGTGGCTCAGCACTTCAACTCCCCCTCCCATTCCGAATCCGACCTTTCTGTCCTGGGCCTCCTCCATGGCCAGAGTGAGGCCCACCGCAAATTGGAGGAACAGCACCTCATATTTTGCTTGGGTAGTTTACACCCCAGCCGTATGAACATTGTCTTCTCCAATTTCAGGTAGTCCTTGCTTTCTCCCTCCTTCTAGGGAATTCTAAGGGGAGTAGGAGGCAACCGTGGCTGACAAGAGAAGCTAGGGATAGAATTAAACTAAAAGAAAAGATGTATAACACAACAAAGAGTAGCCGGAAGCCAGAGGATTGGGAAACTTTCATAGGACAACAGAAGGAAACAAAAGGGGCAATACGGGCTGAAAAGATGAAGTACGAAGGGAAGCTGGCCAGGAATATAAAGAAGGACAGTAAAAGCTTCTTTAGATATGTTAAGGGGAAAAGAGTAGCAAAGTCAAATGTGGGTCCCTTGAAGGCAGACACGGGTGAAATTATTATGGGGAACAAGAAAATGGCAGAAGAGTTGAACAGGTACTTCAGATCTGTCTTCACTAAGGAAGACACAAACAATCTCCCAAATGTACTGGAGGACAGATCATCTAAGGAGGTAGAGGAACTGAAATCAATTTTCATTAGGCGAGAAATAATATTCGGTAGGCTAATGGAACTGAAGGATGATAAATCCCCTGGGCCTGATGGTCTGCATCCCAGGGTCCTCAGGGAGGTGGCTCTAGAAATAGTGGACGTATTGGTGATCATTTTCCAATGTTCAATGGTTCAGGATCAGTTCCTGTGGATTGGAGGATAGCTAATGTTATCCCACTTTTCAAGAAAGGAGCGAGAGAGAAAACGGGGAATCACAGACCAGTTAGCCTGACTTCGGTGGTGGGAAAGATGCTGGAGTCAATTATTAAAGAGGTAATAATGGGGCATTTGGATAGCAGTAAAAGGATAAGTCCAAGTCAACATAGATTTATGAAAGGGAAATCATGCTTGACTAATCTTCTGGAATTTTTTGAGGATGTGACAAGTAAAATGGATGAAGGGGAGTAGTGTATCTAGACTTCCAGAAAGCCTGTGATAAGGTCCCGAATGGTGACTAAAATTAGAGCACATGGTTTTGGGGGTAGGGTGTTGACATGGATAGAAAATTGGCTGGCAGACAGGAAGCAAAGAGTAGGAGTGAACGGGTCCTTTTCAGAATGGCAGGCAGTGGCGAGTGGAGTGCCGCAAGGCTCAGTGTTGGGGCCGCAACTGTTTACCATATATATTAGTGATTTGGAAGAGGGAATTAGGAGCAACACTAGCAAGTTTGCGGATGACACAAAGCTGGGTGGCAGTGTCAACTGTGAAGAGGATGTTAAGAGGTTGCAGGGTGACCTGGACAGGTTGAGTGAGTGGGCAGATGCGTGGCAGATGCAGTATAATATAGATAAATGTGAGGTTATCCACTTTGGCGGCAAAAACAAGGGGGAAGATTATTACCTCAATGGGGTTAGGTTAGGTAAGGGGGAGGTACAGCAAGACCTTGGCGTCCTTGTACACCGGTCACTGAAAGTTGGCTTGCAGGTACAGCAAGCAGTGAAGAAAGCTAATGGAATGTTGGCCTTCATAACAAGAGGATTTCAGTACAGGAGTAAAGAGGTTCTTCTGCAGTTGTACAGGGCTCTGGTGAGAACACATCTGGAGTATTGTGTACAGTTTTGGTCTCCTAATTTGAGGAAGGACATCCTTGTGATTGAGGCAGTGCAGCGTAGGTTCACGAGATTGATCCCTGGGATGGCGGGACTGTCATATGAGGAAAGATTGAAAAGACTAGGCTTGTATTCACTGGAGTTTAGAAGGATGAGGGGATATCTGATAGAAACATATAACATTATAAAAGACTGGACAAGCTAGATGCAGGAAAAATGTTCCCAATGTTGGACGAGTCCAGAACCAGGGGCCACAATCTTAGAATAAAGGGGAAGCCATTTAAGACTGAGGTGAGAAAAAACTTTTTTGCCCAGAGAGTTGTGAATTTGTGGAATTGTGGAGGCCAAGTCACTGGATGGATTTAAGAGAGAGATAGAGCTCTAGGGGCTAGTGGAATCAAGGGATATGGGGAATAGGCAGGCACAGGTTATTGATTGGGGACGATCAGCCATGATCACAATGAATGGCGGTGCTGGCTCATTTCCAGTTCTCCCACAGACTACTGTCTCCGCCTCTTGCTTTGTCTTTCCCGCTCCACCCCCCCCCCCCCCCCCCCAACATCAATCTGAAGAAACGTCGTCTATTCCTTCGCTCCGTAGATGCTGCCTCACCCGCTGATTTTCTCCAGCTTTTTTGTCTACCAACATGATCCCACCACTGGCCACATCTTCCCATCTCCTCCCCTGTCGGCTTTCCGCAGAGACCGCTCCCTCCGTAACTCCCTGGTCAATTTGTCCCTTCCCACCCAAACCACCCCCTCTCCTGGCACTTTCCCTTGCAACCGCAGGAAATGCTACACTTGTCGCTTTACCTACCCCCTTGACTCCATTCAAGGACCCAAGCAGTCTTTCCAGGTGCGGCAGAGGTTCACCTGCACCTCCTCCAACCTCATCTATTGCATCCGCACTCTAGGTGTCAGCTGCTCTACATCGATGAGTTCCTGCTTTCTCCTCCTCTTCCCAGCTCTCCCTCAGCCGACAGTCTCCACCTCTTCCTTTCTTCTTCCCGCCCCCGCCCCCCCACCCTCACATCAGACTGATGAAGGATCTCAACCCGAAACATCGCCTATTTCCTTCGCTCCATAGATGCTGCCTCACTCGCTGAGTTTCTCCAGCATTTTTGTCTACCCCTTCACACAAGTTCTGTTATCCCACTTTCCTCACCTACTCCCTAAACATTAGGGGCAATTTTACAGAGACAAGTTAACCTACAAAGCCAATGCGTCTTTGGGATGTGGGAGGAAACCCACATGCTTGCAGGGAGAATGTGCAAATTCAACACAGACAGTGCCCGAGTATAGGATCGAACACAGATCTCTGGTGTGTAAACCAGCTGTGCCACTATATTTTGTTTTCCAACACACAAAAAATTATACGTTGATAACTTTGGTTTCTATAAAATAAGACACTATCCATTTTCGGTCTTAAATCTCTAAGTGATGCTTCTTGGTTCTTGTTTCTTGGTTTCTTGGTCCTCCAAAATATTCAAAATGGAATTTAAACTGGAGGTGGTGGAAGGAGGATTTAAGCCAGAAAGGGTTTTTGGGAACAAGAGCTACCTTAAATTTTGTTGTATCTGGTTGGGTAACTATAGTAGGGTGGAGATTATTCCATGCTTTAATTGTGCGGGGGAAGAATGAATTGCTGTACACATCTGTCTTCGTAGCTGGAATCACAAATTGGATCGAATGCCCTCGTCTGCTCCTAATAAGTTTGGGTTTGGTGTAGGTCTTGTAATCTATGTCGAGCTGGCCATTTAACATTTTGTTAAAACAGATCAAACGGTGAGCTTCACGTCTGTCTTGGAGAGGGTTCCACCCCAGAGAGTTCAGAAGTTTGGTAACACTCGCTTCTCTCTCATAGGTGTTAGTAACAAATCGAGCTGCCAGTCTTTGGACACATTCGATGGAAGAAATATTTTTATTTGTGTATGGGTCCCATGCTGCAACTGCGTAGTCCAAATGAGGTCTAACGAGGGTGAAGTATAGCTTCTCCTTGACAGACGTTGAACAATGATGAAAGTTGCGCCTAAGAAAATTTAGGACACCTGTTGCATGATGTGTCTGACCAGTCCAACGCAGATCATTCTGCAATTTGATGCCAAGATACTTGGTTTATTTGGATTCTTCAAGGGTGGCACCAAGTATATTGTAAGATGTTTCGCCTGGATTCCTCTTTCTGGTGACACGCATGGTTTCACATTTGGGCGGGTTGAACTGCATGCCCCATTGTTGTGACCACTCAACCATTGTATCGAGATCCTTTTGGAGAGCATCTTCATCATCAGCTGACTTAATTGGACGGTACAGCAAACAATCATCAGCGAATAGTCTGGTCATGCTTGCGACTTTTTCATGGATGTCATTTATGTATAGCAAAAACAGATGTGGGCCAAGTACTGTGCCCTGAGGAGTACCGCTCAACATTGGATGCCAATTGGAGCTCTTTCCGTTCACACACACACGCTGGAGGCGTTTTGTCAGGAAACTGGAAATCCATCGTTTCGTGTTGGAACGAATACCATAGAAGTCAAGCTTCTGAAGCAGTCTCTGGTGTGGGATGACATCAAATGCTTTTGAAAAATCCAGCACTACTAAATCCATGATGACATTACCATCAAGGTGCTTGGCCAGGTCATTTGTCGTCAGGATAAGCTGAGACTCACATGATCTAAGCCTCATAAATGTATGTTGGTTGTCAGCAAGAATATTGTTTGCTCACGTGTCGCATCAGATTACTATCAATTAAATGCTCCAGCAGTTTGCAGCATGTACTTGTTAATGAAACAGGACAATAATTCGCTGGGTTGGTGGTTGAACCCTTCTTAAAGAGAAGAGTGATGTTAGCCTTCCTCCAATCCAGCGGAACATCTATGTTTACATATTCTGTTGTGCTGCTGCAAGTAAGGATTTCATTGTTCTAACTGGGACGTGAGAGAATAAAACACTCTTGACTCACGTCGCTAATGTGTAGGATAGAACTAGTGTACGGGTGACCGGTGGTCAGTGTGGACACGGTGGGCCGAAGGGCCTGTTTCCACGCTGTATCTTTAAATTAAACTAAAAACACTAAAACCAGAGGAAAGAAGGATCTCTACCAGAAACGTCACCAATTTCTTCTGTCCAGAGATGCTGGCTGCTACATGTAGATCCCCCGCACAATTAAAGCATGGAATAGTCTTCAACCTACCGTAGTTACCCAACCAGATGCAACTAAATTTAAGGTATCTCTTTTTTCCCCCAAGAACCTTTTTTTGCTTGTCCAAATCAAAAGTCAAGAGAGTTTTATTGTCATGTGTCCCAGATAGGACAATGAAATTCTTGCTTGCTGCAGCGCAACAGAATATGTAAACATAATACTGAACAGGAGATAAAACAGGAGTATATAGTGTCTATATACCATATACCATATATACAGTGGCTTGCAAAAGTTTTCATACCCATTGAATTTTTCCACATTTTGTCACGTTACAACCACAAACGTAAATGTATTTTATTGGGATTTTATGTGATAGATCAACACAATGTGGTGCATAATTGTGAAGTGGAAGGAAAATGATACATGGTTTCCAAATTTTATTACAAATAAAAAACTGAAACGTGGTTGTAACGTGACAAAATGTGGAAAAGTTCAAGGGGTATGAAAACTTTTGGAAGCCACTGTATACACAATAAATAAACAGATAATGTGCAATAGGCTGTTATGGTTCAGAGTTTGGAGTTTGGTAGTGGACCAGTTGCCATGGCAGTGTGCATGTGCAGGGCAGCACATGCGCACAACCACGGCCGATGATGCGCTGGCCGTGGTTGTGCGCATGTGCAGGGGGAGGATGTGCAGGCCGTGGCAGTGCGCATGTGCAAGGCAGCCCGGATACAGATGTGCGGGCGGAGAGAGAAAACCGGTGGCCTGGATACGGATGGCGGGTGGAGACAGTGAGTGACAGACAGAGAGATAGAGAGGGGGGCTTACTCAGAGTTTAACGATAGGTGTCCCGGGTGCTTGCCAAGTCGTGCAAAATGGCACGTCTTTCAGATTGCCTGGAAGGACTTTAGGTCGCCATTGGCACCCGGGCAACCGTTAATTTCGAGCCCTGATATTGTCAAGCTTGTTATAGGAAAGATATTGTCAAGCTTGAAAGGGTTCAGAGAACACTTACGAAGATGTTGCCAGTATCGGAGGGTCTGAGCTATAGGGAGAGGTTGAGTAGGCTGGGATTCTATTCCCTGGAGCGCAGGAGGATGAGGGGTGATCTTATAGAGGTGTATAAAATCATGAGAGAAATACATCGGGTAGATGTGAGCAGCTGGGCCCGGTCCTGGTCGCCCCTCACCCCCCCCCCCCCCCCATCGAGGAATCTATCTGAGGCTGAGGTGAGAGGATGATTCTAAAAGAGTGTAGTAAAAAAGACGTGATGGTTCCACCACCAATAGGAGGGATGGAGATACCTTGTGAGAGTGAGGCCCCACACAACTCATATTCCGATTGAATTCTCCAATTTTAGATAACGTACAAAAACCCTTCCCACTCCCCCTTTTTCCCCCCTCTTTTCCCTGTGCCCAACCATGACCCACACCAATTTCTCACCTCCGATTCCTACATTCCTTCATCTGGCTTCAACATTTGCAACTCTTCTATCCTTATCTCAAACCTTCAGTCTTTTCATTCCAGATCTTTATCCAACCATCTGCCTATCCAAAACCCTCGTCATTTGTATCTACCTATCATTTGCCAGCCTTTGTCCTGCACCTCCTCTCTTCCAGCTCCCCCCCACCTCAACACAATCTGTCTGAATAAGGGTCCCACGGAAAAAATCATCTATCCATGATCTCCAGGGATGCTGACTCCAGCACTTTATCCCCATAACCAATATCTGCAGTTTCTTGCTTCTACAAATACTGAGGCATAAACCGATGGTCTAACAATCAGATCCAATACTGAGTCCCCTGCTGTACTATCAGCTTCCTGCAGGTTTTCTCAGTGCTAGAAATCTGTAATTATGTTGAAAGAGCTACAATGAGAGGTCTTTCTGTGCAGCCTGAACAATAAGCAGTGTTGAAGATCCTGGTTGGAGATGCAGACAGCATGTTTGATTTAGTCATTGCTCTGGAGAGCTCCATATCACTTTGCTTCTTCCACACTCGCCAATCACACTGCTGCATAATTCAACAACACACAACAGCCCTGTTAGCAGGACTGTTAGCAGGTAAAACCAGGAAATAAGCAACAGGCAACGTTTGACAAATTATTGTAGCACAACTTTGCCTTCTAATGTCAGCTGTGATTTCTGCCAATCTGTCTGCAGCTAAAGAATTAGACTCTTCAGAATGTATAAATAAATACTGCCGATATACAATATACTATAATGTAAGGCTACTTCACCTCCCCATCCCCATTTTCAATACATTTTAAAGTCGGGGGAATGCTTAATTGCCACCCGACTTGTTCTGCAGTTCCATCTCCGTGAAATTAACTAGGCATCAGCTTTGGGTTTTTTACCTGTCACCATCTGTCCTCCTAAGTATTTATATTTTCAGGCATTGGGAGACAACACAACCTTTGTTGTTGCAGCATGCACGTTATCTCACCTAATTACACAATTCCCCATCAGCATCATGTTTCCACTGTGCTCTTCTCCTCTATAAAATTTGAGAGACATAGATAAGGTAGACAGTCACAAGCTATTTTGCCAGGGTGGAAACGTCCAAGACTAAAGAGCACAGCTTTAAGGTGAAAATGGCAAGGTTTAAAGGAAGTGTGCGGGGCAAGTGCTATCACATAGAGGGTGGTGGGTGCCTGGAAGGTGCTGCCAGGGGTCTCCAATTCAGGTGACAAACTAGCCACTGAACTCTACTATCAACCCAGCTACCTCACCTCCCACCCTACCTTCTGCAAAGATGCCATCCTTCCCCCCCCCCCCCCGTTTCTTTTTTTCCACCACATCTGCTGTCAGGATGAGGTTCTCTGCTTTAGGATTTCTGAATTATCCTCCTTGTTCCGTAAATGTGTCTTCCCCTCTGCTTAGCGTGATGGTGCCCAGATACACATTTCCTCCATTTCCTGCAAGTCACCCCATCCTGTCAGATCATGCGTGAACCCTATAAAATAACACACACTACCTTCCATATCAGCTTCATATTCTGGATCTCCAAAAGGGTTTGCTCCCTGGGCATCAACCTCTTCAAATGGATTAATGATAGATACGTCATCTTCCAAAAAGTTGAGTTTATTGATAAGTTCTGCAAAAACAAGTGACAAATGATTATTCATCCATTCCACAGTTTTCTATCTGTAACAATGATTGACGAACAAATCAATACATGACAAAAAACAATGACTGAAAAGTCATGAAATCAATGTCAAAGTATTCAATGTCTATTTTTTAAACAATGAATTGGTGCTTCAGCAAATTCAAAATGTGATCTATTTGACAGATTCAAAATTGTGAAAATGTGACAAAGTGGCAGGAATCATCGTATTGAACTTCAGAATTGATTAAGAGCAGAACTGAAGGAAGTTCCATTCTGCTCCCTCTACTCACAAGCTGATGTATACACCACAACAAGAATTAGGTCTCTCACTTAAACCCCCAAATGACGTCTGGCACAGATATCCTGTCACCTTCAGTCTCTTTCATTTAGACTGCATTTGAATAATAACCTTTGCAGCTGTATGTATCACTGTTTGCCCTAAGTGTATACTTGGTAATATGGGCACTGTGTACATATTTGGCAAGATAAGATTTTTAATATCAAATCTAGTCTTGTCAAGGCAAGAGATGAATTTAAAGCATATCCGGTTGCTTGCTTGACTCCCTGAGGCCAGGCTATAGCTGTTTCAGCACCAACTCTGGAAGGTTGAAGCTACTGGTTAGCAGTCCCATTAACTTCCATTTTGCATCATAATAATTTTATGTGAAACAGAAGAAAGTAATCGAGCATGACCAGACATTTAGGACTGAGATGAGGAGAGCTTTCTCGATGGGGGGGGGGGGGGGGCGCAATATGGGCGAGTCTCTACCACAGAGGCGGTGGAGGGCAAGTTGATGCATACATTTACAAAGACAGCTAGATTTCTGGATACAACAATCAGGGGACGTGAGGAAACAACAGGAATATTTGTCCATGATCACATTGAATAGCAGGGCAGGCTGATCCTATTTTTCTATTTTACAATACATCCATCTTTGAGATGACAATGAATTATTAATCAGTCCAGCAGGCTTGGGATTGATTGTTAAAGAAGGAACTGCAGGTGCTGGAGAATCGAGGGTTACACAAAAAGCTGGAGAAACTCAGCGGGTGCAGCAGCATCTAAGGAGCGAAGGAGATAGGCGACGTTTCGGGTCGAAGAAGGGTCTCGACCCGAAACGTCGCCTATCTCCTTCGCTCCTTAGATGCTGCTGCACCCGCTGAGTTTCTCCAGCTTTTTGTGTAACCCCCGGCTTGGGATTGATGTACAGCTCGAGTGATCAAGGGACGGAGTTTTGGACCATGTCAGACATATCAATCTTGGTTACAACTATTTGATCTCATGGAGTGGAATTAACAGCAAACAAAGCTTAGTGACTAAGATACTGGAGGAACCACAGGGATACATAAATGCCAAATACATCGATGCAGTTGAAGAGATGCACAGTGAATGCAGTTCTGCAATGGACACCACACTGAATAAAAAACAAAGTGCTGAAGGAACTCAACAAGATAGGCAGCATCTGTGAAGGGAATGTACAGGCAACATTTCAGCTTGAGTTCCTTCATCAGACTGGAGTCGGGAGAGAAAGCTGGAAAAGATTTCTTGAAAAGGTAGGAGTGGGGCAAGCCGGGATACAAGTGAGGGGAGTGATTGGCAGATGGGAAAAGTAAGTGACAAATGCTTGACGTGAAAAAGAGACAAAAGGCTTTCAGATAAGGAGAGAAGGGGTGGAATATAAAACCGGAGGGGAAGGATATGCGTGGAAGGGAACAGGGGAAGAGGAATTAAAGGGACAGGGATGGGAGGAAGGGGAAGGAGCAAGGTGACTGGGGTGGTGGGAGATGGTGGGATGAATGCATATGCACCAAGTTGGGGAGGGGGCAGAGGAAAGAGAGTGGGTATAGAGGTATTGCTGGAAATTGGAGAATTCTATGTTCATACCACTGAGTGTATGCTATACCAAGAAAAAAAGAAGCAAATGACAGAAAGGTCGGTATGGGAGTGAGCAAACAGGAGATCCAGCAGGACCAAGCATAATTGTTCAGCGACACGGTCACCTATCGACACACGGTCTCGTCCATTTAGAGGAGGCTACATTGGGAGCACCAAATGAAATAAAGATGGTTGGAAGAGGTTCTCGTAAACTTTAAGGGCAGCTGCAGTCCCTCGATGGAAGTGAAAAAGGAGGTGTAGGGACAGGTGTTGTGTTGTTGTTGTTTGTTCTTCATAGTCGAAGAAGACCATGACTTCAGTGTTTTTGTTTGTGGGTCCGGAGGTGACTGGTGAGACTGATCCGGGCATTGAAGGCTCGCCCTCATATGGAACACAGCTGGGTTGGTGCCGCAATAGAAGCTGAAGCGGCGGGTTTCCTCTGAGCTTATGCGGTGTGCCCCTTCAAGCACATGACTTGTCATGACTTGTGCTTGACTTGGAATAAAGTGAGGGAGAGTTGCGCAAATCGTCAGCCTCACACCTCTCATCCCGGCCTATCTGGATCCAGGGGCAAGACATAGACAAGTCGGCTGGCGATAGGTCAGGATGCAGTGGATGGCCACCAGTGAACATTGTGCCCTAATTGCGCTCCACCACGCTTTGCTGGGTCCACCTTCCTACCCGTTGGACCGTCAAATGGTGGTTTCCTCCGCATATTCCGCCGGATCCAGACAAGGCAGTGGAGGTTTGCATTTGGTGTTTTCCTTCACTCCTCCAGGGTGCTATATGGAGGATGCCTGTACATGACTTTGTTTAACGTAGGGAGACTGGTGCACAGGCAGCCACCCCATGATCCTTGACAGATCTGGGTCAGGATCCAGTGGCATGGAGTCTAAGACGACCGGAGACCCTTTTCTGCTGCAACCTTCATCCGCGTTCCCAACCGCTGTGACGCTCCACTAAGGTCAGCCATCATCTTCTGCCTGCTCCACCATTGGGGTCTTGGTTGGATTGCTCTTTGTCAGAGGTCTCCCCTTGACCTTACCGCCATGGGTGGCCCTACCAGGAGCATAGCTCCAGACGGCATCGCTCTCAGGATCTCAGGACCACACAAGCTTCTCCACCACGACAAGGTGACAATGTTACATGACTTGCAGTTGTAGTGGCGAGTACTGGGGGAGGGTGGATAAGATGGAGTGAATGAACCAAGGAGTTGCTGAGGAAGGCTGGCGGGGTGAAAGGCGAGGACCTGGGGAACTGTCCTTGAGGAAGGGGACTGAGTGACAGCTGAATTGCAGGACTCAGAGGAGACACAGGTGAGAACTTCATCCACAACAGCAAGGAGGAATCAAAGACAAAGCACAAAGTAACTCAGCGAGTCAGGCAGCATTTGTTGAGGACATGGATAGGTGATATTTCAAGTCTATAATTAGAAACATGGAAAAATAGGTGCAGGAGTAGGCCATTTGACTCTTTGAACCAGCACTACCATTCAATATTATCATGGCTGATCATCTAAAATCAGTACCCCGATCCTGCTTTTTCCCCATACCCCTTCATTCCTTTAGCCCTAAGAGCTAAATCTAACTCCCTCTTGAAACTGAAGAGGACATCTCGATTGACTTAGAATGGAAAGCCGCATCATGGGAGCAGATGGGGCTGAGGCAGAGAAATTGGGAATAAGCGATGGCGGCCTTGCAGGAGGCAGGGTAAGAGGAAGTATGGTCAAGGTGGCTGTAGCGGTCAAGATTCCAACATCTGCAGCTTTATGTGCCCTGTATACCACTATATCACCCTGTGACTAACAAAATATTATGTCTGACTTGGATAAAGAGTCAATGGCTGTCATCAATATACTTCAATGTTGAATGGTTTGCATTGGACATTTAGCATTAATTGGGCAAAAACATTGTAAAATGTGTTGTACAGGTTGAATAATGAAATAATGCAGAGAGAGAAAAAGAACTGTGAAGTCTAGTGTGGCTGATCGGATTGTTTTTACAGCAGAACATCAGGATAAGAGTGATCCGCCTCTACCTCTTAGATATGTCGTCTGCTAAATATTTTGGAGAAATTGAAAAAAATAAAATTGAAACAAATAAATGTTTCAGCATAAATGTGACCTTTGATTTTTTTTTACCAATTACATTTTCAGAAAATTCAATTTTGATTCTTTAAGTAATGGACAATATGTAACCCTTAAAATATTTCACCATATGACATTTGTAAGTGGTGTTGATGATAGTCTAGTTTCTGACATGGCATAGTTTAACTGTGTAAAGGCAGTTTACATTCTCATGTGGCATTGGGATTGGGTTTCTTGGTTATAGACCACTGGGATCTCTTCTGGGGTAGGGGTGACCAGAACAAAAGGGACGGGTTACAACTTAACTGGAGGGGGACCGACATTCTGGCAGGCAGGTTTGCTAGGGCGGCACGTGTGGGTTTAAACTAAATAGTGGGGGGAAGGGATTGACAAATTGTGAGTATAAAGATGGCGTTGAAGGGGAAGTGAGTACAGGAAAAATTACAAAAGACTCAAATTAATGGGAAGGAAAGTTCGAGAAGGGATAAAAGAGTAAGGTCAGGGCCAATTGCGAGCGTTGTGAGGGGGGACATGAATACGGAGGTCAAAGTGTTGTATATGAATGCGCAAAGTAGTAGGAAATAAAGTGGACGAGCTTGAGGCTCAGTTAGAAATTGGCAAGTATGATGTTGTGGGAATTACAGAGACATGCCTGCAAGAGGGCCACAGGAAGGGTCTCGACCCGAAACGTCGCCTATCTCCTTCGCTCCTTAGATGCTGCTGCACCCGCTGAGTTTCTCCAGCTTTTTGTGTAACCCCCCCCCTGAATGTACAAGGGTATAGCT
The DNA here is from genome assembly GCA_963514005.1 of Raja brachyura. The sequence continues at coordinate 674,693 of OY740788.1, read as the reverse complement.
CCTATTGAAAAGACAGACAGGTGGGCAGAGGGGGTGGGGTGGCTCTGTTGGTGAGGAATGAAATTCAGTCCCTTACAAGGGGTGACATTGAAACAGGAGATGTGGAGTCAGTATGGATAGAACTAAGGAATTGTAAGGGTAAAAATACCCTAACGGGACTTAACTACAGGCCCTCAAACAGTAGCCTGGACATAGGGTGCAAGTTGAATTAGGAGTTAAAATTGGCATGTAGCAAAGGTAATGCTGTGGTTGTTATGGGAGATTTCAACATGCAGGTAGACTGGGAAAATCAGGTTGGTACTGGACCCCAAGAAAGGGACTTTGTAGAGTGCCTTAGTGATGGATTCTTAGAGCAGCTTGTATTAGAGCCTCCCAGGGAGAAGGCAATTCTGGATTTAGTGTTATGTAATGAACCGGATTTGATAAAGCAACTTGAGGTTAATGAGCCATTAGGGGGTAGTGACCATAATATGGTCAGGTTTAATCTACAATTGGAGAGGAAGAAGGGTAGATTGGAGGTGTCAGTGTTACAGTTGAATAAAGGGGAATATGGTACCATGAGGGAGAAGCTGGCCAAAGTTGACTGGAAAGATACCCTAGCAGGGGTGACAGTGGAACAACAATGGCAGGTATTTATCGGAATAATACAGAAGGTGCAGGATCAGTTCCTAGGAGGAAGAAAGATTTCAAGGGGAGTTAGGGGCGACCGTGGCCGACGTCAGGGACAGTATAAAAATAAAATAAAAGTACAACGTAGCAAAGATGAGCGGGAAGCAAGAGGATTGGGTAATGTTTAAAGAGCAACAGAAGATAACTAAAAAGACAATATGGGGAGAAAAGATGAGGTACGAAGGTAAGCTAGCCAAGAATATAAAGGAGGATAGTAAAAGCTTCTTTAGGTATGTGAAGAGGAATAAATTAGTTAAGACCAAAGTTGGACCCTTGAAGACTGAAAAAGGTGAATTTATTATGGAGAACAAGGAAATGGCAGATGAGTTGGACAGGTACTTTGGATCCGTCTTCATTAAGGAGGACACAAACAATCTTCCTGATATAGTAGTGGCCAGAGGATCTGGGGTGACAGAGGAACTGAAGGAAATTCACATCAGGCAGGAAATGGTGTTGGGTAGACTGATGGGACTGAAAGCTGATAAATCCCCAGGGCCTGATGGTCTGCATCCCAGGGTACTTAAGGAAGTGGCTCTAGAAATTGTGGACGCATTGGTGATCATTTTCCAATGTTCTATAGAGTCAGGATCAGTTCCTGTGGATTGGAGTGTAGCTAATGTTATCCCACTTTTTAAGAAAGGCGGGAGAAAGAAAACAGGGAATTATGGACCAATTAACCTGACATCGGTGGTGGGGAGGATACTGGAATCAATTATAAAAGATGAAATGAAATTTTTAAGGATGTAACTAGGAAAATGGACAAGGGAGAGCCAGTGGATGTAGTATACCTGGACTTTAAGAAAGCATTTGATAAGGTCCCGGATAGGAGATTAGTGGGCAAAATTATGGCACATGGTATTGGGGGTAGGGTGCTGACATGGATAGAAAATTGGTTGGCAGACAGGAAACAAAGAGTAGGGATTAACGGGTCCCTTTCAGAATGGCAGGCAGTGACTAGTGGGGTACCACAAGGGTCGGTGCTGGGACCGCAACTATTTACAATATACATCAATGATTTGGATGAAGGGATTCAAAGTAACATTAGCAAATTTGCAGATGACACAAAGCTGGGTTTATATGTGAACTGAGAGGAGGATGCTATGAGAATGCAGGGTGACTTGAACAGGTTGGGGGAGTGGGCAGATGAAGTTTAATGTGCATAAATGTGAGGTTATCCACTTTGGTATCAAAAACAGGAAGGCAGATTACTATCTAAATGGCGTCAAGTTGGGAAAAGGGGAAGTACAACGGGATCTGGGGGTCCTTGTTCATCAGTCTATGAAAGTAAGCATGCAGGTACAGTAGGCAGTGAAGAAAGCGAATGGCATGTTGGCCCTTATAACAAGAGGAGTCGAGTATAGGAGCAAAGAGGTCCATCTGCAGTTGTCCATGGCCCTGGTGAGACCACAACTGGAGTATTGTGTGCAGTTGTGGTCCCCTAATTTGAGGAAGGGCATTCTTGCTATTGAGGGAGTGCAGCGTAAGTTTACAAGGTTAATTCCCGGGATGGCGGGACTGTCATATGCTGAGAGAGAATGGAGCGGCTGGGCTTGTACACTCTGGAGTTTAGAAGGATGATAGGGAATCTTATTGAAACATATAACATTGTTAAGGGTTTGGACACGCTAGAGGCAGGAAACAAGTTCCCGATGTTGGTTGGGGGAGTCCAGAACCAGGGGTCACAGTTTAAGAATAAGGGGTAAGCCATTTAGAACGGAGACGAGGAAACACTTTTTCTCACAGAGAGTGGTGAGTCTGCGGAATTCTCTGCCTCAGAGGGCGGTGGAGGCCGGTTCTCTGGATACTTTCAAGAGAGAGCTAGATAGGGCTCTTAAAGACTCATGGTTGAGCGATTATGCTGGTGTGACAGCACAAGTACTTTGTTTTTTAGCAGTAATTCACTTTTACCTTAAGATCACTATCACTAGGAATGCAATATAGAAACCAAAGGATTACTCTACTTAAATGTATAATAAAGGTATCTTACTTACCCTTTATATATTTTAGACAATTATTAAATTCATAGATATTGGAGAATCAACAGCATCTACACTTTGTAAGAACTTTTAATTAGTATTGAAAGTTGGTTAATTGAATTCATTTTTACCAACAAGGACAGAACTATTTACAGAAGTCTGGGGGCCACAGTTGATGGCATAAATATACAATAGAGCATCTGTGTCAGAGAAAGCTTTCAAACACAAGAAACTGCAGATGCTGGAATCTTGAGCAAACACAAAGTACTGGAGGAACACAGTAAAGGGCCTGTCCCACTAGCATGCGACCTGCATGCGGCAAGCGCTGCCAAACCGGAAGCGGGGTTCGCGCGGAGTTCGAGAGATCCCCGTACAGGGCCGGTACAACCAGCATGTGCCTGCATGCGGCAAGCAAAACCAAGCCAGAAGCAGGGGCCGCGCGGAAGTCGGGTGAGTGGCGCAAAGTTGGAACGAAGTCCGCGGTAAGTTCGCAAGGACAGAGAGGGACACGGAGCCACACAGAGAGGGTCACAAAGGCACACACAGAGAGGGTCACGGAGGCACACACAGAGAGGGGCACAGAGGCACACACAGAGAGGGGCACAGAGGCACACACAGAGAGGGACACGGAGGCACACACAGAGAGGGTCACGGAGGCACACACAGAGAGGGTCACGAAGGCACACACAGAGAGGGACACAGAGGCACACACAGAGAGGGGCACAGAGGCACACACAGAGAGGGGCACGGAGGCACACACAGAGAGGGGCACAGAGGCACACACAGAGAGGGGCACAGAGGCACACACAGAGACTGTCACGGAGGCACACACAGAGAGGGGCACGGAGGCACACACAGAGAGGGACACGGAGGCACACACAGAGAGGGTCACGGAGGCACACACAGAGACTGTCACGGAGGCACACACAGAGAGGGGTACGGAGGCACACACAGAGAGGGGCACAGAGGCACACACAGAGAGGGGCACAGAGGCACACACAGAGAGGGGCACAGAGGCACACACAGAGAGGGACACGGACGCACACACAGAGACAGTCACGGAGGCACACACAGAGAGGGTCACGGAGGCACACACAGAGAGGGACACGGACGCACACACAGAGACAGTCACGGAGGCACACACAGAGAGAGGCACAGAGGCACACACAGAGAGGGGCACAGAGGCACACACAGAGAGGGTCACAGAGGCACACACAGAGACGGTCACGGAGGCACACACAGAGAGGGGCACAGAGGCACACACAGAGAGGGTCACGGAGGCACACACAGAGAGGGGTACGGAGGCACACACAGAGAGGGACACGGAGGCACACACAGAGAGGGACACGGAGGCACACACAGAGAGGGTCACGGAGGCACACACAGAGAGGGTCACGGAGGCACACACAGAGAGGGTCACGGAGGCACACACAGAGAGGGTCACGGAGGCACACACAGAGAGGGTCATGGAGGCACACACAGAGAGGGGCACAGAGGCACACACAGAGAGGGACACAGAGGCACACACAGAGAGGGACACGGAGGCACACACAGAGAGGGACACGGAGGCACACACAGAGAGGGACATGGAGGCACACACAGAGAGGAGTACAGAGGCACACACAGAGAGGGTCACAGAGGCACACACAGAGAGGGACATGGAGGCACACACAGAGAGGGGCACAGAGGCACACACAGAGAGGGTCACGGAGGCACACACACAGAGGGGCATGGAGGCACACACAGAGAGGGGCACAGAGGCACATACAGAGCGGGACACGGAGGCACAACGTGAGGTGGTGCGTACGGCGTCGAGGCGGCTGTGGGCCGACAGGCTGGTGCCGTGCAGAATATTTGAACACGGTCAGTTTTTCGGAGTCCCGCGCGATGCTGGGACCAGCTCTGCACAACTCCATACAGCTCCAGCGATCGAAGTGGGACCGGCCCCGCGAGGCCGGACAGCTCAAGCGACCATGTTAGGTCGTGCTTGCCCCATGGAGTCGTATGCTGGTGGGACAGGTCCTTAAGGCAGCATCTCTAGAGGATTTCATTTTGGGGACCCTTCTTCAGACAGAAGAATTCCCTCCACAGATGCTGCCTGATCCACTGAGTTCGTCCAACCATTTGCATTTTGCTCAAAGAAAACTTTACCATTATTTCCCCTTTATCATAATCAATAATTCACACGTTATACCATAGTAACACTTTAATGAGGCCTGTACAATCTTTCTTCGAAGGAACCCAATTAATTTGCAAGCTTTGTATTTTAGCTCAGCCACACGGCATTGCAAATATCTTCTACTTGGAACATGTGGCAGCAAATCAGGACCAAACTATAAATCGTAAGACAGGAGATGAATTAGGACATTTGGCTCTTGCTATCATGCAGTCAGATATTTTTTTCTAAAATTATTTTATAATTAAAAGATAATTTATCAAAGGCCACTCGTCAAATATCCAGTGATCCATAATATAATATTCAATGTGATTTTCTGACTTTATCACTCTACAATAATAAAGGATTAGATTTTTAAGTTGCCACCCACAAAATAGTCAAACATCCGAACTTTCATAATTGTACCAGAAGGATAATGGCTTTCACAAAACAGTTGGTCATTTGGGCACCTGAGATGAGAGAATTCAGTCAAACTCCAGAATTCAATGTTTTTGGCACCAATCAAGAACAAGAAGATTTCCCACTACCATAGGGAATCCAGCAAATTAAATAGATTTACCATGAGTTAATAAGATCAACATTAAAAACTTGTCTATCAAGGAAGGCTGCATTGTGCTGTTTGTGTTTTTCTATATAATATTTTATATTTTCAGTTTCCACCATCATTTCCAATCAGGGCACTGACATTCTACAAAAATTCTTACCTTTTGAAGGCAGTGAGTTTAAATTGACACCCACGAGTTAGGGGAAATTGCCTCATGCTTAGATTGCCAAAACCCATGATACATCTACATGACACTCTCTATCTGACCAAAGGTAGTGTTAGTTTCTCCTGAGTCTCTCATTATAACAGAATCCTCCCATCATCTTATGATCTTTAACCGCCTGTTGCAAGGCTTGAACAACCTTTCTCCCGCCTAATGCATTAGAAAATTCCCAGAGTGAGAAAAGCAAATCAGAAGGCAGGCATGATCTCTGCATAATTGAGGAGGCAGAGTGGGGGTAGTGAGGAGACTATTTCATCCTCTAACAGAAAGACAAAGCAGCTTCAGAAACATATCTTTTACTCTTACAAAATATCAGGACGACACACTCGGCGAAATCACACCCGTTGGGAGGTATAGGATGTGCACTTTCTTGAAACAATCCAAAACTTAAAAACCAGGATAAACAAACATATTCCAGTACTGGAAACTAATGATTCCACCCCACAAGGCCAATGGTTTCCTGCAATCATTCCCAATTGGCTAACCAATAGACTACAACAAAAGAAGAAAAACAGGTTATTCAATTTACTTTTTTTCTGACTATGACATTAAATAGTAGTCTGAATTCAAGACTTTACACATATGCAGAACAGATTCCCACATGCAGCACTCTGCATCCCTAGTAGTTCCCAGCTTTAGTACGGGGAGAAATGCACTGGATATGTACTGCAGTACCACAGGCAGCAAATGAAAAAGAACATGCATGCAATTACCAAAGAGCATATCAGCAGATACAAGAAAATAATTTAAGCAAAAGCAAAACAAGTGAGGTGACAGAACATTACAGCTCACCAACGACAGCACAGAAACAGAGCGTGAAAGAGAAAGGAAGAAAGCTTGTAGACCTTCAGAAGAACTGGTTGATTTAGCTGCAGGCTTATTTGCTTGTTTTAGGCAGTCATCGTGTTCATCATCTAAGCTGCTCAGAGCATTCAACTGGTTTACTATCTCTGTAAACACAAGCCAGTCGAAATAATCATGTCAGGAATTTCTGTAACATGCGGAGGGAGGCAAAGTGCTCCCAAAAGACATACCTTATCAGATTTATCTTATGTCTCATTTGCAAATCGCACAGGACTTTAATGTTACTTATATTGTGTACAATTACTTCAAAAATGAACTAAAATCTCTTGCTTGTAAACAACCAAATGCTCTCTCTGTTCAGATGCTCAAGTTGTATTCCTGTGCGATATGCTTCAAGCAGTTCTGATTCAGCAGAAACACATGCAGAAAGGACAAGTTCAGTATCATTAGAACCAAGGTTTAAATTTTCATCATATTTTACAAGGTTTTTGCATTTAACATCATTAGTCGTGAGTAGTTGTTGATTAACAACAGTGGTAGAAAAAACATTATAATGAACACAGATTCTTAACAGTACTGCAATGACCAAGTCAATCAGTGTTAATAAAACCAATTACTAAACCAATTTTTAAAAATGCCCTATACACGATGTTGAGCAGCAGTGGCCAACATTCACAGTCTTCAACAGAGTTCTTCAGCATCACATTTCAATGTTTTCAGCCACAAGTTAAAGATTCACGGAGGGGTTTATGGTGAGAAGGCAGGACAATAGGGTTAGGAGGGAGAGATAGATCAGCCATGATTGAATGGCGGAGTAGACTTGATGGGCCGAATGGCCTAATTCTACTCCTATTCCTTATGACCTTATGAGACGATTTACTTGCTGATATATCACGCTGAGAAGCCTTAAATGCCGTCTGTAAGCATTCTTCTATTCTATTGCATTGTTTAATTTATACAAAAATGCTTCAAGAAATAAGAAAAAAGTCAAAGACTTTTGCTTCCAAAATAAGCTGCTCCTCTCACGCCAAGATCAACTCCCATGGACCATTAGTGTCAAGCTCTGAGGTGATCATTCACAATCACATCTTCAATAGAATGTTTCTGGTTGTCTCTTATTTGCATACTGGACAAACTCTGTCTCTGTGGTTTTGTAATCTTTTCTTCTCGTGGTATTCTCTATTCTTCATTAAAATCAGTATATGTCCATTTATTGCAATAAACTCATTTTATTAAGCACATTTAGCAATTCTTCTTCCTTTGATTGCCCCAACCTTTTTAATTACCGATAGAGCCACCCATCCCATTGATAAGAATATTTCTTGTCATTTATCTTTCTCTACTCTGCTGGTTTTTATTTGCAGCAGCCGAACAACTTTCTACAGCACATAGTTTCTTTGTACTACAGAAAGTTGAGAACACACCACATTTGCAGCTGTATTTTGACTTTAAACACATTCCCAACTCTATGAAAGCATCTGCAAACATTCGGCAATTTCCCCCTTTATCAACTTCTCAAGGTCAATGCGGTGATAGAACAGCAGGTCAGGTGACAGACAACCTAGTCAGACCAAGACCAGCAACTGAAATATGTAGGAAGGAACTGCAAATGCTGGTTTAAACCGAAGATAGACACAAAAAACTGGAGTAACTCAGTGGGGCGGGCAGCATCTCTGGATAGAAAGAATGGGTGATGTTTCGGACTGAAGAAGGGTCTCAACCCGAAAAGTCACCCATTCTTTCTCACCAGAGATGCTGCCTGCCCCGCTGAGTTACTCCAATTTTTTATGTTCATCTTCAACTGAAATATGTACTTCTTCCGAAAAAGTAATTTCTTACTCTCCCAAGGTACTTTGCAGTGATTTGCCTCTGATTTATGGGTCATAATATTATGCTGCTTATACATTTTAGCAGCAAAAGACTTTAATTTCAGACCGAAACTAAGAATTCACAATGATAATAATTCCATGTTTACTGATACCAGTATATGTTCACTATACACTACATTTAAAATGTCGCTGCTTGCAGCATTTGGAAGAAATTCTGAATCATATCATATCCTTAAGAATGGGTTGTTAGCTAAGTATTCTCAATGCTGAATCTAAAATGTTCCCATGCAGTTAACATGTACAATTCCATTGTTCTCCCTTTAGCTGGAAGTTTATCCATTCACTGGTTAACAGTGGAAGGAAAAATATTTCCGTTTGACTCCATTTGACTTAAAGATTCCTTTAAAGATGATGAATAATGTTAAACACTTCCGTCACAAAAAGCTCAGGATGATGTCAATTACTGAAATCTAGGCAAATAATTTGCTACATAAAAATAATTGAAATGGAATAAATGTTAGATATTTACTCTCACCATTGCCTCAGGCAACAGATCCATTTATAATAAATTAAATTTTAAATTTATGAATCAGACATTTTGTGAATGAGTTTGCACATGATTAGCAATTTGTTCTATTTTTATGGCATAACCGTTCTTAAGTGCTGAAAACATATCAGTCCAGTTTCATATCCAGCATCTGCAGTTCCTTCTTTAACACTTTGTCTACTCCACTGCGATATCTCCTCAAGGTATGCCTACTTTGAAGAAGTTCTCCTCCTCCCTACGAAGACAGTTTCACAACCCCTGTCTGAAGAAGGGTCTCGACCCGAAACGTCGCCTATCTCCTTCGCTCCTTAGATGCTGCTGCACCCGCTGAGTTTCTCCAGCTTTTTGTGTAACCCTCAGTCCAAATAATGACAGTCAGAAGCAAATTCATTGCCACGGATTGTAGAGGCCAAGTCATTGGGTATTTTTAAGGCGGAGATTAACAGATACTTGATTGGTATGGGTGTCAGGGGTTATGGGGCGAAGATAGGATAATGGGGTTGAGAGGGAAAGATAGGTAAGCCATGATTGATTGGCAGTGTAGACTCAATGGGCCGAATGGCCTACTTCTGTTCCTATGACTTATGCACACGATCATAGAAACATAGAAAATAGGTGCAGGGGTAAGCCATTTGGCCCTTCGCGCCAGCACCACCGTTCAATATGATCATGGCCGATATTCTAAAATCAGTACCCCGTTCCTGCTTTTTCCCCATATCCCTTGATTCCTTCAGCCCTAAAAGCTAAATCTAACTCTCCCTTGAAAACATCCAGTGAATTGGCTTCCACTGGATTCTGTGGCAGAGAATTCCACAGATTCACAAGTTAACTCAATTTCCTTTAAACTGTTATTAAACCAATCAAAACATACCAATAAAATCTAATCTTAAAGGTTGAGGAAAGTTAATGTTGAGATCATAATATCCTGTTATTCAAAACCGTTACGTAAAAAAAGATGAAAAATATGTTTTCACAACAGTATTGCAATTGTTGTCTCAATCAGAAGCCATACAAAGCAACAAATGCAACCCCAAGTACATCAACGATACAAAGATGCACTCTGACCATTTTAATTATTAGTTGAATCTATGTAATTTCTAATACTCAGCGTGGGCATTTGCACTTATGTTTACAAGAAACATGCAGAGTAAGATTTACCAAACATTGTTCATCAGACCCAAAAAACAAAGCAGCAACGTATTCCTTAATCAAAATAATTTTCAATGTTATTCTCCTTTATTCATCAAGAAATATATATTGATTTATGGTGGACCCACGCACGGCATTAATGGTCCAAGGTTCTGCAACAGAAGTGGCGCTGAATGTCAAGGAAAGGTGATGAAATGCTCTTTGTTGGAAATTATGATGCCAGAGAACACAGAACAGTAGAACACAGGATCGATCACGCACTTAGATCCACAATGCCCCTGTGTAAAATCTTGCCTACATCTCTTCTTTAAACTTTGACCTTTTCAACTTAAGGCTATGCCCGCTAGTCTATGACATTTTTACTTCTGCTTCTACTGCTTCTTCTATTCTGGGTTAAGGGCTGTCCCACTTAGGCAAATTTTTAGGAGACTATAGGTGACTAGACTGTCGCCACATGGTCTCCTCAGTTGCCCAAAGAATTGTAGCGTTTTTCTGGTCACCGCTAGATTTTGAAATGTTCAAAACTTTTCGGCGCCAGTCGGCATCAGTTGGCTTGACGCCAATGAGCGTAGCCTGACGTCTCCTGACATAGGTGCTGTCGTAGGTTGTTGCCAGGATAACGTAGGTTGTCACCAGGTGACGTAGGTTGTCGCTGATGCTGACTTTGGTGAATTCCATTGGTGACTACCTACGTCAACCGACAACAGGTACCGGCGACTGAATTGTCTTAAGTTGTCTTCAATTGTCACCGACAGGGTCGTACCATGTCGTAGCCTGTTGCGGGTGGACGTAGGATGCTGTAGGTGTGGTCGTAGTTGGACGTCCTAATGGGTCGCCAGTAGCTTGCCGTAGCTTGACGTCGACTAGGTGATAGGTTGTTGTAGACATTGTTGTAGACATTGTCATAGGGATTGGTCCAGTCGCCGGTTTTTCGGCGACCTGCTATGACTATGACAGTTACCGGCAGTTGCCAAAAAATCACCTAAGTGGGACAGGCCCATTACAATTCACCCGGTTTACAATGCTGACTCTTCCATACCTCTGCAATCAAACAAGATTATTCAGCAGTCTCTGCATAATATCCAGATTCTCATGGTGGATTCACAGTTTACACTATCAAGTAATTTGCCAATAAAACTATTGATGCATAGATACGAAAGGCAAATATTTAAAGTCAGTGGTCAGGGAGGATTCTCACTGACAATTGAAACATCTGTGTCATGGTAATGCAAATCTCCCATGGGTAACGAGGGCAAAGGCTCCTAAAGAACCCCTCATTGTGTGATATTCGTACAGCACGAGGTACAGCCGCAATCATTTCACGTAATTTCAAGAAATCAACTTTTTTGTTCATATTTGGCCCAGAGGTACAGTTGTTTCTGGAGATGTGCTTCTGCGAAAACCTGAACCATGAATTACTAAGTGTCCAGACCGGAACCGTCACCAGTCCTTATTCTTCAGAGTTGCTGCCTGACCAGCTGAGTTACTCTAACACTTTGTGTCTATCTAACTGAGCACACAATTGGTCTGCACATGCCTCACGGCTGCACTGTTTATCACATCTTCCATCACTTTGAGAGGAGAATAGAAGAATGGGAATCGGATTGTTTTTTGGGAAAGCTTCCTAATTGCTATGTTTATGCAAGTGCTGCAATTACGTTGGGACAACTTGGCCAAAAGAATGGCTATTTCTAGCTTTTTCGCACCTTAAGCACTGGATGCTTCAGCTTCTATGAGTTTGCTTCATCCAATACTCTCAGAACTTTCTGCACATATTGTGGAATTAACTGAACTTCTCAAGGTTGGCTTAGGTGATGGTGGGCATTTCAGGATCAAGGGGAAATGGATCACCCAATGGCACTGATTGCAAAAGATGTTTGCAGAATTACAACGGTCTTGCTCTACCTGCAAGTTCCCGACAGTATCTAAAATTAGTCACCCATCAGCTCTTAGTAAATTATAAGGAAAAGATTCATTACTACTCTTATCATTTGTAATGTTACCATATAGAACATAAACAGTTAACAATCTGACAGAATCATAATCAAAAACATGCAAGAACATTAAAGCCAACAGTGTAAAATAAACAAACGTGTCAATCATAACTTAAGATTCATGGCATCTCCTTTCTGACATCTGGAAACGGTAACACACGTTTAGTCCCGAACGGTCTTCAAACACGTATCAATAATGAGAGAAAGGGAAAAGTTAAACATACTATAATGTCCATGAGAATGAAATATAAAACAGCCTTTACTGAAGACATAGAATAAGTGGAAGCAAAAAACAATATTAATGCATCTTCAACAATACTATAACCCACTATCTGACGCCAAATTTCTCTCACAGTATTTTAATCTGAAGTAGTTATTAAGAGATCAAACCTGTGATCTTTGCTGACTTTTCTTCTTGATTCACCCGGTTTTCTTCTTCATCTTCATTTTCTTCCTCAAAGTCATCCAAGTTTCCAATATCAGCTTGTTTCATGCTCATTAGACTCGCCAGGCTTTGCATATCCTCATCCCTGTTTATCACAATCATATCTAATGAAAAGCTGCGGGCATATTTCAGAATGTTCATTGATAAAATTGATATTTATCTTGTAAAACAGATTATCCCGAGTCCCCGTGCAAGACCATGGCAGTGAGGTGAGTCCCAGTGCAAGACCACGGCAGGTGAGGCGAGTCCCCGTGCAAGACCACGGCAGGTGAGGTGAGTCCCCGTGCAAGGCCACAGCAGGTGAGGCTAGTCCCCATGCAAGACCACGGCAGGTGAGGCTAGTCCCCGTGCAAGACCACGGCTGGTGAGGTGAGTCCCCGTGCAAGACCACGGCAGGTGAGGTGAGTCCCCATGCAAGACCACGGCAGGTGAGGTGAGTCCCCGTGCAAGGCCATGGCAGTGAGGTGAGTCCCCGTGCAAGGCCATGGCGGGTGAGGTGTCACCAAATATGAAAACTGAATCGCACTGTCTCTCTCATCGAAAATTAGGGGGTGGAGGAGGTGGGGGTGGAGGAGGTGGGGGGTGGAGGAGGTGGGGGGAGAGGAGGGGGTGGAGGAAGTGGGGGGTAGAGGAGGTGGGGGGTGGAGGAGGTGGGGGGTAGAGGAGGTGGGGGGTGGAGGTGGTGGGGGGTAGAGGAGGTGGGGGGTAGAGGAGGTGGGGGGTGGAGGAGGTGGGGGGTGGAGGAGGTGGGGGGTAGAGGAGGTGGGGGGTGGAGGAGGTGGGGGGTAGAGGAGGTGGGGGGTGGAGGAGGTGGGGGGTGGAGGAGGTGGGGGGTAGAGGAGGTGGGGGGTGGAGGAGGTGGGGGGTGGAGGAGGTGGGGGGTAGAGGAGGTGGGGGGTGGAGGAGGTGGGGGGTAGAGGAGGTGGGGGGTAGAGGAGGTGGGGGGTGGAGGAGGTGGGGGGTGGAGGAGGTGGGGGGTAGAGAAGGTGGGGGGAGAGGAGGGGGTGGAGGAGGTGGGGGGTAGAGGAGGTGGGGGGTGGAGGAGGTGGGGGGTGGAGGAGGTGGGGGGTGGAGGAGGGGGTGGAGGAGGGTGGGTAGAGGTGGGGGGTGGAGGAGGTGGGGGGTGGAGGAGGTGGGGGGTAGAGGAGATGGGGGGTAGAGGAGGTGGGGGGTGGAGGAGGTGGGGGGTAGAGGAGGTGGGGGGTGGAGGAGGTGGGGGGTAGAGGAGGTGGGGGGTAGAGGAGGTGGGGGGTAGAGGAGGTGGGGGGTGGAGGAGGTGGGGGGTGGAGGAGGTGGGGGGTGGAGGAGGGGGTGGAGGAGGGTGGGTAGAGGTGGGGGGTGGAGGAGGTGGGGGGTGGAGGAGGTGGGGGGTGGAGGAGGTGGGGGGTGGAGGAGGTGGGGGGTGGAGGAGGTGGGGGGTAGAGGAGGTGGGGGGTAGAGGAGGTGGGGGGAGAGGAGGGGGTGGAGGAGGTGGGGGGTAGAGGAGGTGGGGGGTGGAGGAGGGGGTGGAGGAGGGGGTGGAGGAGGTGGGGGGTAGAGGAGGTGGGGGGTGGAGGAGGTGGGGGGTGGAGGAGGGGGTGGAGGAGGTGGGGGGTAGAGGAGGTGGGGTGTAGAGGAGGTGGGGGGTGGAGGAGGGGGTGGAGGAGGGGGTGGAGGAGGGGGTGGAGGAGGTGGGGGGTGGAGGAGGTGGGGGGTGGAGGAGGTGGGGGGTGGAGGAGGGGGTGGAGGAGGGGGTGGAGGAGGTGGGGGGTAGAGGAGGTGGGGGGTGGAGGTGGTGGGGGGTAGAGGAGGTGGGGGGTGGAGGAGGTGGGGGGTGGAGGAGGGGGTGGAGGAGGTGGGGGGTAGAGGAGGTGGGGGGTGGAGGAGGTGGGGGGTGGAGGTGGTGGGGGGTAGAGGAGGTGGGGGGTGGAGGTGGTGGGGGGTAGAGGAGGTGGGGGGTGGAGGTGGTGGGGGGTAGAGGAGGTGGGGGGTGGAGAAGGTGGGGGGTGGAGGAGGGGGTGGAGGAGGGTGGGTAGAGGTGGGGGGTGGAGGTGGGGGGGGAGGACGGGGTGGAAGAGGGGGAGTGGGTTGAGGTGTGGGGGTGAGACCAGCCAAGGTTGGATTTCCATTACCAGTCGTGATCAAAGCATATTACCGGTAGGGTGGATTTGATTTTAAAATAATTTCACTTTGCATGAGGCAAATTAATAAACAAAGATCATTTAATCCAAACATTATTGTTCAGTCGTACACTTTGTGACATAATTGTAACAATTGCTGCACATTAGCCTGAAATTTCAGCGCCGTATAATGCAGCAGAGATGTAAAATTGTGGTGAATGTCATAAATAAATAATTTATCACGCTTTTACATTTCTGCTGAAACTTATGCAAATATGACCTTTTTATCAAAAAGCCTCAATAATCTATTCTAGAATTGTCATGAAATGAAATATTGAACATTTAAATATCTCCATGAAATTATAATTTCAATTGGCACTGTTTTCACTGTATTTCTTGCCCATTTGTTCAACCTTGAGGAAATGGAATTTACCCAGCAATATAATCTGCATATCTTCAACTCGAAGAACCAATAATGGCAGAACTCTTGCAGTAAATTCATTGTTAAAAAGTTCTACTATGGCCCATCAGTAACTCAAATCCTAGCGCTGAGACTCGACCAGGGAGACCGACGTAAGGGAGAGCCATAGTTGTGGGTGACTCCATTGTCCGAGGTGTGGACAGACGATTCTCTGGCAACAGGCGAGACTCGAGGATGTTGTGTTGCTTCCCTGGTGCCGGGGTCCAAGATGCCGTCAGAACAACCTCGAGAGGGAAGGGGAGCAGCCGGAAGTAGTTATGCATGTAGGCACAAATGATGCGGGTAAGAAGAGGAAGGAAGCTCTGCAATGTGAGTATAGAGAACTAGGTAGGAGGCTGAAAAGCAGGACTTCTAGGGTGGTTACCTCTGGGTTGCTTCCAGTACCTCGTGCTAGTGAGAGTAGGAACAGGGCCATAGGGGATCTAAATATGTGGCTGAGAAGTTGGTGCAGGGGGCAGGGATATAGATTTCTAGATCACTGGGATCTCTTCTGGGGCAGGGACGACCTGTACAATAGGGGCGGGTTACACCTTCATTGGAAGGGGACCGACATTCTGGCAGGCAGGTTTGCTCGTGCTACACGGATGGGGGGAAGGAGTCAACAACATGGACACGTATGCATGCCGCTAACGGGAAAGCAAGTGTAGGAAAGGCCACGTTTAAACTAACAGTGCAGGGGGATGGGACCAATTCAAGGGGACAGAGGAACATAAAAGGAGGCCAGAGGTAAAAGGTAGGAGGGAGATAAGAAAAACTAACCTGAAAGCTTTGTGTCTTAATGCGAGGTGCATTGGAAATAAAGTGGATGAATTGAATGCGCAGTTAGTAGTTAAGGAATATGATATAGTTGGAATTACGGAGGCATGGCTCCAGGGTGACCAATGCTGGGAGCTAAACATGCAGGAGTATTCGATATT
This sequence comes from Raja brachyura, assembly GCA_963514005.1. The sequence goes on along the minus strand of OY740788.1, from coordinate 658,840 downwards.
CAGGAAGGAGAGACAGAAAGGAAGAGGAGGTGGGGTGGCATTGCTGATCAAAGAGGAGATTAATGCAATAGCAAGGAGAGACATTCGCTTGGATGCTCTAGAATCAGTATAGGTAGAACTGCAAAACAGCCAAGGGCAGAAAACGTTTGTTGTTGTATACAGACCACCAAGCAGCAGGAGGGAGGTTGGGGATAGCATCAAGCAGGAAATTAGGGATGCGTGTAGCAAAGGTACAGCGTTATCATGGGTGACTTTAATCTACATATAGATTAAGCCAACCAAATGGGTAACAGAGCTGAGGAGGAGGATTTCCGGGAATGTATACGGGATGGGTTTTTAAACCAATATGTAGAGGAACCGACTAGAGGACAGGCCATCCTAGACTGGGTATTGTGTAATGAGGAAGATTTACTTAGTGATCTTGTTGTGCAAGGCCCCTTGGGCAACAGTGACCATAATATGGTGGAATTCTGCATTAGGATGGAGAGTGACACGGTTAATTCAGACATTAACTAGGATGCTGAACTTGAATAAAGGAGACTTTGAAGGTATGAGACAGGAATGGGCCAGGATAGACTGGCAAATTATACGTAAAAGGTTGACAGTGGAGATGCAATGGCAAAGATTTAAAGACCACATGGATGAACATCCAGAAATTATTCATCCCTGTCTGGTGAAAAAATAAAACTGGGAATGTGGCTCAACCGTGGCTGACGAGGGAAATCAAGGACAGTGTTAAAGCCAAGGAAGAGGCATATAAATGGCCAGAGGAAGCAGCAAACCGGAGGACTAGGAGAAATTTTGAACTCAACAGAGGAGCACAAAGGGGTTAATTAAGAGGGGGGGGGGGGGAAGAGCATGAAAGAAAGCTTGCGTGGAATATAAAAACTGACTGTAAAAATTTATTTAGGTATGTAAAAAGGAAAGGTTTAGTGAAGACAAATGTATGCCCCTCACTGTCAGAGACAGGTGAATTTATAATGGGAAACAAGTAGAATAGTTAAACAAGTACTTTGGTTCTGTCTTCACTGAAGAAGACACAAACAATCTCCCAGAAGTACTAGGGGACCCGAGGATCTAATGGGAGGGAGCTACTAAAGGGAATGCACATTGGTCTAATAAAAAGGTGTTAAGTAAACTGTTGGAACTGAAGGCAGATAAATGGTTTAAACTAAATAATGGGGGGTAGGAGACAAACTGGAGATATAAGGATGGTGTTAAAGGGAAAGAGAGTATAGGAAAAGTTAACACACCAGAAATAACGGGGCAGAAAGCTCAGGAAGGGATAGGAGAGTATGGCCAAGTGAAATAGGAATCGATATGAAAGGTGAGATGAGTAATGGATTAAAAGTATTATATATGACTGTACAAAGTATAAGAAATAAAGTGGATGAGCTTAGAACTTGGCAAGTATGTTGTTGTGGGAATTACAGAGACATGGCTGCAAGAGGACCAGGGCTGGGAATTGAATATTCAGGGATATACGTCCTATCGAAAAGGCAGACCGGTGGGCAGAGGGGGTGGGGTTGCTCGGGTGCGGAATTAAATTCAGTCCCTTGCGAGGGGTGACAGAATCAGGAGATGTAAAGTCAGTATGGATAGAACTGAGGAATTGTTAGGGTAAAAAGACCCCAAACAGTAGCCTGGATATAGGGTGCAAGCTGAATCAAGAGTTAAAATTGGCATGTCGCAAAGGTAATGCTGCGGTTGTTATAGGAGATTTCAACATGCAGGTAGACTGGGAAAATCAGGTTGGTACAGGACCCCAAGAAAGGGAGTTTGTGGAGTGCCTCCAAGATGGATTCTTAGAGCAGCTTGTACTGGAGCCTTCCAGCGAGAAGGCAATTCTGGAATTATTATTGTGTAATGAACCGGATTTGATAAGGGAACTCGAGGTAAAGGAGCCATTAGGAGGCAGTGACCATAATATGATACGTTTTAATCTACAATTTGGGAGGGAGAAGGGTAAATCAGAGGTGTCAGTATTACAGTTGAACAAAGGGGGTTATGGAGCCATGAGGGAGGAGCTGGCCAAAGTTGACTGGAAAGATACACTAGCAGGGATGACAGTGGAACAACAATGGCAGGTATTTCTGGGAATAATACAGAAGGTGCAGGATCAGTTCATTCCAAAGAGAAAGAAAGAAAGAAAATGTGTGGCTCGGGAACTGGTGCAGGGGGCAGGGATTTAGATTCTTGGACCACTGGGATCTGTTTTGGAGAAAGGGGGAACTGTACAAAAGGGACGGATTGCACCCTAACAGGTGGGGGACCGGCATTCTGGCAGGCAGATTTGCCACTGCGAACCAGGTGGTTACAAACTAAATAAGGGGTGGGGGGGTGGGTGTCAAATGGGATAGTCAAGGACCAAGTTAAAGGGAAAGACAGTAAAGGGATAGTTAATGATCCCCGAATTAACGGGAAAGAAGCTCACAAAGGGATAGGAGAGTATGGCCAAGTGTAGTAGGGATTGATGTGAATGGTGAGATGTGTAAGGAATTAAAAGTTCTGTATTTGAATGCGCGAAGTATAAGAAGTAAAGTAGATGAGTCTGAGGCTCAGATAGAGGTTGGTAGATATGACATTGTGGCTGCAGGAGGATCGGGTCTGGGAACTTAATATTCAGGGTCATACATCCTATAGAAAGGACAGGCAGTTGGGCAGAGGAGGGGGAGGTAGCTCTTCTGGTGAGGAATGGAATTCAGTCCCTAGCGAGGGAAGACATAGGGACTGACGAGGTAGAGTCACTGTGGATTGAGTTGAGGAATTGCAAAGGCAAGAAGACACTAATTGGTGTTATCTACAGACCCCCAAATAGTAGCCCAGATGTAGGGTGTAAGTTGCAGCAGGAGTTAAAACTGGCATGTAACAAAGGTAATGCCACTGTGGTGATGGGGGATTTCAATATGCAGGTAGACTGGGAAAATTAGGTTGGTTCAGGACCCCGAGAACGAGAGTTTGTAGAATGCCTCCGAGGTAGATTCTTAGAACAGCTTATAATGGAGCTAACCAGAGAATAGGCAATTCTGGATTGGGTGTTGTCCAATTAAACAAATTTGACAAGAGAACTCGAGGTAAAGCAACCGCTTGGAGGGAGTCATCTTAATATGATTAGTATTAATCTGCAATTTGAGAAGGAGAAGGTTAAATCAGAAGTGGCAGTGATGCAGCTGAACAAAGGGAATTATGAAGGCATGAGAGAGGAGCTGGCCAAGGTAGACTGGAAAGGCAAACCAGCAGGAATGACGGTGGAACAGCAATGGCAGGAATTTCTGGGCATAATCCGGAAGACACAGGATCATTTCATTCCAAAAAGGAAGAAAGATTCAAGGGGAAGTAGGAGGCAACCGTGGCTGACAAGAGAAGTTAGGGATAGAATAAAAGTAATAGAAAAGATGTATAACACAGCAAAGAGTAGGCGGAAGCCAGAGGATTGGGAGACCTTCATAAGACAACAGAAGGAAACAAAAAGGGCAATACGGGCTGAAAAGATGAAGAACGAAGGGAAGCTGGCCAGAAATATAAAGAAGGACAGTAAAAGCTTATTTAGATATGTTAAAGGAAAAAGAGTGGCAAAGTCAAATGTGGGTCCCTTGAAGGCAGACACGGGTGAAATTATTATGGGGAACAAGGAAATGGCTGAAGAGTTGAACAGGTAGTTTGGGCCTGTCTTCACTAAGGAAGACACAAACAATCTCCCAGAAGTACTGGAGGACAGAGGATCTCAGGGGGTAGAGGAACTGAAAGACATTTTAATTAGGCGAGAAATAGTATTGGGTAGGCTAATGGGACTGAAGGATGATAAATCCCCGGGGCCTGATGGTCTGTATCCCAGGGTCCTCAGGGAGGTGGCTCTAGAAATAGTGGACGTATTGGTGATCATTTTCCAATGTTCAATGGTTCAGGATCAGTTCCTGTGGATTGGAGGATAGCTAATGTTATCCCACTTTTCAAGAAAGGAGCGAGAGAGAAAACGGGGAATCACAGACCAGTTAGCCTGACTTCGGTGGTGGGAAAGATGCTGGAGTCAATTATTAAAGAGGTAATAATGGGGCATTTGGATAGCAGTAAAAGGATTAGTCAGCATGGATTTATGAAAGGAAAATCATGTTTGACTAATCTGGGATTTTTTGAGGATGTGACAAGTAAAATAACCATATAACCATATAACAATTACAGCACGGAAACAGGCCATCTCGGCCCTTCAAGTCCGTGCCGAACAACTTTTTCCCCTTAGTCCCACCTGCCTGCACTCATACCATAACCCTCCATACCCTTCTCATCCATATGCCTATCCAATTTATTTTTAAATGATACCAACGAACCTGCCGCCACCACTTCCACTGGAAGCTCATTCCACACCGCTACCACTCTCTGAGTAAAGAAGTTCCCCCTCATGTTACCCCTAAACCTCTGTCCCTTAATTCTAAAGTCATGTCCTCTTGTTTGAATCTTCCCTATTCTCAAAGGGAAAAGCTTGTCCACATCAACTCTGTCTATCCCTCTCATCATTTTAAAGACCTCTATTAAGTCCCCCCTTAACCTTCTGCGCTCCAGAGAATAAAGACCTAACTTATTCAACCTATCTCTGTAACTTAGCTGTTGAAACCCAGGCAACATTCTAGTAAATCGCCTCTGTACCCTCTCTATTTTGTTGACATCCTTCCTATAATTGGGCGACCAAAATTGTACACCATACTCCAGATTTGGTTTCACCAATGCCTTGTACAATTTTAACATTACATCTCAGCTTCTATGCTCAATGCTCTGATTTATAAAGGCTAGCATACCAAAAGCTTTCTTTACCACCCTATCTATATGAGATTCCACCTTCAAGGAACTATGCACGGTTATTCCCAGATCCCTCTGTTCAACTGTATTCTTCAATTCCCTACCGTTTACCATGTATGTTCTATTTTGATTTATCCTGCCAAGGTGTAGCACCTCACATTTATCAGCATTAAACTCCATCTGCCATCTTTCAGCCCATTTTTCCAACTGGCTTAAATCACTCTGTAGACTTTGGAAATCCTCTTCATTATCCACAACACCCCCTATCTTGGTATCATCTGCATACTTACTAATCCAATTTACCACCCCTTCATCCAGATCATTGATGTACATGACAAACAACAAAGGACCCAACACAGATCCCTGAGGCACCCCACTAGTCACCTGCCTCCAACCCGACAAACAGCCATCCACCATTACCCTCTGGCTTCTCCCATTCAGCCACTGTTGAATCCATCTTGCTATTCCTGCATTTATACCCAACAGTTGAACCTTCTTAACCAACCTTCCATGAGGAACCTTGTCAAAGGCCTTACTGAAGTCCATATAGACAACATCCACTGCTTTACCCTCGTCAATTTCCCTAGTAACCTCCTCAAAAGATTCAAGAAGATTAGTCAAACATGACCTTCCAGGCATAAATCCATGTTGACTGTTCCTAATTAGACCCTCTTTATCCAGATACTTATATATATTATCTCTAAGTATCTTTTCCATTCATTTGCCCACCACTGAAGTCAAACTAACCGGTCTATAATTGCTAGGTTTACTTTTAGAACCCTTTTTAAACAATGGAACAACATGCGCAGTACGCCAATCCTCGGGGACTATTCCCGTTTCTAATGACATTTGAAATATTTCTGTCATAGCCCCGGCTATTTCTACACTAACTTCCCTCAATGTCCTAGGGAATATCCTGTCAAGACCTGGAGACTTATCCACTTTTATATTTTTCAAAAGTGTCAGTACTTCTTTTACTTTGAAACTCATAGTATCCATAGCTACTCTACTAGTTTCCCTTACCTCACATAATTCAATATCCTTCTCCTTGGTGAATACCGAAGAAAAGAAATTGTTCAATATCTCCCCCATCTCTTTTGGCTCTGCAGATAGCTGTCCACTTGGTCTCTCCAATGGATGAAGGGGAGCCAGTGGATGTAGTGTATCTAGACTTTCAGAAAGCCTTTGATAAGGTCCCGCACGGGAGACTGGTGACTAAAATTAGAGCACATGGTATTGGGGGTAGGGTGTTGACATGGATAGAAAATTGGTTGGCAGACAGGAAGCAAAGAGTAGGAGGGTCCTTTTCAGAATGGCAGGCAGTGGCGAGTGGAGTGCCGCAAGGCTCGGTGTTGGGGGCGCAACTGTTTACCATATATATTAATGATTTGGAAGAAGGAATTAGGAGCAACACTAGCAAGTGTGCGGATGAAACAAATCTGGGTGGCAGTGTGAACTGTGAAGAGGATGTTAGGAGGTTGCAGGGTAACCTGGACAGGTTGAGCGAGTGGGCAGATGTGTGGCAGATGCAGTATAATATAGATAAATGTGAGGTTATCCACTTTGGTGGCAAAAACAAGGGGGCACATTATTACCTCAATGGGGTTAGGTTAAGTAATGGGGAGGTACAGCGAGACCTGGGTGTCCTTGTACACCGATCACTGAAAGTTGGTGTGCAGGTACAGCAGGCAGTGAAGAAAGCTAATGGAATATTGGCCGTCATAACAAGAGGATTTCAGTATAGGTTCTTCTGCAGTTGTATAGGGCTCTGGTAAGACCACATCTGGAGTATTGCATACAGTTTGGGTCTCCTAATTTGAGGAAGGACATCCTTGTGATTGAGGCAGTGCAGCGTAGGTTCACGAGATTGGTTCCTAGGATGGCGTATGAGGAAAGATTGAAAAGACTAGGCTTGTATTCACTGGAGTTTAGAAGGACGAGTGGGAATCTTACAGAAACATTTAAAATTATAAAAGGACTGGACAAGCTGAGGTGAGAAAAAACGTTTTCACCCTGAGAGTTGTGAATGTGTGGAATTCCCTGCCACAGAGGGCAGAAGCATGGCAGATGCAGTATAAGTGGATAAATGTGAGGTTATCCACTTTGGTAGCAAGAACAGGAAGGCAGATTATTATCTGAATGGTATCAGATTAGGAGAAGGGGAGGTGCAACGAGACCTGGGTGTCCTTCTACATCAGTCACTGAAAAGGAAGCATGCAGGTACAGCACGTAGTGAAGAAGGCCAATGGTCTTCAATGCGAAAGTATTTGAGTTTAGGAGCAAGGAGGTCCTACTGCACTTGCACAGGGCCCTGGTGAGACCGCACCTGGAGTATTGTGTGAAATTTTAGTCTCCTAATTTGCGGAAGGACATTATTGCTATTGACGGAGTGCAGTGTAGGTTCACCAGGTTAATTCCCGTGATGGTTGGATTGATGTATGATGAAAGAATGGGTCGACTGGGCTTATATTCTCTGGATTTTAGAAAGATGAGAGGGGATCTTATAGAAACATATAAAATTCTTTGAAGATTGGGCAGGTTAGATGCAGGGAAAATGTTCCCGATGCTGGGGGAGTCCAGAACCAGGGGTCACTGTTTTAGAGGTAGGCCATTTAGGACCGAGATGAGGTAAATTTCACCCAGAGAGTTGTAAGTCTGTGGAATTCCCTGCCGCAGAAGGCATTGGAGGCCAATTCACTGGATGTTTTCAAGAGAGAGTTAGATTTAGCTCTTAAGGCTAAGGGAATCAAGGGATATGGGGAAAAAGCCAGACTGGGGCACTGATTTTGGATGATCAGTCATGATCATATGGAATTGATTAGCCATGATCACAATGAATGCCGGTGCTGGCTCGAGAGGCCAAATGGCCTCAGCCTACACCTATTTTCTATTTTTCTATTACCATGTAACTGAATGGATAAAAAAATGTTTGGGATATATAATGCATCTTAAGCAACTGCAGATGTGTTCGATCAATCCAAGAGACTTACGTTGCTTTGCCTTCTCTCAGGAAAATGCAAGATAAAGAAAATTGTAATGTGGCAGCAACAATTTTTTTCGATAAAGGCTTGAATTTGAGTTTGACATCGGTCTGTGTGGGCATGGGGCTTGCGTACTGCTTCATGTTGATGCTACTGGTGGCCAGGGCCTTCCTACGGCCTGATGGCGACTCCTGGAAAAAGAAAGAAAAGCAGTCAATAGTACTTTAGAATAGAATAGGAAAATGTTACTAAATTGAATTTAATTGAATACTTTGTCATATGTGACAAGTCACAGTGAAATTAATTGCTTGCATACCTTGCCACGGTATACAAATAGCTGTCCGTAAGGGGTGCTTACAAAGTTACAAATCTCCCCCCCCCCCCCCCCCCTCACGGCGGTCCCCCCATGCCGGATCTCCCTTTCTTCCTTGTACATCATGGTGTTCATCAATTGATCACCTAGTTTTGTCAAATGAACAGAATAATAACATCTTACTCAGACCTTTGTCTACTCCACTGCGAAATCTCGCTTTGAAGAAGTTCTCCTCCTCCCTCCGGAGACAGTTTCACAACCTCCTCTCTAACTGCTCCCCCTCTGTGATTCCCCCTTCCCTCCTACTCTACGACCACATCCTTACCCAGCAATAACATCTTTGTGTCTTGAAGAAATGAAGACACATTAACATGTTGTATTTAGACATTGTAAATACACTTCTCTGGTCTAGTTGGACAAGTTAACCACATCATCTCCATCATCCGGTGAGGGCAGCCTTACTTTGGAAATTGATTGAGCAATTATTCATATCCGCACTAATATATTTCACAAGTGTCCGGTCTTTTTTGACAACTGAATGCAGTAACTTATCAATGACTTTCAGAAAGCCTTTGATAAGGTCCCGCATGGGAAACTGGTGACTAAAATTAGAGCACGTGGTATTGGGGGTAGGGTGTTGACATGGATAGAAAATTGGTTGACAGACAGGAAGCAAAGAGTAGGAGTGAACTGGTCCTTTTCAGAATGTCAAGCAGTGGCGAGTGGAGTGCCGCAAGGCTCGGTGTTGAGGCCGCAACTGTTTACCATATATATTAATGATTTGGAAGAGGGAATTAGGAGCAACACTAGCAGGTTTGCAGATGACACAAAGCTGGGTGGCAGTGTGAACTGTGAAGAGAATGTTAGGAGGTTGCAGGGTGACCAGGACAGGTTGAGTGTGTGGGCAGATGCGTGGCAGATGCAGTATAATATAGATAAACATAGAAACATAGAAATTAGGTGCAGGAGTAGGCCATTCAGCTCTTCGAGCCTCAGTATCCCATACCTGCCTTCTCTCCATACCCTCTGATCTCTAAGGAAGGGCCACAAGGGCCACATCTAACTCCCTCTTAAATATAGCCAGTTAACCGGCCTCAATACCCTCTGTGGCAGAGAGTTCCAGAGACTCACCACTCTCTGTGTGAAACAAGTCTTTCTCATCTCGGTCTTAAAGGATTTCCCCCTTATCCTTAAGCTGTGACCCCTTGTCCTGGACTTCCCCAACATCGGGAACAGTCTTCCTGCATCTAGCCTGTCCAACCCCTTAAGTATTTTGTAAGTTTCTATAAGGTCCCCTCTCAATCTCCTAAATTCTAGAGAGTATAAACCGAGTCTATCCAGTCTTTCTTCATAAGACAGTCCTGACATCCCAGGAATCAGTCTGGTGAACCTTCTCTGCACTCCCTCTATGGCAATAATATCCTTCCTCAGATTTGGAGACCAAAACTGTACGCAATACTCCAGGTGTGGTCTCACCAAAACCCTGTACAACTGAAGTAGAACCTTCCTGCTCCTATACTCAAATCCTTTTGCTATGAAAGCTAACATACCATTCGCTTGCTTCACTGCCTGTTGTATCTGCATGCCTACTTTCAATGACTGGTGCACCATGACACCCAGGTCACGCTGCATCTCCCCTTTTCCTAATCGGCCACCATTTAGATAGTAGTCGGGTTTCCTATTTTTGCCACCAAAGTGGATAACCTCACATTTATCCACATTATACTGCATCTGCAAACATTTGCCCACTCACCCAACCTATCCAAGTCACCTTGCAGTCTCCTAGCATCCTCCTCACAGCTAACACTGCACCCCAGCTTAGTGTCATCCGCAAACTTGGAGATATTGCCTACAATTCCCTCATCCACATCATTAATATATATTGTGGTCCCAGCACTGAGCCTTGCGGTACGCCACTAGTCACTGCCTGCCATTGTGAAAAGGACCCGTTTACTCCTACTCTTTGCTTCCTATTTGCCAGCCAGTTCTCTATACACCACATCCACTGGTTCTCCCTTATCCACGCTAGATTTAGATTAGATTAGATTAGATTCTTTATTTGTCATTGAGACCTAGTTACATCTAGTTACATCCTCGAAAAAATTCCACAAGATTCGTCAGACATAATTTACCTTTCGTAAATCCATGCTGACTTTGTCCAATGATTTCACCACTTTCCAAATGTGCTGCTATCCCATCTTTAATAACTGACTCTAGCAGTTTCCCCACTACCGATGTTAGACTAACTGGTATGTAATTCCCCGTTTTCTCTCTCCCTCCCTTCTTAAAAAGAGGGGTTACGTTTGCTACCCGCCAATCCTCAGGAACTACTCCAGAATCTAAAGAGTTTTGAAAAATTATCACTAATGCATGCACTATTTCTGGGGCTACTTCCTTAAGTACTCTGGGATGCAGCCTATCTGGCCCTGGGGATTTATCAGCCTTTAATCCATTCAATTTACCCAACACCACTTCCCGTCTAACCTGGATTTCACTCAATTCCTCCTTTGACCCGCGGTCCTCTGCTGTTTCCAGCAGATTACTTATGTCTTCCTTAGTGAAGACGGAACCAAAGTAGTTATTCAATTGGTCCGCCATATCCTTGTTCCCCATGATCAACTCACCTGTTTCTGACTGCAAGGGACCTACATTTGTTTTAACTAATCTCTTTCTCTTCACATATCTATAAAAACTTTTGCAGTCAGTTTTTATGTCCCTGCCAGTTTCCCATAAATATGAGGTTATCCACTTTGGTGAAAAAACAAGGGGGCAGATTATTATCTCATTGGGGTTAGTTTAGGTAAAGGGGAGGTACAGCGAGACCTGGGTGTCCTTGTACACGGTCACTGAAAGTTGGCGTACAGATACAGCAGGCAGTGAAGAAAGCTAATGGAATGTTGGCCTTCATAACAAGAGGATTTCAGTATTTGAGTAGCGAGGTTCTTCTGCAGTTGTACAGGGCTCTGGTGAGACCACATCTGGAGTATTGCGTACAGTTTTGGTCTCCTAATTTGAGGAAGGCCATCCTTGTGATTGAGGCAGTACAGTGTAGGTTCACGAGATTGATCCCTGGGATGGCGGGACTGTCATATGAGGAAAGAATGAAAAGACTAGGCTTGTATTCACTGGAGTTTATAAGGATGAGAGGGGTATCTTATAGAAACATATAAAATTATATAAGGGCTGGACAAGCTAGATGCAGAAAAAAATGGTCCCAATGTTGGGCTAGTCCAGAACCAGGGGCCACAGTCTCAGAATAAAGGGGAGGCCATTTAAGACTGAGGGGAGAAAATAATTTTTCATCCAGAGAGTTGTGAATTTGTGTAATTCCCTGCCACAGAGGGCAGTGGAGGCCAAATCACTGGATGGATTTAAGAGAGAGTTAGATAGAGCTCATGGGGCTGGTGGAATCAAGCGATATGGGGAGAAGACAGGCATGGGTTATTGATTGGGGACGATCAGCCATGATCACAATGAATGGCGGTGCTGACTCGAAGGGCCGAATGGCCTCCTCCTGCACCTGTTTTCTATGTAACTGTGAATTAGTTGTTCAACATTCATGACATTTACTGTTGACTTCTGCAAAGTTTTTAACATTTTGCAATATTTAAATTCCAAACCATTAGTATATAATCAACTGCAGTTGCTGGTTTAAATCGAAGATAGACACAAAATGCTGGAGTAACTCAGCAAGACATACAACATCTCTGGAGAGAAACTAAAATATGTTAGTTTGACAAATAAAAGTTAAATAATGTGAAGTAAAAAATGAGGCTTTTAACACATAATTCACATTCTGGAAACATCTACTGCCTTTCCTGATGTCCACTGCTGGCAGGCATACATTTCAGATATTCTGCGAACAGTGCTTGACATTTCAGTTATTATACAGGCTGAGTAGAATAAGTCAGAAATGTAACATGCCATCCTTCATAGAAAGTCTTGTTCAAGACCATCCTTATCTGAGAGATTATGCCTGGCTGCATTATACAGAACTAATAGTGCATGTAGATACCTTAAGAATGAATATAAAAATGCATCAAACACTCGAGGAGGATTTAAGTCCACTCAGAAGAAATACTTCAGAATATGCAAATACTCTCTACAGTATTAGGTTGAACAGATTTGACGAGAGTACAAACAATAAAAGGTGCTCTTTTCCCTTGCGGCCCCTGTCAATCAGTCAATGCGATTAATGCCTAAGGTTCTGCAAAGCTATTAAATTAAATAGTCCTGTACAATAAAGATCCATCAAGCTATTACAATACCGCTATCATTATGGTGTTACTGCCAATATAGTTGAGTACCTCACTATCAGTACTTGAAGGGAATGAAAATGGTTGCATGCTGCCTCCAATCTTTAAACAACGCTCATTACATCTTATGTCGCAAAGATTGTTACTATATCTTGTTTTTGTTTCAAGTCAATTTTATGCAATAATTTTGTACGGATGATTAATAAAGCATTCATTCTATTTTGTTTAATTCAACAGACTGATGGTAATTAAATAGAATTTCAGTGCAGTGAATCGATTATGAACAAATTTTCAAACACAATAGCTAAAAATGAATGGGTGAATTACAGTGTAGCTTTCCCATTGCATCCACATAAAGACTGGAGTACAAAGGTGTTTATCATGGCAATGCAACATAAATTAGCAAGCAAAGAGAGTCTCAGCACTTGGCCACAATTAACATCATTTATAGATTTAAATACAGCTGCTCTCAGTGAATGCTTTTACTATTTAAATTTAATATGTAATTCAAAGGAACATTGTAACTCTCATACTGTAAGGAATCCCATATTTGAATGTAAGCATTCTTTGTTACATTCAGCTCGGGTGGGGTAAGCATTAAACATTATATACTGCGGTAAATCAGGCATTGAAGTCAACCTGTTATATAAATGACTATTCAAATATCAATTAGCAGGTATACTGACCAAGTTAAATTGTGAGAGAGTGAGCAAGAGTGAGTGTGGGTGAGTGAGTGAGTGCGTGAATGAGTGGAAGAACGAGTGAATGAATGAACGAGAGTGAACAAGTGAGAGTGAGCGAGCAAGAGCGACTGAACGTGAGTGAGTGCATGCCTGAGTGAGCACGAGTTAGTGTGTGAACAAGGGTGAGCGAGCTGGAGTGAGCAAGCAAGAGTGACTGAACGTGAGTGAGTGCATGCCTGAGTGAGCTCGAGTTAGTGTGTGAACAAGGGTGAGTGAGCTAGAGTGAGCAAGCAAGAGTGACTGAACGCGAGTGAGTGCATACGTGAGTGAGCACAAGTGAGTGTGTGAACAAGAGTGAGCAAGGAAGAGTGGCTGAACGCGAGTGAGTGCATGCATCAGTGAGCACATGTGAGTGTGTGAACAAGAGTGCGCAAGTGAGAGCGATCATGCGAGTTAGCGTGTGCACGAGAGTGAGCGATTGTCGAAGCGTCAGTGAGAGAGTGTGTGCGCCTGCAGAGAAAATTGAATAGTCTTCAACAGGTGCTAGAGAAACAAATTTCCATTCGTTCTTCTACTTCACAGAAAGACAACTTCTCCCAGTAGTTCCACTATCAAAGCAAATTAATGCTTGGCTGGAACTGACAAAACCAATGCAACTGGCTAATTTAATAAGCCGTGAATGAATTGGAATGCACGCCCTATTAAGGTGCTAATTTGCAGATCAAAGGCATTCTCACACCTGGTAAATCTGTAAAGTAAATACCAACTGCTTACTTCAACAATGGTTCCCGCTGCCTGGGAATGCACACGTTTGCTAACCTTGACCTATGCCATTTCAAAAGGTAGTAATTTCATCATCTGAGAAAAATGCAAAATCAAGAGGAAACACCTCTACAGGTGCTTTACATGGTTAAAAAATGCAAAATAAAACATTGGCTTTACATCAAAACTAGAATTGGCCATGTAATGAACACTGTCACAATCTTCACAGATCACTTTTTTACTATCCCTTTGTATGTTCAGATTCAATACGTCACGTGGAATAAGAGGAGAAAATCACTTCTTTAAGATTCATGCAGGATAATAAAGGTCCTGGTATCTCAGGAACACAGATGAAACTGTAGACAACACTGGGTATTTTGGGATATGTTGAAATAATCTGTTTAGCCTGTTTAACTAAGTGCAGGCAATCCACTCTGAATATTTAAACATTTATAGTCAAGTAATTAAAATGTAACCACAATAATAAATCATGCCATTTTTAACAGGTGGCCCATTCACTACAGGACTGGAGTGCAAGAAGATAGAGATGTGTTGCAGTATCCCACCTGGAGAAAGGACTCCCCAAATCTTGGCCCATTTCTATACAAATAAGAACATGCAAATAAATGTCATCACCTTTAGCACAGGAACACAGGGAGCTGCAGCTAGCGTATCTGCAGTTCATTCTTACACAAGCTGTAGAGGGCAGTGGATTCAGCTCTGTCCATCACCAACAGCTCTCCCTCCATCAAAAGCATCTGCATGAGGCACTGCCTCAAGAAGTGGCATCTGTTATTGAGGATCCCCACTGTCCGAGCCATGCCCTCTTCTTGCTGCGAGAAGCACCACACCAGCTTCAGGAACAGCTATTTCCGAACAACTCGGCTCTTGAACAAATCCACATAACCCTAATCCTAGCTCGGCAACAGACCACTGTGGATCACCTCCTGCACTACTTTTTTTTAATAATTGTTTTCCACTAATATCTTGCCTTTTATGCAAAGTCTTCTTTCTTTTGAGAATGTTGTTGTAATTTGTGAAACATTATATTTTTGTGTGATTCTGAGTGTCCGTGTGTGAAATGCTGCTAGAAGCAAGATCTGCAGTCCTTGAACCTCTCCATACTTGTCCAAATGACCATCAACTCCACTTGACTTCAACCTCTAGAAATGTACTTCCAGCAGGAATTAAATTTAATGAAATAAACCAGCCTCCTTTTGGCTGATAGACAGGCCTTCGTTCAACAATTATTATGTCCTAACATTTTGCACCTATTGGGCAATAATATGCAAATTCAGCAAGTTCTTAAAAAATAAGTGAGACTCAGAGGCAGCAATTAGTGATGGAGTGATACAATGTGGAATCAGGCCCTTCACCCTAAATTACCCATGCCAGCCAACAATGTCACAGCTACACTACTCCCAGCTGCCTGTGTTTGGTACATATCCCTCAAAACTTGTCCTATCAATTCCTATTACAGTCTGAAGAAGGGTCTCGACCCGAAACGTCGCCTATCTCCTTCGTTCCTTAGATGCTGCTGCACCCGCTGAGTTTCTCCAGCTTTTTGTGTAACCCTCGATTCTCCAGCATCTGCAGTTCCTTCTTCAACAATTCCTATTACATCTTTTCCCCTTCACCTGGAACCTATGTACCTAACTGTTCCTTAAACTTTGGGATAGTCCCAGCCTCAACTACCTCCTCTGGCAGCTTGTTCCATACACCCACCTCGCTTTGTGTGAAAATGTCACCCCTCAGATTCCTATTAAATCTTTTTTCTTTCACCTGGAACCTATGTCCTCTGGCGCTATACTCTAAGTGTGGTCTCACCAACGTCTTATACAACTGCAACATGACCTCCCAACTTCTATACTCAATACCCTGACTGATGAAGGCCAATGTGCCAAAAGCCTTTTTGACCAACCTATCTACCTGCGACTCCACCTTCAAGGAACCATGCACCTGCAATGCTAGATCCCTCTGCTCTACAACACTCCCCAGTGCCCTACCATTCAATGTGTAGGTCCTGCCCTTGTTAGACGTCCCAAAATGCAGCACCTCACACTTCTCTGCATTAAATTCCATCAACCATTCCTCCGCCCACCTGGCCAATCGATCCAGATCCTGCTGCAACCTTTGTTGGTCTGAAGAATAAATACACCAACATGAAATCAGCCTGCAATCTGCAGAAATGCATATCTCATGGCATCTCTCCTCTTTGCATGAACACGGTAACACCATTTAAAAATTAATTAGAGCATGTCATATATTCATACAGTCATAGAATGATACAGTGTGGAAACAGTCCCTTCGGCCCAACATGCCCACACCGGTCAATGATGTCCCAGCTACACCAGTACCACCTGCCTGCGCTTGGTTCATATCTCTCCAAACCTGTTCTATCCATGTACCTGTCTAACTGTTTCTTAAACGTTGGGATAGTCCCAGATTCAACTACCTCATCTGGCAGCTGGTTCCATAAACCCACCACCTTTTGTATGAAAAAGTTTCCCCTCAGATTACTATTAAATCTTGTCCTCTTCACCTTGCACCTATGTCCTCTGGTCCTCGATTCCCGTACTCTGGGCATGAAACTCTGTGCATCTACCCAATCTATTCTTCTCATGATTTTGTACGCCTCTATAAGATCTCCCCTTATCCTCCTACACTCCATGAAATAGAGACCCGGCCTACTCAACCTCTCCCTGTAACTCACACCCTCTAGTCCTGGCAACAACCTCGTAAATCTACTCTGCACCCTTTAAAGCTTGACAATATCTTTCCTATAACATGGTGCCCAGAACTGAACACAAAATTCTAAATACAATCTCACCAACATCTTATACAACTGCAACATGACCTCCCAACCTTCTATACTCAGAACCATGCGCCTGCACTCCTTGATCCCTCTACTCTACAACACTCCCCAGTGCCCTACCATTCAATGTGTATGTCCTTCCCTTGTTAGACGTCCCAAAATGCAACACCTCACACTTATCTGTATTAAAATCCATCAACAATTCCTCGGCACACGTGGCCAATCGAACTAGATCCTGCTGCAATCGTTCACAACCATCTTCACTATCTGCAAAATCACTGACTTTTGTATCATCTGCAAACTTGCTAATCTTGCCTTGTATGTTCTCATCCAAATCATTGCTGTAGATGACAAACAGTAACGGGCCCTGCACCGAACCCTGAGGCACACTACTAGTCACAGGCCTCCAGTGTGAGAAGCAACCTTCCACCATCACCCTCTGCTTCCTTCCATGGAGCCAATTTGCTATCCATTCAGCTATCTCTCCTTGGATCACATGCGATCTAACTTTCCAGAGCAGACTACTATGGGGAACCTTGTCGAATGCCTTACTGAAGTCCATGTACACAACAACCTCTCAGAGAGTATAAAAATAAAAGAGAAGACGTATAACATATCAAAGATGAGCGGGAAGCCAGAGGATTGGGCAACTTTCAAAGATCAACAGAAGGTAACTAATAGGCAATACGGGGAGAAAAGATGAAGTATGAAGGTAAGCTAGCCAAGAATATAAAGGAGGAGAGTAAAAGCTTCTTTAGGTATGTGAAGTGAAAAAAAAATAGTTAAGACAAGTGTGGGTCCCTCGAAGACAAAAAAAGGTGAATTAATTACAGGGAGCAAGGAAATGGCAGATGAGTTGAACAGGTACTTTGATTCTGTCTTCACTAAGGAAGACGCTAACAATCTCACAGATGTTCCAGGGGATAGAGGACCTAGGTTGACGGAGGAACTGAAGGAATTCACATTAGTCAGGAAATGGTGTCGGGTAGACTGATGGGACTGAAGGCTGAAAAATCTCCAGGACCTGATGGTCTGCATCCCAGGGTACTCAAGGAGGTGGCTCTAGAAATTGTGGACGCATTGGTGATCATTTTCCAATGTTCTATAGATTCTGGATCAGTTCCTGTGGATTGGAGGGTAGCCAATGTTATCCCACTTCTCAAGAAAGGAGGGAGAGAGAAAGTAAGGAATTACAGAGCAGTTAGTCTGACATCGGTGGTGGGGAAGATGCTGGAGTTGATTATCAAAGATGTAATAGCGGCACATTTAGATAGCAGTAACAGGATTGGTCCAAGTCAGCATGGATTTACGAACGGGAAATCATGCTTGACAAATCTTATGGAATTTTTTGAGGATGTAACAAGTAAAATGGACAAGAGCGAGCCAGTGGATGTAGTGTACCTGGACTTTCAGAAAGCCTTTGATAAGGTCCCACACAGGAGATTACTGGACATAATTAGAGCACATGGTATTGGGGCTATGGTATTGACATGGATAGAAAATTGGTTGACAGACAGGAAAAAAGAGTAGAGATTAATGGGTTCCTTTCAGAATGGCAGGCAGTGACCAGTGGGGTGCCGCAAGGCACCGTGCTGGGAACGCAGCTATTTACAATATACATCAATGATTTAGAATTAAAATTAACATTACCAAATTTGTAGATGACACAAAGCTGGGTGGCAGTGTGAACTGTGAAGAGGATGCTAGGAGAGTGCAGGGTGACTTGGGCAGGTTGGGTGAGTGGGCAGATGCAGTATAATGTGGATAAATGTGAGGTTATCCACTTTGGAGGCAAGAATGGGAATGGTGTCAGGTTAGGAAAAGGGGAAGTACAACAAGACCTGAGTATCCTAGTACATCAGTCACTGAAAGTAAGCATACAGATGCAACAGGCAGTGAAGAAAGCCAAATGCATGTTAGCCTTCATAACGGGAGTAGTTGAGTATAGGAGCAAAGAGGTCCTTCTGCAGTTGTACAGGGCCCTGGTGAGACCATACCTGGTGCATTATGTGCAGTTTTGGTCTCCTAATTTGGGGGAGTGCAGCGTAGGTTCACAAGGTTAATTCCCGGGATGGTAGGACTGTCATATGATGAAAGAATGGAGACTGGTCTTGTATTCACTGGAATTTAGAAGGATGAGAGGGCATCTTATAGAAACATATACAATTATTAAGGGATTGGACATGCTAGATGCAGGAAACATGTTCCCGATGTTGAGGGAGTCCAGAACCAGGGGCCACAGTTTAAGAATAAGGGGTAGGCCATTTAGAACTGAGATGAGGAAAAACCATTTCACACAAAGCATTGTGAATTTGTGGAATTCTCTGCCCCAGAAGGCATTGGAGGCCGATTCACTGGATGCATCAGCACGGAGTTGTCTGTTAAAGAACGAGGCAGACACGAAGTTTGTCTGAAAATACGGTTCTTTATTGCTACACTAATTCTCCTCACTACCCAACCCCGATGCGCACGATTAAAACCTTAAATATTCCCCAGGGGCACCCGTGACCACAACGTGAGCTCTACCTCTCGTCACCGGGACACGTGACCCCCCTCCCCAGAGCTGAAGGTTATGTACAGTGCGTGGCCCACCACCAGGTGCCGCCACAGGTAGGCCATTTGGAACTGAGATGAGGAAAAACATTTTCACACAGAGAGTTGTGAATTTGCGGAATTCTCTGCCTCAGAAGACAGTGGAGGCCGATTCACTGGGTGCGTTCAAAAGAGAATTAGATAGACCTCTTAGGGTTAGCGGAATCAAGGGGTATGGGGAGAAGGCAGGAATGGGGTAGAAACATTGTGATTGTGGATGATCAGCCATGATCACATTGAATGGCGATGCTGGCTCGAAGGGCCCAAATGGCCAAATCCTGCACCTATTGACTATGTGTCCACTGTATGTATCTTTGTATCTACAGCTCTGCCCTCATCGACCTCTTTGGCCACGTTTTAAAATAAATCAATCAAATTTGTGAGACACTACCTCCCACGTACAAAACCATGCTGATCATCCCTAATCAGCCCTTGCCCATCTAAATGCCTGTGTAACCTATCCCTCAGATTACTCTCTAGTAACTTTCCAACTACAGATGTCCAGCTCACCGGCCTATAGTTCCAACCATTTTCCTGCAGCCCTTCTTGAAAAGAGACACAACATTTGCCACCCTCCAATCTTCCAGCACCTCTCCTGTATTTAAGGACTACTCGTAAATTTCAACCAGGGTTTCCGCACTTTTTTCTCTAGTTTCCCGCAATGTCCTCAGATATATCTGATCAGGCCCTGGAGATTTGTCTACCTTCAGCACTTCTTCGACAGTAACACTGACTGCTCTCAAGACACTTCCATTGACTGCCCCAAGTTCCTCCATCCTACGGTCTTTCTCCTCGGTAAATACAGAGGAGAAATACTCATTGAGGACCTTGCCCATCTCCTGTAGCTCAGCACAGAGGTGACCGCTTTGATTCATGAGAGTCCCACTCTCTCTCTAATTACCCTCATTTATTTATAAAATCTTTGGGGATTGTCCTTAATGCTAACTTCCAGAGCTATCTCCTGGCCACTTTTTGCCCTCCTGATCTCCTTTTTCAGTTCACTCCCCAGTGCCCGAAACTCCTCCAGGGATGCACTTGATCCCAGCTGCCTATACCTGTGCCATGCATCCTTCTTGTTTTTGACCAATGCCTCAATCTCCCTCGTCGTCAAGCTTCCTTACGTTTGCTTGCTTTGCCCTTCACTCTAATGGGGACGAACACATCCTGAGCTTTTGTCAACACACTTTTAATAACATTCTACTTGGCTGATGTTCCTTTCCCCTCAAATGACCTGCCCTAGTTAACTTGAGCAAGACCTTCTCTCATGTGTTGTGAACTTGGTAATATTTGTCCCCGGAAGTTTGATTCTACATCTTATGTTTATTCCTGGGAACAAAATAAATTATATATATGTGAACAGTACACAAAGAACTAAAATGTGAAAATATAAGCCTCCAAGATTACATGTGCCCTCTGGTATTTGCTATTTCCACCCAGGGAAAAACACTCTACCCTATCACTGTTTCTCAAACTTTTATGTGCTTCTATGCTGAATTCTATAATGTGTTGTGTCATTTTTTTCTTATTTTTAATTTTTTTCTATGGATGTACGGAAACTTTATTATTTATTTTATGTAAAGCACTTTGGTTTCAACGCGAGTTGATTTAAACGTGCTATATAAATAAAATTTACTTTTCTTACTTCATCAGGTCCCCTTCAGCTTACATTACAGCAGAGAAACAACCCAGGTTTGTCCTCCAAAAGTTTTGCCACCTCCAACGGGATCCAACATTAAGTCCCATCTTCCCATTTCCACTGCTTTCCGCCTTCAGCAGAGGCCGTTCCCTCCGCAACTCCCTAGTTAACTCATTCCTTCCCACCCAAACCACCCCCTTCCCTTGCAACCGCAGAACATGCAACACCTGTCCCTATACCTCCTCCCTCGACTGTCCAGGGACCCCGAAGTCCTTTCATGTTAGTCAGAGATTCACTTGCACCTCCTCCAACCTCATCTACTGTATCCGTTGCTCCAGATGTGAACTCTTATACATCGGTGAGACCAAACGTCAACTGGGCAATCGTTTCAGTAAACATCTTCACGCAGTCCGCCTGAACCTACCTGATCTCCCGGTTGCTAAACACTTTAATTCACCTTCCCATTCCCACACAGACCTTTCCGTCCTAGGTCTCCTCCATTTGAAACACAGTGAATAGGTGAAGGAGGAGGTCATTCGGCCCTTCGAGCCAGCACCGCCATTCATTGTGATCATGGCTGATCGTCGCCTATCAATAACCAGTGCCTGCCTTCTCCCCATATCCCTTGACTCCACTAGCCCCTAGAGCTCTATCTAACTCTCTCTTAAATCCATTGGCAGAGTGAGGCTAAATGCAAATTGGAGGAACAGCATCTCCTATTTCGTTTGGGCAGTTTACACTCCAGTGGTATGAATTTTGATTTCTCTAACTTCAAGCATTCCCTCTCTCTCCTCCATCCCTCACCTACGCAAGTCGCACCAGCTTCTCATTTTCATCCAACAAACAGCTAACAATGATCCTTAATCATCGTTACTTTTTTGCATATCTTTCATTCATTGTTCTTTATCTCTCTACATCAAAGTCAAAGTCAATTTTATTCATCACATGCACCTGAAGGTGCAATGAAATGAATTTGCCAGCAGTGATACACTTAAAAATAATACACAATACACAACAGAATCTAACACAAACATCCACCACAGCATTCTTCACTGTGGTGGAAGGCAACAAAGTTGAGTCAGCCAGTCCTCCTCCTTTGTTCACCCGTAGTCGGGGCCATAAACCTTCCGTAGTCGCCGCTACGGACTGCCCGATGAACAGGCTCTCTTGTCGGGATGATGGAAACTCCGATGTCGGAACGGTCAAACACACTCCGCGGCTTGGAAGTCCCGAATTGGCACTTTCCTACAGGAGACCGCGGCTTCAGGATGTTAAAGGTCGCAGGCCGGCGGTTGGAGCTCTTTTCTGGTGATCCCAAACTCCGGATGGTAAGTCCACACCCCGCCCGCGGCTAGAAGTTCCGCAGACCACAGCCTCACAATGCCAAAGTCACCCGGTCAGCGATCGGAGCACTCGTCTCTGGCGACCCCCGGCAAGGGTTTGCCCGCTCCGCGATGGAAAAGTCCACGCTGCGCTGCTGCTGATGCTCCGGGCCCGACTCTGGGAAAGGCCGCTCCAATCCAAGCTGTTAGGCCGCGAGGGAGGCGACATGGAAAAAGTCGCCTCTCCATCTATATCTCGTGTTTATATATACCCCTTATCCATAACTAGTCTGAAGAAGGGTCTTGACCAAAACATCACCCATTCCTTCTGTCCCGCTGAGTTACTCCAACCTTTTGTGTCTATTTCCAGCTTTTTCCAATCTCTCATGACAGCTAATAAGCTCCAGTCCAAGCAACATCTGGTGAACCTCTTCCGCACCCACTCTTCATTCCTAGTGGGGCTATCAGAACTGCACATAAAACTTCAATTGGAGCTTAATCAAAGTTATCTGTCATGTACATGTAATTAAGAAAGAAAAGACTGCAATTCAAAGCAGAAGTTTAAAAAGTAAAAGATCTAACAAAGCAAGAGCAAAACAATAGCAAAGTGGCATGAATTTCTTGGAATGACTGTGGCCCCAGGTCATCATAGTACCCTTGTGGGATGATTGCAATTCTTATATGTATGAGGAGGCGTTATGAGTAAGAATACATACCAAGTATTCACAAAATTAGAGGTAAATCAGATCCCTATAATCACTCATGAGGTTCTTTATGGAAATTTAAACCAAATGCCATCACACAATACTTGTGAAACATGATACGTTCATGTCAACTTAATTGAATACAAATTAATTATATTTTTCAAGTCTCGTATGTCATAGCATTCTAACAGACTGGGCGCACCAGATTGAATATGCTAAAGGAATTTTCTCTTTTGGTATTCTGTAAAATATACTGACAAATTTTAGAAACTAAATGTGGATCTGTCAGAACACCAATGGGGACACATGCTAAATTCTGTTAGAAGAAACTAGCATTCATCCTATCTTTACTCAAATTAATGTGAACATCTTGTATTTTGCCAAGGGCCCCAGAGGTCCTTTACTTTTTCAGTTCCAACAACACAACCAAGGCATCCAACTGGGCAAAGGCCACTGTCTGAAGAACAGGAAGCTTGTTTAAGTTGTAAACACATGAATAGTATACAAGCAACTGCACTTGTTCCTCCAGCATTAAGGATTGTCTCACATTTGGACTTTCAAAGCTAACTCTATGTTTCTATGTAACTCAGTCCTCACATATCAGTGAAATTATTCAAAGAGCAGGTTGTGTCAATGCGATTGCAGAGGCTGACAAAAAACATCTGATCTCCCACTAAGCATTATGTGCCACCCACAATCCTGAACTTTCCCCAAAGTGGTATCGATATAGCCGAAGACCAATCCTCCTGAACGTGTTGATCCACGGATCATCCATGGAATAAAAGCAATCTGCCGTGGGTAATTAACTTGATAATCGTTGGTCCCTTCAGCTTGAAGAAATTTCATTTTGATTTTCTACCTTTCATCTCCGAGTGTTGGGCGAGTAATGGAATATGAGGTGCAGCGGGTAGAGCCTCTGTTTTTTTTCTCCCACATCCCAAAGACGTGGGAGAAAGTTAGTAAAGACAACAAACTAGGAAAGAGTGAAACACAGTGAATAGGTGAAGGAGGAGGTCATTCGGCCCTTCGAGCCAGCACCGCCATTCATTGTGATCATGGCTGATCGTCGCCTATCAATAACCAGTGCCTGCCTTCTCCCCATATCCCTTGACTCCACTAGCCCCTAGAGCTCTATCTAACTCTCTCTTAAATCCATTGGCAGAGTGAGGCTAAATGCAAATTGGAGGAACAGCATCTCCTATTTCGTTTGGGCAGTTTACACTCCAGTGGTATGAATTTTGATTTCTCTAACTTCAAGCATTCCCTCTCTCTCCTCCATCCCTCACCTACGCAAGTCGCACCAGCTTCTCATTTTCATCCAACAAACAGCTAACAATGATCCTTAATCATCGTTACTTTTTTGCATATCTTTCATTCATTGTTCTTTATCTCTCTACATCAAAGTCAAAGTCAATTTTATTCATCACATGCACCTGAAGGTGCAATGAAATGAATTTGCCAGCAGTGATACACTTAAAAATAATACACAATGGTGTATGGTAGAGGTATAAGGTTGTTAAGCTGCAGAAGGCAGAGAAGAGTTACTAGAATGATTAAGGATCTATAAAAAGAAATGTGAACAGATCTTCTAAGCCTAAAAAATATTTATTGGAGATTAAACAGAGGTACTGAAAACTAATAAGGGTCCATGGAGAAACAATCTGGAATTGCACAAGATAACAGATGAAATGGGTCAGGACTCTGCATCCATTTTCGCCAAGGAGAAGGACATGGAGGACAGCGGGATCAGTGCGGAGAATACCAATACACAAGCCTGTTTGAGATTACAGTGGAGGTGGTGTTGGAATTCTTGAAATGTATTAAGGTGGATAAATCCCCAGGGCCTGATGTGATCTATCCCAGGTTATTGAGAGAGAGACAAGAGCGGAAATTGCAGGAGCCTTGAGAAGATCTTTGTTTCTTCAGCCACAATCAAGGTCCTGGAGAATGGCTAATGTTGTTCCTTTGTTTAAAAAGGGCACTAGAGAATTGTAGGTAGTGAGCCTCATGTCAGCCATGAAGAGGATCTTTCAGGATACAATTTACTCCCACATGGAAGAGAATAGCTTAAGTAGGAACAATTAGCAATGTAGATGGCAGGTTGTATCTTAGTAACTTGATAGAGATTTTTGGGGAGGTAAGGAATGTGATCACTGAGTGTAGAGCAGTGGATGTTGTCTATGTGGATTTTAATGAGGCATTCATAACTGAATTAATGATTGGACAAAGGGTTGTGGTGAAAGGACAATATTCAGGCTGGAGGTCTGTGACCAATGGAGTTCAGCAGATATCTATGTTGTGTGGGATGTATATACTGTACACAAGGTGGATACAAATGCAGATGTGCTGGTTAGTAAGATTGCAGATGACACCAAGATTGCTGGGGTGGCAGACTGCGAGGAAGGTTATCAAAGTATACAGTGAGATATAGATCAGCTACAGAAATGGGCGGACAAATTGCAGGTTTTATCAGAGGATGCGTGAGGTGTAGCTCTTTGGGAGGTTGAATGTAAGGGGAAAATATACAATTAATGGCAATATGCTAACAGCATTGATGTATAGATCTTGAGCCCAAGTCCATAACTCCCTGAAAGTAGATTGAGCGGCCAAGAAGTCATATGGTATGCTTGTCTTCATCGTTTGGGTCAAGAGTATCCCAGATAGGACAATGAAATTCTTGCTTTGCTTCAGCACAACAGAATATAGTAGGCATGAATACAGAACATATCAGTGAGTCCATATACCATTATATAAATATATACACACATCAATAAATAAGCAGATAAAGTGCAAATAAACAGATAATGGTCTATTAATGTTCAGAGATTTGTTTCAGTTGAGTTTAATAGCCTGGTGTCTGTGGGGAAGTAGCTATTTCTGAACCTGGATGTTACAGTCTTCAGGCTCCTGTACCTTTTACCTGAAGGTAGCGGGGAGATAAGTGTGTGGCCAGGATGGTGTGGGTCCTTGATGATGCTGCCAGCCTTTTTGAGGCAGCGACTGTGATAGATCCCCTCGATGGTAGGGAGGTCAGAGCCGATGATGGACTGGGCAGTGTTTACTACTTTTTGTAGTCTTTTCCGCTTCTGGGCGCTCAAGTTGCCGAACCCAGCCATGATGTAACCGGTTAGCATGCTCTCTACTGTGCACCTGTAGAAGTTAGAGAGAGTCCTCCTTGACAGACCGACTCTCCGTAATCTTTTCAGGAAGTAGAGGCGCTGATGTGCTTTCTTAATAATTGCATCAGTGCCCTCGGACCAGGAGAGATCTTCAGAAATATGCACGCCCAGGAATTTGAAGCTCTTGACCCTCTCCACCATCAACCCGTTGAGATAAACGGGACTGTGGATTCCCCATCCTACCCCTTTGAGTGCAAGAATCGGGAAGTCATGATGCAGTGTTATAGGACTGTTTTGATATCTTTGATGTCTGCTAATAAAATAAGTAAACTAGTACTGACTGATTTACTGAGCATGTACGAGAATGAGTACAGCTCATATACATAAATTACGTGGATATTGTCACATCCTTTCCTATTTGACATTTTGGGATTACATTTCCAACGATTCGAAAACAAAGTAAACGTAACCACTTTTCATAATATTACACCGTAGTAATATGGTTTAATTTAACAGAATAAAACAACTGTCTTATTCCACAATTTCAATCATAGTCACACTTGTGACATTTCAATAGCATAATCTAATGTTCACATGCTTTCTTCTCATAAGCAAGTAGGTACATCACAGCAAAACACATTACTTTGTGACATACCCGCCGTACCTTTCCGGCGGTCTGATAGCTCTACCTGCCCTAGTCTTTGTGATAGTTTTCAGAAATGTCTTTGTTTTCAGTAGGTACATTCTGTGCATTACTTCTAGTTTCTTCTCTTGTGTCATTTTGTTTTTGTTTAGATTTCTCTCAAGCTCAAACATATCGGTTCCAACTTTCTCCCATAGTCGATCTGGGAGGTCATGGGGCATCAGAGATTCTTTCTGATTCTGTTGTTCATACGTCCTGCAGGCTTCACAGTTTGAAATGAACTATTTCACATCAGAGTTCATTCTGGGCCAGAAAATGCATTCTCTAGCACATCTGAGGGTTCCTTCCACTCCCAGGTGAGAGGTGTGGAGTGTCTCCTTCATTTCTCTACGTAGAGCGATAGGGATTACAACTTTGAATACTAGGCCGTCTTGCACACTCAACTCGTCTCTGACGTTGAAGTACGGTTGTGCACCCACTGGAGCTTCTGCCTTGTGATCTGGACATCCATTTTGGATTACTCTCTTAACTGGTCTGTGGTGTTTCAACTTCCCTGAGCTTGGATGCGTTTGACCTTGTCCTCTCCATGGACTCAACTACATTGACATCAGTGAATCTGGTTGACCCTGTGGTGTCAGGGAGGTATGCTCGGGAGGGCATATCTGTTAGATGCGTGTCTTTTCCCTTTACCCACTTGATCTCGATGTCGTAGTGTAGCATCCTCATCATCATGCCCTGGAGACGTCTTGGTGCTGCATACAGAGGCTTTTTGGCGATGACTTCCAATGGCTTGTGGTTACTCTCCACGATCACTCTCTGTCCGTAGGTGTACTGATGGAAGCGCTCAAGGGCAAACATTATTGCTCGTGCCTCCTTTTGAAACTGAGCATATCTCTGCTCAGTTGGCGTCAATGCTCGACTCACATAGGACAGTGGTTGCCCTGTCTACATAAGTGTTGCACCCAGACCTGCTTTGCTTACATCACATTGTATGGACAGCTGTGTGTAGTACGCCAGGATAGGTGCCGTTATCAACTGCTCCTCGATCTTTGACATTGCCATGTCATGTTCTGATGACCATTCCCACTCTGCTTCTTTGTGGGTCAATCTCCTCAAAGGCTCGAATGTGTCCGACAATATTGGAAGGAATCTTGCCAAGTAGTTTACACTGCCTTGTAATCTTTGGATTTCTGTTGGATTGGTTGGGTTGGGCATCTCTAGGATAGCTTGGATCTTCTTCAGTTCCGGTTTCAGGCCACGATCTGTAATTATATGTCCTAGAAATGTGATACACATAGCTTTCACTACCGACTTCTTCCGGTTCAGCTTGATGCCTTTGTCTCTGCATCGCTGAATAAGATCTTGCAGTCTTGCATCATGATTTCTTTCTGCATCATCTCTGTTGTTGCCTACTCCGAATAGGATGATGTCATCTGCAACACATTCCACTCCCTTTAATCCTTTTAGGGCTTGTTGCAGCTTCTTCTGGAAGATCTCTGCACTTACTTTCAGTCCAAATGGCAATCTCTTTCAGCGTTATCTCCCAAAAAGGGTGTTCATGGTTGTTAGGAAACTGCTCGCCTCATCTAGTTCGCAGTGGAGGTATCCTGACTTCAGATCGAATTTGGAGAAAATCTTTGCCTTGGACAGCTCAGGGAGTACATCCTCTATGACTGGTAGTCTCTGGATCTCCCTTTTCAGGACTTTGTTGAGGGGTCTAGGATCTATGCAGAACCTCACCTCTGTGCTATCCATTTTCTTTGTAACGACCAGCCTGCTACATCATTCAGTTGGTTCTTCGACTTTAGTCAAGATGTCCTGCTCGACCAGCTTCATGAGACCAATCTTGACCTTCTCTTTCATGGCTACAGGTACCGGCTTTGCAGAACATTGTGATGGGGTCACATCCTCCGTCCTGGTTACCAACTTGACCTTGCTGGCAATCTCCCAGGTCTTTCGTTGTCAAAGACATCTTTGTATCCCTTGAGTAATGAGCCAGACTCGCTAACAGCATTCAGGCTCTTGAAGTTCTTGTAGTGAACCGTGATGAGTTTCATCCCGTGTGCAGCTTTGCCGCTCAGGCGCGGTATGAGCCAGCCTTCCTCTACCATTATGAAGTGAACCAGGTGCTTCTTGTTGTTCATCTTGTTCCAGAGTACGACTTTCGCCCTACCTTCCGCCAGCAGGTTGGATCTGTTGTACATCTTTAACGTGATTTTCTCTCATCTAATGTCCTCTTTGTTGGGTACAAGATGCTTGGGAATCACATTAACACTGGCACCAGAGTCAATCTGAAATTTGATGGCTTCTGTGCCGACCTGCATCTCAGCGAATAGGCCTGAAGAGGAATTGTTTCCAGCCGCTTGATCTCAATGCAACTCACAGACGCTGTGTCGGAAATGGACGTTGTCTCAGATGTCTCTATGACCTTGTGCAGACCCCGCTTCTGCATGCTCTCCTTCCTCTGCTTGCAGCAGCAGGCAAAGTGGTTTTGTCGTCTGCATCTGTCGCAGTACTTCCCATATGCTGGGCATTCCTCCTTCCTACACTTGCATGTCCTTGCACAGAACTTGCATTTGACTACTCCCTGATTCTTCCTCTGCGAAGGAAGATCAATCATCTTTTCCCTCAGTTGGAGTCGTTCCACCTTGTGTATTGTCGGCTCTTCGCCGATGACCTGCATTCTTGCCGCTGTTACCTCCGAGGATCTACATATGTCCACAGTCCCCTGCAGTGTCAGCTTCCTCGTCTGAAGGAGTGTCTTCCTAGTTGACCGGTCCACAATACCAATGACGATGCGATCGTGAATTAGGCTTTCTCTCAGGCAATCACAGAAGTTGCATGTTTTAGCAAGCTCCTTCAGCCCTGCAACATACGATTCAATGCTCTCCCGATTTCTGGTCTCGTTTATTGAAAATTAATCTTTCATAGGTTTCATTCGTCTCTCCTATGATGCTGGTAGACATCTTGTCAATGATGACTTTCACATCTGTCTCATCTGCTACCGTTTCGAATGTCAGGGTATTGAAGATTCGCAGTCCTTCCGGTCCAACAGAATGCAGGAATACTGCTTTTTGATACTGTTACTTCTTCTTATCTAGTTTAGTTATCACTGCATAATTTTCATACATTTGTTCAAACATTTCCACTTTTCCACCCTGATCCCTTTGAGCTTTAGATTGGGTGGTGGAGCCACGTGGAAAGATGGACAGGTCTGCGCCATTTGGAAATATCAGCGTATTCCCTTGCTCTTAATAGCTTATTTAATCTTTAAGCAGTCTTTCACAGCACGTCGTTTTAAACTTTGACTCCCACAACACTGATTTACACACAGCGTCTTATCTTTGTGTGTTCACTGACCTGCATTCACTCATGCATGCAGCTAGTCCGGTCGGTGAGGGTTGAAACATTGATTCCTGAAAACTTTTCAAAGCATTTTTTCGCATCATCATAGTGTTTATTTGATTCACAAATGTTCACTTTCCCCGCTGCCACCATGTTTTGATATTTGTCTGCTTATAAAATAAGTAAACTAGTGCATAATATACAGAGAAAGATGACTGCACACACACTCATGTTGGAATCATATGCATAAATTACATAGATATTGTCACAAGGACTCTTGTTAGATAGAGCTCTTAAAGATAGCGGAGTCAGGGGATATGGCAAGAAGGCATGAACGGGGCACTGATTGTGGATGAGCAGCCATGATCATATTGAATGGCGGTACTGGCTCGAAGGGCCGAATGGCCTACTCCTGCACCTACTGTCTATTGTCTATGGTTAGATCACACTTGGAACATTGCGTGGAGTCTGGTCATCCCAATAAAGGAAGGCTTTTGAGAGGGTGCAGAGGAGGTTCACCAGAATGATGCCACAAATAGGAAGTATTCGCTACAGGGAGAGGCTGGACAGACTTGGATTGTTTTCTCTGGCATGCCAGAGGTTGAGGAGAGTATGTACATTTATGAGAGGTATAGATATATAGCCAATGAACTGGCCTCAACTACCTTCTATGGCAGAGAATTCCAGAGACTCACCACTCTCTGTGTAAAGAATATTTTCCTCATCTCGGTCCTAAAGGAATTCCCCCTTATCCTTAGACTGTGACCCCTTGTTCTGGACTCCCCCAACATCGGGGACAATCTTCCAGCATCTAGCTTGTCCAACCCCTTAAGAATTTTGTAAGTTTCTATAAGATCCCCCCTCAATCTTCTAAATTCCAGCGAGTACAAGCCGAGTCTATCCAATCTTTCCTCATATGAAAGTTCTGAAATCCCAAGAATCAGTCTGGTGAATCTTCTCTGTACCCACTCTATGGCAAGGTTGTCTTTCCTCAGATTTGGAGACCAAAACTGTACGCAATACTCCAGGTGTGGCCTCACCAAAACCCTGTACAACTGCAGTAGAACCTCCCTGCTCCTATACTCAAATCCTTTCGCTATGAATGCTAACATACCATTTGTTTTCTTCACTGCCTGCTGCACCTGCATGCCTACTTTCAATGACTGGTGTACCATGACACCCAGGTCTCGTTGCATCTCCCCTTTTCCTAATCTGCCACCATTCAGATAATAGTCTACCCTCATGTTTTTGCCACCAAAGTGGATAACCTCACATTTATCCACTTTATACTACATCTGCCATGCATCTGCTCATTCACTCAGCCTATCCAAATCACCCTGCAGCCTCCAAGCATCCTACTCACACCTAACTATACCCCCCAGCTTGGTGTCATCTGCAAATTTGGAGATGTTGCATTGAATTCCCTCGTCCAAATCATTAATATATATTGTAAATAGCTGGGGTTCCAGCACTGAGCCTTGCGGTACCCCACTAGTCACTGCCTGCCATTCTGAAAAGGACCCGTTTACTCCTACCCTTTGCCTCCTGTCTGCTAGCCAGTTCTCTATCCACATCAATACTGAACCCCCAATACCGTGTGCTTTAAGTTTGTATGCTAATCTCTTATGCGGGACCTTGTCGAAAGCCTTCTGAAAGTCTAGATATAACACATCCACTGGTTCTCCCTTATCCACTCTACTAGTTTCATCCTCGAAAAATTCTATCAGATTTGTCAGACATGATTTACCTTTCGTAAATCCATGCTGACTTTGTCCAATGATTTAAGAAACTTTTGAATAGGCACATCGATCTGCAGGAACTGGAGGGCTATGGATTATATGCAGGCGGTTAATAATGAGCAGTACCACTACTTTCTTAGAAATTAAAGAGATTTGGCATGCTACAAAATACTCTAACAAATCTCTACTGAAGCACTGCAGAATGGATCCTTATGACCTGGAACGGCAATTCCAATGCACATGAATGAAAGAGGCTGAAGAGGATGGTGAGCTCAGCTCACTCCATCATCATAAGCTCCTTGCCCAAGGACGCCACATCTATCATCAAGAATCCCCACCATCTGGGCCAAGCCTTCATCTCATTGCTAACCATTGGGAAGGAGGTAGATAAAACTGAACTTGCACACCCCAAATTCAGGAACAGCTTCTGGCAAGGGCAAGGGAAAATGGACAGATAATTTGGAACCAGTGACCAGAGTTATATTAGCTATAAAATAGTTAAAGATGAGGACAGGGCTGGTCCACAAGTTAAAGTTCTAAATTTGGGCAAGGCCAACTTTGATGGTATTATACAAGAACTTGCAAAAGTTGATTGGAATAGGTTGTTCGCGGGCAAAGGAACGTCAGGAAAGTGGGATGTTTTGAAAAGTATAATTCAAGATATTAATGTTCTTTCTTTACGTAATTTGTTAAAAAAATTATTTCATATCTTAAATACAAGAACACCATCTTTCTTCTGTATCTTCAGGGTCAAAGCAACACTAACAACTAGAGTATTCCCCGGCAATAAAGATGTACCTAAGTCCCATTTTGAGTTGCTCAATTTTGAAAAAAGGCTGACGGGATATAGAATTTCTCACGCTCAAAAAATGAAATTAAAAATTAAATTAAAGAAGGTAACAATTCAATTTGCCCAAGGCTAGCTGTCACCGCCCACTCTCCTGTTATCCATCGCCCGCGGACCCGCTCCGCTCTATCTTTGCTCTTGAGCTGCTCCCTTCACTGTCCGGTCTCCGAGCCAGGTTGAAAATAGGGTTGATGAGAATTGTAAAAGGAGGGGAGAGGGGGAGAGGGGGGGAGGGGGGGATGGGGGGAGGGTGAGGGTGAGGGGGAGGGTGAGGGTGAGGGGGAGGGTGAGGGTGAGGGGGAGGGGGAGGGGGAGGGGGAGGGGGAGGGGGAGGGGGAGGGTGAGGGGGAGGGGGAGGGGGAGGGGGAGGGGGAGGGGGAGGGGGAGGGGGAGGGGGAGGGGGAGGGGGAGAGGGAGAGGGAGAGGGAGAGGGAGAGGGAGAGGGAGAGGGAGAGGGAGAGGGAGAGAGAGAGAGAGACATACAGGCAGACAGAGAGTCACAGACAGACAGACACAGACACAGACAGACACTGACAACGAACAAACGACACAGAGATATGGAGAGAATCCAGCCCCTTAACGTTTCCCCAGGCCATGGGGAAACATTGCTACCAAAAGACTTTCAATTATAAACTTCTGGACAAATGCAAAAAAGCAGCTATGACATATAATACACAATAAACTGTATTACAAATACACAATGAACAAGGTATACATTCTTGTACTCTTACATGGGTATGACCGCACATAAAAAACAAAAATAAATTCAGCAAAATGGCCGTGTAAAAATACTGATTTCCTCAGCAAAATACTGATTTTTAGGTACTAGAATATTGAAATGCTCTGACAAAACATGGCAGCTCTGAATATATCGCAATATCGACAAACTACTAAAACAACCCGTAAAATCTAGGAGCTAAGGCGGGCCCCTGGACCCCACCTGTAATGCTGGGAATTATAACACACTATAATACAATAATGCACTTTGGCGCTCGCACTCCGTCAACCCGCACACTCAGAGTAAGAATTTTCATTTTCAAATGCTGCAGGTATGAGAGAGGTCAGATGGAGAGCATTGTCAGAGGTGAGCGGCAGCAGAAGTTCCAGTATCCAGTCCCGGCGCCCATTTGCAGCCATCTGAGCTACTTCCCTCCCCGGCCACAATGCGGTGGCTCCGCGCCCGGCGCTCCGCGGCAACGGTGAGTGAGTGAGTTGCTGGCATGATCCCCGACCCCCTCCTTCACAATGCTCCTGCCCTCCCCACAACTTTACCCCTGGCGGCCCAGCCAACTTGTGCAGCCCAGGCCGTGCTGACCCGGGCCAGACTCCCCACACGCTGTGAAAGGAACTCTTTCCCCTCCCCAGCGGCGCTGTCCTTTTACAGCCACTTCCCATCAGTTGCCAGCAAAGACAATAGACAATAGGTGCAGGAGTAGGCCATTCGGCCCTTCGACCCAGCACCGTCATTCAATGTGATCAAGGCTGATCATCCCCAATCAATACCCCGTTCCTGCCTTCTCTCCATATCCCCTGTATTCTTAAACTGTGGCCCCTGGTTCTGGACTCCCCCAACATCGGGAACATGTTTCCTGCCTCCAGCATGTCCAAACCCTTAATAATCTTATGTTTCAATAAGATCCCCTCTCATCCTTCTAAACACTAGAGTATACAAGCCCAGCCGCTCCATTCTCTAAGCATATGACAGTCCCGCCATCCCGGGAAGTAACCGTGTGAACCTACACTGCACTCCCTCAATAGCAAGAATGTCCTTCCTAAAATTAGGGGACCAAAACTCCACACAATACTCCACAACACTTGGCTATCCCTCAGTACAGCAACATCGTTCTTGATGTTGCTGTACTGAGGGATAGCCAAGTCTATCTTTCTTGGCTAACAACCTAGCAGATACATTTTCGTGCCTTATATCTGGGTAAAAAATGTCTTCATTGCCGGGAAATACGTGTCCAAGGAAATGCAACATTTGCAACAAGCCACTGAGAGGTATTCGATAATTGAAATGCAAGTCAATTTGAGTTTACCATCATATACACAAGTTTGGGAGGTACAGGTACAATGAAAATCTTGTAGCAGATTGCCACAAATGTTGCATTAATAATATTTCAATAGAACATCAGCTCATTAAAGTCACCACAATAATTTGGTAAATATACCAAAATTCAAACAATACATTGATGGTTTAATTTTTTTTTACAATTTTTACAAGGCTCTTAGTAACTTTTCACGGTTCAAGGTTAGTTTATTGGTCACATACACCAATTGGTGTAGTGAAATGTTTCTTGCCAATGCAGCACTTTTTACTACAAAGTGGGATTATATGATGGAGTGTCCCACTTGTATTCAAATTCAAGTGCCACTGGCCTTGAACATATTTAAGTTATTTGTCGATTTTTCCAAAAATTCTTAAAATACTATACCTTACAGAAGATGCAGTGTTGTAGTCCATTGAAAAAAATCTTATTTCTCTGGTGTATAAGGAGGTCAGTAGACTGCACATGTGACCTATCGTGCTTTGGATTATCGCCCATAAGCCTATTAAAATGAACTTGGACAGTGAGACCACCCTGCTTCCACTGCACCATGCTGGATTATCCAGGAGTAATGGGCAAAGCCTGTCAAATTGAACCGCAGAGCCATCTTGGCCATCTGCACTGTCAACTGCTCAACAAAGGCCGCTACTGTTTAAGGCTTTAACAACAACAGTAGGCTTACCTCACAACACTAAATCTGCATTCTATGTTCCTCAGTATAGCTTATTCAGCTACGTCTGCTACATTTTAATTAATCACATTCATTGACTAAGTCATGCATTTTCCATTTGGAAAGCACAAAACACTAAGTATGGCAACATTAACCCAGGTCTTCTACTGCACCTGGAAAAAACCTTATGCTGCTTCATGTCAAAAAAAGTTACATTTGAAAAAAAATAAGACCTTTCAAAACTTTTAATGAAAGGAATTGAAAAATCTAAAAAATCTTCCAATTAATATTATTTTCCAATTAATCCCAATGGGGAGGCACAGCACGGTGGTGCAGCGGTAGAGTTGCTGCCTCACAGCAACAGAGACCCAGTCTCAATCCTGACTACAGGTGCTGTCTGTACGGAGTTTGTACGTTCTCCCCGAGACAGCGCGTGGGTTTCCTCCCGCATTCCAAAGACGTACAGGTTTGTACGCTAATTGGCTTTGGTAAAATTGTAAATTGTCCTGAGTGTGTGTTAAGGGCCTGTCCCACGGTGTGAGTTCACCCAAGAGCTCTCCCTAGTTTAAAAAAAATTAAACT
Source organism: Raja brachyura (assembly GCA_963514005.1). The sequence continues at coordinate 622,992 of OY740788.1, read as the reverse complement.
CGTGGTAAGTACGTAGAATGTATGTAGCGGGTACGTCGGAGCTCGTGGATGTCTCGAAGTGGCTCGTAATGCTAACGGCAGGTACTCGGGAAACGCGGAAACTCGTGGAGTTTTTTCAACAGTGTGAAAAATTTCCAAGAGTAAAACAATACTCGTGATGAGGTACCACGAGTTTGATTTTTTTTTAAACTCTGGAGAGCCCTTGGGTGAACTTTGGTCAGCATGGACTCGATGGGCCGAAGGGCCTGTTTCCGCGCTTATCCTCTAAACTAAACACATGCGTGCAGCACAGAGTTAACAGTGAACTTAGAAGTGAATAAATAGCAAGTATTTTGGATTTAGTTACCTTTGTTTACTTAATTTTTAGTCTTAAGTGAAAGATTTTCTATTTTAGGTAACTAGTATTAATATCAAGCACTATTAAGCCAAGCATATCACAGTTACATAGACAGAAAATCTCTCAATGTGCAAATATGTCAACACACGACGTATTTATTTGATGGTAACATTGCAAAATGTTGACTAATGTCATCCAGCACCCTGCAAAGCCTTTGAATAAGATTTGGCAAGTCACTGCCCAATAGTTGTTTGTCATGTGGACGCATGCTTATAATTAACTGAATTGTTCTTGAATAACAAGCAGTAGTTCTAAAGATCAAACATGACCATATTTTCTATCTGCTGTTGGTATAGGGTTTTATTGTGATACAGTGGAAATGCTTGTTTTGCGTGCTACCCAAGTGAAGCATTGCTAAATGAATGCATTTTTACCATATACAGTGGCTTGCAAAAGTATTCATACCCCTTGAACTTTTCCACATTTTGTCACGTTACAACCACAAATGTAAATGTATTTTATTGGGATTTTATGTGATAGACCAACACAAAAGGGCGCATAATTGTGAAGTGGAAGGAAAATGATACATGGTTTCCAAATTTTTTTACACATAAAAAACTGAAAAGTGTGGCGTGCAAAAGTATTCAGCCCCCTTTACTCTGATACCCCTAAATAAAATCCAGTGCAACCAATTGCCTTCAGAAGTCACCTAATTAGTAAATAGAGTCCACTTGGGTGTAATCTTATCTCAGTATAAATACAGCTGCTCTGTGAAGGCCTCAGAGGTTTGTTAGAGAACATTAGTGAACAAACAGCATAATGAAGCCCAAGGAACACACCAGACAGGTCAGGGATAAAGTTGTGGAGAAGTTTAAAGCAGAGTTAGGTTATAAAAAATATCCCAAGCTTTGAACATCTCATGGAGCACTGTTCAATCCATCATCCGAAAATGGAAAGAGTATGGCACAACTGCAAACCTACCAAGACATGGCCATCCACCTAAACTGATAGGCCGGGCAAGGAGAGCATTGATCAGAGAAGCAGCCAAGAGGCCCATGGTAACTCTGAAGGAGCTGCAGAGATCCACAGCTCAGGTGGGAGAATCTGTCCACAGGACAACTATTAGTCGTGCACTCCACAAATTGGGCCTTTATGGAAGAGTGGCAAGAAGAAAGCCATTGTTGAAACAAAGCTATAAGAAGTCCCGTTTGCAATTTGCCACAAGCCATGTGGGGGACACAGCAAACATGTGGAGGAAGGTGCTCTGGTCTGATGAGACCAAAATTGAAGTTTTTGGCCTAAATGCAAAATGCTATGTGTGGCATAAAACTAACACTGCACATCACCCTGAACACACCATCCCCACTGTGAAACATGGTGGTGGCAGCATCATGCTGTGGGGATGCTTTTCTTCAGCAGGGTCAGGGAAGATGGATGGAGCCAAATACAGGGCAATCTTGGAAGAAAACCTGTTAGAGTCTGCAAAAGACTTGAGACTGGGGCGGAGGTTCACCTTCCAGCAGGACAACGACCCTACACATACAGCCAGAGCTACAATGGAATGGTTTAGATCAAAGCATATTCATGTGTTAGAATGGCCCAGTCAAATTCCAGACCTAAATCCAATTGAGAATCTCTGGTAAGACTTGAAAATTGCTGTTCACAGACGCTCTCCATCCAATCTGACTGAGCTTGAGCTATTTTGCAAGGAAGAATGGGCAAAATTTTCAGTCTCTAGATGTGCAAAGCTGGTAGAGACATACCCCAAAAGACTTGCAGCTGTAATTGCAGCGAAAGGTGGTTCTACAAAGTATTGATTCAGGGGGGCTGAATACTTTTGCACACCACACTTTTCATTTTTATATTTGTAATAAAATTTGGAAACCATGTATCATTTTCCTTCCACTTCACAATTATGCACCACTTTGTGTTGGTCTATCACATAAAATCCCAATAAAATACATTTACATTTGTGGTTGTAACGTGACAAAATGTGGAAAAGTTCAAGGGGTATGAATACTTTTGCAAGCCACTGTAGAACATAATATTACAGCTACAGAGAATGTGCAGTGAAAGACAGAGTGCAAGGGCCACAACAGGTGGATTGGGGGGGGGGGATCAAGAATACATCCAGAATCTTTGTTACACAAGACAAATAAGGTAACATAAAGACACACAACACAGATGATGGAAACATTGACAAGTTAAGGATATACTTGGATTCAATTCAGAGAAGGTAGATCAGATTGATTCCTGGTATGATGGGATTGTCTTAATACATGTATGCTCATCAGACAAAGGAGCAGCATTGGCCAATCGGCCCTTTGGGTCTACTCCATCATGGCTGATCTATCTTTCCCTCTCAAGCCCATACTCCTGCCGTCTCTCTGAAAACGTTGACACCCTTGAACCTATTAATCTCCGCTTTAAAAATACCCAATAACTTGGCATTCACAGCCATTTATGGCAATGAGTTCCACAGATTCACCATTCTGACTAAATAAATTCTTCCTCGTTTCCATTCTAAAGGTGCATCCTTTTATTCTGAGGCTGTGCCCCCTGGTCCTAGACTCTCCCACTAGTGGAAACTTCCTTGCCACATTTATTCTATCTAGGCCTTGTGCACTTTAAAATGTGCCTCTCAACTCGGTCTTCATTCCTTATCTCCTCGTTTTAGATTTGTATCTTCCCTGATAAGCCTCAGAATCCTATGTTTCAATTAAAACATTCCAATCACCATTGGCCCAACCTTCCTTCTGCCAAAGTGCATGACCAGAAAAACTTTGCTGCACTGTATTCCATTTGCCACTTCTTTGCCCACTTTCCAAACCTGTGCAAGTCCTTCTGCAGACACTCTGCTTTCTTAACATTACCTGTCCCTCCACCTATTTTTGTATCATCCACAAACTTGGCTACAAACCCATTAATTCCATCATCCAAATCATTAACATATAACATGAAAAGTAGCAGGCCCAACACTCACCTCTGTAGAACACCACTAGTCACTGGCAGCCAACCTTTATTCTCACTCTTTCACCAGTTAGCCAATTTTCTATCCATGCTAGTAAAGCCTCTAACACCATGGTCTTCTATCTTGGTGAATTTGTGGAATTCCCTGCCATAGAGGGCAGTGGAGGCCAAATCATTGGATGGATTTAAGAGAGAGTTAGATAGAGCTCTAGGGGCTAGTGGAATCAAGGGATATGGGGAGAAGGCAGGCACAGGTTATTGATTGGGGACGATCAGCCATGATTGCAATGAATGGCGGTGCTGGCTCAAAGGGCCGAATGGCCTCCCCCTGCACCTATTTTCTATGTTTAGCAGCAGCCATCAAAGGCCTTCTGCATAATCCAGGTAAACAACAACTCTCCTTTGTCTATCCTACTTGTTAATTGCTCAAGGAATTCCAACAGGTTTGTCAGGAAAGATTTCCACTTTATCATGGTTGAGAAGGTTGGGCCAATGGTGATTGAAACATAGAAAATAGGTGCAGGAGTAGGCCATTCAGTCCTTCGAGCCAGCACCTCCAGTCAATATCATCATGGCTGATTATCAGTACCCTGTTCCTGCTTTTTCCCTATATCTCTTGATACCGTTGGCCCTAAGAGCTACCGTGCCCTCCATAATGTTTGGGACAAAGACCCGTCATTGGTTTATTTATTTGCCTCTGTACTCCACAATTTGAGATTTGTAATAGAAAAAAAATCACATGTGGTTAAAGTGCAGTCAGATTTTATTAAAGGCTATTTTTATACATTTTCAATAGGTTTATTGGCCAAGTATTCACGTAGAAGGAATTTGCCTTGGTGCTCCGCCCGCAAGTGACAACATGACATACAGTGACAGTTATGAATGACATGTAAAACATTAAACATTAATAATAAAACATTATCAATTAAACATGTGTAGGAAATAAAGTACCAGAGCAAAAGGTAGTTACAGATTTTTGGTTATTGTGTAGAGCTATTACTCATGGATAAAAACTGTTTTTATGTCTGGCTGTGGCAGCTTTGACAGTCCGGAGTCGCCTTCGAGAGGGAAGTGATTCAAAAAGTTTGTGGCCAGGGTGAAAGGGTGAAAGAGATGATCTTGCCCGCTCACTTCCTGGCCCTTACAGTGTACAGTTTATCAATGGAGGGAAAGTTGCAGCCAACAACCTTCTCTACTGATCGGACAATTTGCTGCATCCGTCGGATGTCGTGCTTGGTGGCTGAGCCAAACCAGACCATGATGGAGAAAGTGAGGACAGACTCTACGATGGCCGTATAGAATTGGACCATCATTGCCTGTGGCAGACTGTGCTTCCTCAGCTGCCGCAGGAAGTACATCCTCTGTTGTGCCTTTTTGACTATGGAGTCGATGGTGCCCCCCCCCCACCCCCCCCCCCCCCATTTAAGGTCCTTGAAGATGATGGTTCCCAGGAACTTAAAAGACTCCCCAGATGTGACTGTGGTGTTGTTGATGGTGAGTGGGGTGATGGGAGGAGGAGCTCTCCTAAAGTCTACAATCAATTCCACTGTCTTAAGAGCATTGAGCTCCAGGTTGTTGCGATGGCACCAGGACGCCAGCTGTGACACTTCCTGTCTGCAGGCAGATTGCTCCCCATCCTTGATTAGTCCAATCAGGATTGTGTAATCCGCAAACTTTAGAAGCTTGACGGAGGAGTCAGAGTAGAGGTCAGGGGAGAGTCTCCTATGCTGAGGATTTGCTGGTCTGAGATGTGCTGTCCCAGCCTCACATGCTGCCTCCTGTCTGTCAGGAAGCTGGTGATCCACCGACAGTGGGGTTCAGGCACAGTCAACTTGGAAAGTTTGGAGTGTAGTAGCTCTGGCACAATGGTGTTGAATGCAGAGCTAAAAGCAACAAACAAAATCCTCGCAGGTCCGCTGGTGGTCTGTGCTGGAGGATGAGGTGCAGGCCTAGGTTGACTGCGTCATCCACAGATCTATTGGCCCGATATGCAAACTGCAGAGGGTCCAGCAGGGGGTTTGTGATATGGTTCAGCTTGGCCAGCACAAGCCTTTCAAGGGTCTTCATGACTACAGAGGTCCCTGTGACAGACCTGTAGTCATCAAGATCCTAGCCTTTTTGGGTACAGGGACAATAGTGGAGACTTTGAAGCAAGCAGGGACAGTACACGTTTGCAGGGACTGGTTGAAAATGTCTGTGTAGACATCTGTGTGTTTCACCATGTAGCAATTACAGCAGTTTATACATAGTACCCCCATTTCAGGGCAACATAATGTTTGGGACACATGACTTCACAGGTGTTTATAATTGCTCAGGTGTGTTTAAATGCCTCCTTAATGCAGGTATAAGAGAACTCTCAGCACCTAGTCTTTCCTCCAGTCTTTCCATCACCTTTGGAAACGTTTATTGCTGTTTATCAACACGAGGACCAGTTGTCCCTATGAAAGTCAAGGAAGCCATTATGAGACTGAGAAACAAGAATTAAACTGTTTGAGACATCAGCCAAACCTTAGGCTTCCCAAAATCAAATGTTTGGAACATTATTAAGAAGAAAGTGAGCAATAGTGAGCTTACTAATCGCAAATTGACTAGCAAGGTAAGGAACGCCTCCACAGCTGCTGACAGAAGAATTATCTGTATAATAAAGAAAAATTCCCAAACACCTGTCGGACAGATCAGAAACACTCTCCAGGAGTCAGGTATGGACAGAAATACAGAGGCTAAACTGCAAGATGCAAACCATTGGTTAGCCACAAAAATAGGATGGCCAGGTTACAGTTTGCCAAGAAGTACTTAAAAGAGCAACCACAGTTCTGGAAAAAGGTCTTGTGGACAGATGAGATGAAGATTATTAGCAAATTTGCAGATGACACAAAGCTGGGTGGCAGTGTGAACTGTGAGGTGGATGCTATGAGAATGCAGGGTGACTTGGACAGGTTGGGTGAGTGGGCAGATGCATGGCAGATGCAGTTTAATGTGGATAAATGTGAGGTTATCCACTTTGGTATCAAAAACAGGAAAGCAGATTATTATCTAAATGGTGTCAGGTTGGGAAAAGGGGATGTACAACGGGATCTGGGGGTCTTTGTTCATCAGTCAATGACAGTAAGCATGCAGGTACAGCAGGCAGTGAAGAAAGCGAATGGCATGTTGGCCTTTATAGCAAGGAGTTGAGTATAGGAGGAAAGAGGTCCTTCTGCAATTGTACAGGGCCCTAGTGAGACCACACCTGGAGTATTGTTAGCAGTTTTGGTCCCCTAATTTGAGGAAAGACTTTCTTGCTATTGAGGGAGTGCAGCGTAGGTTTATAAGATTAATTCATGGGGTGGCGGGAATGTCATATGCTGAGAGAATGGAGCGGCTGGGCTTATATACTCTGGAGTTTAGAAGGATGAGAGGGAATCTTATTAAAACATATAAGATTATTAAGGGTTTGGACACGCTAGAGGCAGGAACCATGTTCCCGATGTTGGGGGAGTCCAGAACCAGTGGCCACAGTTTAAGAATAAGGGGTAAGCCATTTAGAATGGAGACGAGTAAACATGGGGAGAAGGCAGGAACGGGGTACTGATTCGGGATGATCAGCCATGATCACACTGAATGGCGGTGCTGGCTCGAAGGGCCGAATAACCTACTCCTGCATCTATTGTCTATTAACTTATATCAGAGTGATGGCAAGATCAAAGAATGGGGGAAAGAAGGAACTGCCCAAGATCTAAAGCATACCACCGCATCTGTGAAACACAGTGGTGGGGGTGTTATGGCCTGGGCATGTATGGCTGCTGAAGGTACTGGCTCACTTATCTTCATTGATGATACAACTGCTGATGGTAGTAGCATAATGAATTCTGAAGTGTACAGACACATCCTATCTTCTCAAGTTCGAACAAATGCCTAAAATCTCATTGACCGGCAGTTCATTCTACAGCAACCCAATGATCCCAAACATACTGCTAAAGCACAAAGGAGTATTTCAAAGCTAAAAAATTGAGTGGCCAAGTCAATCATCCGATCTAAACCCAATTGAGCATGCCTTTTATATGCTGAAGAAGACAAGCCCCCAAAACAAGCATAAGCTAAAGATGGCTGCAATACAGACCTGGCAGAGCATCACCAGAGAAGACACCCAGCAACTGGTGATGTCCATGAATCACAGACTTCAAGCAGTCATTGCATGCAAAGTATATGCAACAAAATACTGAACATGACTATTTCCATTTGCATGACTGTGTCCCAAACATTATGGTGTCCTGAAATGGGAGGGACGATGTATAAACACTGCTGCAATTTCTACATGGTGAAACTAAAAATGTATAAAAATGGCCTTTATTAATATCTGACAATGTGCACCAGATGTGATTTTTTTCTATTACAAATCTCAAATTGTGGAGTACAGAGGCTAATAAATAAATGATGGGTCTTTGTCCCAAACATTATGGAGAACACTGTATATCTAACCCTCTCTTGAATATATGCAGTGAATTGGTCTCCACTGCCTTCTGAGGCAGAGAATTCCACAGATTCACAACTCTCTGGGTGAAAATGTTTTTCCTTATCTCAGTCCTAAATGGCCTACGCCTTCTTCTTAAACTGTGACCCTTGGTTCTGAACCCCCCAACATGGGGAACATTTTTCCTGCCTCTAGACTGTCCAATCCCTTAAGATTGGAACGTTTTTATTGGAAGATTCTGTGGAGGCTTATCAGCAAAGATACTAGGATGAATCAAAAATGAGTAGATATAAGGAATGAAGTTCAGACGGGATTTTTTCTCTCAAAGGATCATCAATCTTTGAATTCACTACCCAGAAATCGGTAAAGTCCTCATCAATGAACATACCCGAGAAATACATGTTTTTAGTCAAAAGATGGAGGTGAAAGTAAGTTGGTCTGGCAAACTGGGAGGGAAATACTATTACAGTCAGCACAATAGGTTAGCATATGCAGTTCCTTCCTCAGCACAATAGGTCAAATCAGCAATGTCAGTGATATAATCATACTGGTAAGAAAAGTAGGTTACTTTAATCCATCCAAAGAGTTATGGATGACCAGGTTTCAAATGTGAATGCAAAGGACTCTGGACTTTGCAGTGCAGGAATGATCACACCTATCCAACTGTATACAACTACAAAGGAACGACAAATTCGAAAGCAGTGATGGGATAGGTCAAAGTCAGCATGGATTTATGAAGGGGAAGTCATGCTTGACCTTTTTTGGGGATTTTTTTCAGGATGCAACAAGTAGAACGGATAAGGGAGAGCCAGTGAATGTGGTGTATCTGGACTTTCAAAAAGCCTTTGACAAGGTCCCACACAAGAGGTTAGTGTGCAAAATTAGAGCACAAGGTATTGGGGGTACAAAATTTAAACAAGGGAATTAAATGTAACATCTCTAAATTTGCGAATGACACAAAGCTGGGTGGCAGTGTGAGCTGCGAGGAGGATACTATGCAGCTGCATGGCGACTTGGATAGGTTGGGTGAGTGGGCAGAAGCATGGCAGATGCAATATAATATGGATAAATGATAGGTTATCCACTTTGGTGGCAAGAACAGGAAGGCAGATTATTATCTGAAAGGTGTCAGATTAGGAGGAGAGGTGCAACGCGACCTGGGTGTGCTTGTACACCAGTCACTGAAAGTAAGCATGCATGTACAGTCGGCAGTGAAGAAAGCCAATGGCATGTTGGCCTTCATCGCGAGAGGATTTGAGTTTTGGTGCAAGGAGGTCCTACTGCAATTGTACAGGGCCCTGGTAAGACCGCACCTGGAGTATTGTGTGTAATTTTGGTCTCCTAATTTGATGAAGGACATTATTGCTATTAAGGGAGTGCAGCGTAGGTTCACCAGGTTAATTCCCAGGATGGCAGGATTGACATATGAGAAAGAATGGGTCAACTGGGCAGGTAACATGAAATACAGACTTCATGTTACTTGCCCCACCCGAGGGGAGAGAACACTCGATCATTGTCACACTTCAATCAAGAACGCATATCGCTCTGTTCCTCGGGCAGCTCTGGGTCTCTCTGATCATTGTTTAGTTCACCTCATTCCGACCTACAGGCAGAAAGTAAAATCTGCTAAGTCTGTGGTCAGAACAAGGAAAAGATGGATAAGCGAGGGCATTGAAAACTTAGTCCTGTTTTGACTGCACTGATTGGAATGTGTTCAGGGACGCAACCACAAGCCTCAACGAATATACAGACACTGTGACATCATATGTCAACTTTTGTGAGGACAGTTGCATTCCCACTAGGACCTGGATCTGGTTCAACAACAACAAGCTCTGGTTTACAGTAGAACTCAGACAGCTCCGACAGTCTAAAGATGAGGCCTACAGGAGTGGGGATGCAGACCTCTACAGGCAGGCCAAGTACAAGCTGAGAAGTGGAATCAGAGCTGCCAACGAAAGGTACTCTAAGAAGTTGAGGAGCAAGTTCTCAGCTCATGACACTTCTTCAGTTTGGAAGGGCTTGCAAGAAATCACCAGATACAAGAAGAAAATCCCCTGCTCCTTGGACAATCGTCAGCTGACCAACGACCTGAACGAGTTCTACTGCAGGTTAGATAGACAGAAACTTAACCCTGGTACCTCCTCCCCAATCACCAATTCACACCTACTCTCAGCCTGACTCCAGTCTGCAAAGACTGCACCATTTCCCACTCACCCCTCTCCAATCACCACTTTACACACACTTACAGCCTGACCCCAGTCTGCAAAGACTGGGCCCTCGTCCACTACCCACCCCCTCCATGCTGCACAACATCAATCTGGCCACTTCTCCATCACCAACAATAGAAATTGAGGTGGAGAATCTATTCAGAAGGCAGAAAAGCCATAAATCTCCAGGACCAGGCAATGTTTCCCCCTCTATCCTCAAGCTCTGTGCTGAGCAACTGGCACCGGTCTACACCGGTAGACATTTTCAACCAGTCCCTGCAAACCTGCACTGCCCATGCCGGCTTCAAAGTCTCCACTATTGTCCCTGTACCCAAAAAGACAAGGATTAATAATAATAATAATATATTTTATTGTCATTAAATATATGTGCAACGAGATTTGGTTTGCAACTTCCATCCGATGTCATAACTTAAACAACTAATAAAATTTGGGTTTAGATACCCCAAGAACAAGATTTGTAAAAAGAACACTAGAACAGTAAAACAGTCAAAACCAAAGATTATAGAGGAGCAAGATGCGCCACACAGTGGAAAAGGCGTAGTATCACATGTGTGATTGTCGATGTCATATTAGCGGACCAGAGATGGCGTCGACTATGACATCTACTGGGAAACTCTACTGGGATCTTTACTTACCTCTCGATCCCTCTCTATCCCCTCTCTTCTCTCGATCACCCTCTCTTCTCTCTATCGCTCTCTCCCCTCTCGATGATCTCCCCTCTCGATCTCTTTCTCTCCCCTCTCGATCGCTCTCTCTCCCCTCTCGATCTCTTTCTCTCCCCTCTCGATCTATCTCTCTCCCCTCTTCTCGATTTCCCTCTCTCCCTCCCTTCACTCTGTGTGAAAGTTGGCAGCCCTGCTATGCCTTAGGCCCAAAAGAGGATAGAAATAAATTACATAATGGTCTTTGTAAGAAGATTTTAATAAGCTCTTCTATCTGTCCCACCATATATTTATATGAATGTGTGTTTGTGTGTGCCTGTAATTTTGTGCACAGTGTGTGTTAAAGCAATACAAGAGAAGCTGCACAATACAATGCAAGGGAAACTACGCAAAAGTGGGGGCTGGGGAGGAAAGATGCGAGGGAAATGGTGGAACAGGGGGAAAAGGGAGGGAGAGAGAGGGAAGGAGGGAGGGGGGGAGGGGAGGGAGGGAGATCGAGAGAAGATGGGGAGAGAGAGATTGAGAGAGAGATCAAGAGGGGAGAGAGAGGGATTGAGAGAACAGAGGGGAGAGAAGAGAGTGAGAGAGAGATCGAGAAAAGAGAGGGAGAGAAAGAGAGGGATCGAGAGAAGAGAGGGAGAGAAAGATAGAAAGAGAGGGAGAGATCGAGAAAAGAGAGGGGAAAGAGGGATCGAGGGGAGAGAGAGAAGAGAGGGAGAAAGATCGAGAGAAAGAGGGATTGAGAGAAGAGAGGGAGAGAAAGATCGAGAAAAGAGAGGGGAGAGAAAGGTCGAGAGGGGGAGAGAGAGGGATCGAGAGGGGATAGAGAGAGATCAAGAGGTAAGTAAAGATCTATTACAAATAAATCTAATAACTTTCTAATGCATCTTGCTCCTCCATAATCTTTGTTTACAACTGCTCTATAGCTTTGGAGCGGATTACACATGGGGAGGCAATCCGTCAAAATGGCGGCCGTGACGTTCCGTTACGTACTACACACCAGTCCATTGGATTTCCACTGAGTGGCGCATCTTGCTCCTCTATAATCTTTGGTCAAAACAGACTAAAGTGCAGATGTGTCTGTGTGGTTCATCAGGCAACTGTTTCCTTGTAAAAAATCGTGCCCTCTCAAGAATGCGGTTCGACGGCAGGTCACAAATCTCCCTGAACTTACGTAGCAGGCAAGTGGGGTCACTGTCTGATTCTGCAGGAGTAATCACCACGTTATTTGTGTCCAGGACCGCTGGAGCATAGGTGAAAGTTCTGGCTCTCCTCATGGCATCAGGTCCGACAAGGTTGAGGAGGAGGGAGGCTTTAACAGAGTCAGGTTCGGCACGGTGCACGACGTTGACAAAGTGGATGAAATCAAATTCGAACGTGGCCCAGCGCTCAGATATGTCAGCATCAAAGACAAGCTGCGCGAGCTTTCTGCGAGCTTCCATGGCCAGAGAGATTGAGCACAAATAGACACAAAATCAAAAGAAGGAAATAAAACTCGATAGACAGGAGACGCAGGTATCTTCCAGCTTCGACACCATGCAAATAAGCAATTCACATACTCTTGAAGTGTATAACATCCTTTAAAGATAGCACAGGGTATAGCACACATCAGCAAGCACTGGTTACATTCCTCTACTGAACCGTACCCAGGGAGGGGAAAGCGTTATGATTAATGTTAACTAGGGGGGGTTAATGGTACTAAGGTAGCTATATTATTGGTTGCATGCATAAACCATCTACAGTCTCCAAAGACAGGCAGCTCGATTTGTTACTAACACCTATGAGAGAGAAGCGAGTGTTACCAAACTTCTGAATTCTCTGGGGTGGAACCCTCTCCAAGACAGACGTGAAGCTCACCGTTTGATCTGTTTTTACAAAATGTTAAATGGCCAGCTCGACATAGATTACAAGACCTACACCAAACCCAAACCAATTAGGAGCAGATGAGGGCATTCGATCCAATTTGTGATTCCAGCTACCAAGACAGATGTGTACAGCAATTCGTTCTTCCCCCGCACTTTTAAAGCATGGAATAATCTTCACCCTACTCTAGTTACCCAACCAGATACAACTAAATTTAAGGTAGCTCTTTCTTCCCAAATACCCTTTCTGGCTTAAGTCCTCCCTCCACCACCTCCAGTTTAAATTCCATTTGGAATATTTTGGAGGACCAAGAAACCAAGAAAACCAACCAAGAAGATGAGAGGGGAGCTTATAGAAACGTATAAAATTCTTAGGGGATAAGTGAGTTTGGTATTCCGACTGCACATGCCCTGGTCATAGGTCACTTTGTATAAACATAGCTGGAAGCAGTACAGCTGTGTACATATAGAACTTCATTTCATCCGTATTTTACAGCTTTGATTCTTCTGGGTGAGAAAATACTGCTTACAAACTGTTAATTAATTGTATTTATTGTTCCTTTGTACAAAGCTCCGATGATTTTGTTGTTTTAATTGCTTTATGCTTCGGTGAGTGAGCGGGTCCGTGGTCGGGGCCGGGTCACTGTTGAGTACTGCTGGGCGTCCCCTTCCCCTCCTGGGTGTCCCGTCCCTGTCCGGGGGTGGTCGGGGTGGCCCTGGGGTGGCGGGCCGCCGGCTCGGACTTGCAGCCAGCACGGTGGGGAGGCGCTAGCTCTGGCTTGGCTCTGCTCCAGCTCCCGGGCGAGCCAGGGACTGTCGGTTGGCCCCCTCGGTGCCGGCGGGGGCCGAGCGTCGGTCATCGGCGGGGATGCACACGGGGTGCTGCGGTGGCTCAGCAGGTCAGGCAACATCTCAACCCGAAACGTTACCCATTCCTTTTCTCCGGGGATGCTGCCTGTCCGGCTGAGTTGCTGCAGCGTTTTGTGTGTGTCCCCAATGATGGTTGGTGCTCGGCTTTCGCGGGCTCTGGGGGGTTGGCTGGCGGCCGCTGGGTGGGACAGGGGGTGCAGCTGGCGATCAACACCCATCGGGGAGCGGATTCCTCGGGAGTTGCAGGGAATGGGTTGGAGTTGGCACTTCTTCTCCGCGCAGGCTGTGGGCCGCTGCTCCATCGTCTCCCAGGTGGGGGGGGGCTGTCCAGTGACAGTACGGGAGCTTGCGGTGCCAGGTTCAATCCTGGCTGTGGATGAGGCGCAGGTCTATGCGTGCAGCAGCCGAGAATGTCTCTCCGCCGGTCCATTCTCTCCCGTCTCACTCACTCTCTGTTACACCCCGCTCTCCTGCTACCTGGCACCCCCGTTCCTCAGATTAAATATATTTTTACACATTAATTTAGAATAAAGATAAGAATTTGTAAACAGTTTGTTCAGCCAGCAATTCGTTCACTTTTTCTTTATAGTGACTGACCTTTGACAAATCCCATGATTCCTTGTGTTTTTGAATACTGAACTCACTTATTGGACAGGGTAGATGCAGGAAAAAATTTCCCAATGTTGGGGGAATCCAGAACCAGGGGTCACAGTTTAAGAATAAGGGGTAGGTCATTTAGGACTGAGATGAGAAAAAACTTTTTTCAGCCAAAGAGTTGTGAATCTGTGGAATTCTCTGCCACACAATTCACTGGATGTATTCAAGAGAGAGTTAGATATTGCTCTTAGGGCTAAAAGAATCAAGAGATCTGGGGAGAAAGCAGGAACAGAGTACTGATTCTGGATGATCTTTTAGACTTAGACTTAGTTCCTCCCATACCTTTGAGTGCATTGGGCAGCAAGCTTTCGCCATTCTGTTCGGTTATGTGCAACGTCTTCCACCCTCGATAGGCTTGCCTCCCGGGCTTCCAAATCCTTCCGGAATCAAGGGATGGCAGTGCTGGCCTGAAGGGCCGGATGGCCTACTCCTGCACCTATTTTCTATGTTTCCAAGATGGTTTTGATCATTGAAGGCGAATCATTTCTGACTAACCGTAATGCAACTGCACTTCACATGGCTTTGGCAAGGCCATCAGCATCATCAAGGATGGGTCTCACCACAGTCACTCCCTGTTTTCCTCTCTCCCTCAGGCAAAAGGTATAGAAGTTTGGAAATGCACATCTCCAGATTCAGGACTGTTTATTTCCAGCTATTATCAGTCAACAGATCTCACGGTGGCTAACCATTTCAACTCCCCTTCCCATATTGAACTTGCTGCCCTAGGACTCTTCCATTTTCAGAGTAAAGCCACGCGCCAATTTGAGGAACAGCACATTATATTCCGCTTGGTCAGCTTACAACCCAGCAGTAGGAGTTATGAACTCTCTAAATTTAGGTCACTTCTACAAACACCTCCCTCCCACCTCCTCTATTAAAGTCCATTAACTTTTAGCACTGAAATCTATGAGTATAGAACATTACACACCAAACCTACAGAGCAATACAAGTGTTTGATGGCTTTAATTAATGCCTCCATCTCGGAAAAGTCAGCCAACAACACTTAAACAACTGACGAAAATCAAGCCAATATGTGCAGTTAGAAACTGCCAATAGGCTTAATACTCTCGTAAAAATGTATGTTCAATGTGAATTTTCAATGCTGGAGCATTAACTGCTTCCCCATTTAAAATAATTCTGCTGAAAGGAATGGGCAGAATAATTGAAAACAGTTGAAAGCCCAGGACCTAATCATCTCAAATGTCTAGCATATTTTGACAGTTCCATAATAAGAAATCACAACCAATTTTTGCAGGAAGCAAATTGACAAATTTTCAAAACAGAGCTTCCTAGCTATTTTCAAATAATCATCAAATGTTTCTTGAAGCATTTTTATTCTCTTAAGATTTAGTAAGAAATATCATGCACAAATAGGTATTGTTGGATACACTGCCATTTCTAAGATAAAATACAATCTACAGCTCAAATAATTCTATCTAGGGATTAACATTTCAGAGGTTCAGCCAGAGATTATATGCATGGATCTTGAATTTCATCATCTCCCTGTGGCACAATAGCTTATTCTTACTTCTTTTCCTATTTATTCTTTGAAGGGTCAGGAAAGCTTAGCTTCCCGGTGCATTCATTTCATCTTTGCACTGAGTAGCGACCCAACGACCCACATAACTTGCTGATTTTGGTTTTCCAGTCACCTGATTTTGAATCCTGTAAAAATTATAATAATTAAATGCTGCCCCCTCTTGGCTAACAACTGATATAATTTAAAGGTGTCATGACCAGTTGCTTAAACATCGAATATTTTACGATGAGTGTAGGAAGGGTTTAGCCAACAAAATAAACCACTGAAAATTTACCACCCAATTAGAGTCCAAGAGTGAAACAATGTGGGAACAGGCCCTTCAGCCCAACTTGCCCACACCGGCCAACATGTCCCAGCTACACTAGTCCCATTGCCAGTGTTTGGTCCATATCCCTCCAAACCTGTCCAATCCATGTACCTGTCTAACTGTTTCTTAAATGTTGGGATAGTCCCTGCCTCAACTACCTCCTCTGGCAGGGTTGCACAAAAAGCTGGAGAAACTCAGCGGGTGCAGCAGCATCTAAGGAGCGAAGGAGATAGGCGACGTTTCGGGTCGTGACCCTTCTTCAGACTGGTCAGGGATCGAATATCCCTGAAGAAGGGTCTCAACATGAAACGTCGCCAATCTCCTTCGCTCCTTAGATGCTGCTGCACCCGCTGAGTTTCTCCAGCTTTTTGTGTAACCCTCGATTCTCCAGCATCTGCAGTTCCTTCTTTAACACTAATACCTCCTCTGGCAGCTTGTTCCATACACCCACCACACTTTGTGTGAAAACGTTACCCCTCATGCTCCTATTAAATCTATTAAGGCTTTAGTGATGACCAAATGTTATTTCATGCCTTCCTCTGGGATGGTGAATTAACTTAGTAATAAATTCCATCAATTCCCTGTCCCTCTTGCTCTATTCCAGGTTTTTCCCCCCAATTTGTAATCTTTACTAGACTAAGTGGGACCCATTGGGTCCCAGTATCACATAGGAGGGCTGGTCCCCCAACGCAATATTCCACCTCTCCACCAATTCATATATTCCGGGGGAGTGCTTTCTGGAGCGCCAGTATGGGTGTTGTGGGCTGAAGGGACTGGTTTCCAGAGGGCTAGTATGGACATTGTGGGCCGAATGGATTATTGGGCTGGCGGCTCAGTCACTCAAGCCTGTTGTGCTGGCAGATCACTCACTCACGGCTGGAAGGCTGGCGGTTGACTCACGGCTATTCCTTGAAATTCCTTTTCAAGCAGGGTGCAAGGCCACCAAATTCAAGTGCAGTTTCTTACCACTTCAAGCAGGGTGCAAGGCCACCAAATTCAAGTGCAGTTTCATACCATTTCAAGCAGGGTGCCCACACTTCTGGGTTTTATAGTCCCTCCCCCCTCCCACAAGAAGGGGTGTGGCCTTCATTCATCGATGTGAAAATCCTCAGCACCTGATGAGTGGAGGGGGACTCTGAGTAAAATGGCCAAAAATCACAGCCGTACGTGGTAACAGTTTTTTCTAAAATCAATATAAAGCGCAATCAGGAAGTGGTCAAGATTAGACTTTTAATTATATAGAAGGCAATGCAACTTTAATCAGGCAAGGCAACTTTAATTGGGCGAGGCAACTTTAATTAGGCAAAGCAACTTTAATTAGGCAACACAGCTTTAGCATTTCCAAACCAAAGGTAACACAGCTTTAGCATTTCCAAACCAAAGGCAACACAGCTTTAGCATTTCCAAACCAAAGGCAACACGGCTTTAGCATTTCCAAACCAAAGGCAACACAGCTTTAGCATTTCCAAACCAAAGGCAACACAGCTTTAGCATTTCCAAACCAAAGGCAACACAGCTTTAGCATTTCCAAACCAAAGGCAACACAGCTTTAGCATTTCCAAACCAAAGGCAACACAGCTTTAGCATTTCCAAACCAAAGGCAACACAGCTTTAGCATTTCAAAACTATATTTTCAAACCACATTAAGGGCACTAACGGGTCAGTAAAACCACTCACAGTTTAGTAGACATGTGTTCAGTGTCATTCACAGCTCAGACTGAGAGACATGACCCTCTCGCTCCCCCATCTAGCAGAGACTGACTGAGGCACTCAATACTTCTGGGTTTTATAGTCCCTCCGGAAGGGGCGTGCCTTCAGGAGAGAGAAGCTCTACATTTTTTAAACACTAATAACTCTTTTATTCTGCATCAATGGGAAAAATCCTCTTGTCCTGCGCAGCGGAGGGTGACTCTGAGTAAGATGGCCAAAAATCACAGCCATAAGTTGCAGCGTTTTTACTAAAATCAATATACAGAACAACAGGAAGTGGTCACGATCAGACTTTTAGTAATATAGATGTCAAAGACTTCAGAGAAAGCTGATCTCCCTGCATGTGCTTTACACAATGTTTAAGTGGAAGCAATGTGACATGCTGGGAAGCAAGGGAGAAAAATGCGTGGAGAGAGAAACAATTACCATTTTGGGTGATGACTATGCACCAAAGGAAGAGAGGCAGGGAGAATCTGCTGGGAGATATTTGGTCAACAAGAGGTAGCTCCTCATAAACTACGTAAGCCTTTCCGTTGAATCAATGGCTTCTCAATGAATGGGTAATATTCCGTGTGGTAATGTTGCCAGGTTCATCAGGCTCTCCCATTTCCACACAAAAGACAAATTCTCTAAGTGGAACAAAAGAATCTGTGAATTAATAGAATAAAATGCCCTCAGCAATCATTTATGGAAGGCTACGGTGGTTCCTCCCACACTCCAAAGATGTATAGGTTTGTAGGTCAATTGTACCCCTGTGTGTGTAGGATAGTGTTAATGTGCAAGGATCGCTGGTCAGTGCGGTGGGCCGAAGGGCCTGTTTCCGCACTGTATCTCTAGACAAATTAAAAGCCAATTTATGACACCAAAAGCTTTTCACTGTACCTCGATACACATGACAATAATAAACTAAACTAAACACTGGCCAGCAATAATTTCTGAGAGAATCTAGTAAATATACAAGCTCAATGCCCATTGTTCATAACTGCAGGTTCCTCTCTCTGAAAATGCTGCCTGACCTGCTTGGTGTCTTCATAATCTTGCTGTTATTTCAGATTTTCACAATCTGCAATTGTTTTCATTTTGAAAGAGGTTAAAGGGGCTGTCCCACTTGGACGACCTAATTGGCGAGTTTAGAAGAGTTTGAAAAAATGACATGTTGAAGACTTACTTCGTCTATGTGGAAGACCTCATTCGATTATGCTGAAGACTAGTTTCGACTAGCTACAACTACCTTTGGGAAAATTGGACATCGAATAGTGGAGAGTGAAGACGATCTCCTTCGACCTCCCTTTGATTATGATGAAGACGATCTACCCTCAACTACCCTCGATTACCTACGACTAACATGCCGACCTACTGTGACCTACTACGACTAAACCTACGAGTAAAAAGAAGTATTAATTTTTTCCATGGCAAACCTTTTTTACTCGCGGGCATTTTTTAACATATTGAAAAAAATGCCGCGACCTAGTTGAGACCTTGAGTACTCGGAGACCACTCTCGACCATGAAGGAGAGTTACGAAGACCTCCTATGACTTCGTGTCGACCATGCTGCGAGTATGAGTCGAGGGCAAACTCACCAGAAATCACGGATTAGATCGCCCAAGTGGGACATGCCCTTAAGTTTTAAGAAACATAATCTAACTGCTTATACAACAAGACGACCAATTCATTAGCACACAGTGGTCAAACAATTATTAATGGATTTTTCAAAGAAAATTTGACCAAATTAGATTTTACAATGCACAAAAAAGATGCAATTGATTCAACTTTGTACCGAGAGAAAATACAGGTATTTCAAATTGATGACTTCTAATTTCCTTTGAGGATTAGAGACCAGGGATCGTTTTTTTCCGTTCACACTAATTAGCTATACCACAAATTACATTACATAATTATAATGAAAGGCAGACAAAGAATGTTATCAACATTTTCTTGGTGCTTGAATTCAAATACAAGACATTAGAATAAGTCACACTGTAGGCTCC
Organism: Raja brachyura; assembly: GCA_963514005.1. The sequence continues at coordinate 603,410 of OY740788.1, read as the reverse complement.
TTTGTCATTGCACCTCAAGATCAATCAAATTTAACCATTACAACAAAGATAAAATATGGAAACATTCCATTGTGATTTTCAGAAAATTACACAAAAGGTGCACATCTGAAAGCCCACAGTGACAGGAAGCACAATCGCAGCTTCAGATTGATAGATATTGTTTAGGAAGAAAAGAAAGAAAACAAAATAAAGGGAACAGATTCAGGGGTTTGGAGCTTAATCAGCTTAGGTTTCTGGAAAGGTATAGTGCGGAGAGTGGATGGCATGTGCTCACCTGTAGAGCAGAATGTCAATGCAGTCGGGAGGAATAAGTCTCAGCAGGAACGCAGAGGAAGAATAGAAATTTGAGGCAAGGGGGTCAATAATTCTAGAGACTGTCACCGCTGTTAATCAGATCAATGTCCCCAATAACACTTAGATGGATGTTTGGCAGCTGTGGCAGGGCTTCCTACAAGGTGAAACTAAGGGGCAGCTTAAGCAACAGCGAGGCATCAGTCCCGGATGTGCCCAATGCATTTTACACATTCGATAGGGATAGGACTGATGTGTCTCCCTTGACACCATAGCCCCTGATGACATTGTAATCTCAGAGACCGAGGACGATGTCTGAAGATCCTTCACGAGGGTGAACCCTAGGAAACCACCTGGACCTGACCACGTCCTCAAAATCTGGGGAGATCAACTGGCTGGACTTTTTGTGGGAATCTTCACCCTCTCATTAGTGAGGTCTGAGGTTCTTCAGTCTGAAGAAGGGTCTCGACCCTAAACGTCGCCTATCTCCTTCATTGCTTAGATGCTGCTGCACCCGCTGAGTTTCTCCAGCCTTTTGTGTACCCTGCATCAGACTGTTGTTCACCAACTACTACTCGACATTTAACATCATCATCCCCTCCAAACTTATCACCAGGCTCAGGGAACGGAGTCTCTCTTCTGAATCTTTTGCAATCCTCTGCTTCCTCATCAACAGAACACAACAGTACGAATTGGCAACAGCATTTCCTCCACGATAACTGTCAAATAAGTGGCACCTCAAAGCTGTGTGTTCACCCCCACTCTAAACCTATGACTATATAGTCAGACACAGTTAAACCCCACCTTTACATTCGCTGACTTCACCACCGTAGATGGACGAATTACGGTTAATGATGAGTAAGAGTATAGGAAGAAGATCGATCATCTGAATTAATAGTGCCAGAACAATAACCTTGCTCTCAATGTCAGTAAGTTCAAGGAGCAGATTGTTGATTTAGAAGAGGAATCTGAGGTTCCACAAACCTGTCCTCCAACATGGTGGAGGGAGTAAACAACGACAAGTTCCTGAGTGTGCAGACCTCTAAAGAACTGTCCTGTTCAAAGAAGATTACAAAAAGTAGTGGATACCACCTGGTCCTTCATGAGCACTGTCAGCCCACCATCGAAGGGGCCTATAGGAGGTGCAGCCGGTATCATCAATGACCCACACCACCCTGGCCACATTCCTATTTTAATCCTACCATCAGGAAGAAGATACAGCTTAAAAAACTACCACCTCCAGGTTCAGGAACAACTTCTTCCCAACAACTATCAGGCAATTGAACACGACAAACACCGACTAAACTACTAATTGTCTTTGGACTGTTTATGCACTAATAATCTATTTATTTATTTTTTGTTGTCTATATGTACTGTGTTTACAGACCTGTTATGCGGCTGCAAATAAGAATTTCACTGTTCTGATTTTTTTGGTACAGATGACAATTATAAGGTCTCAACTTGAAATGTCACCCATTCCTTCTATCTAGAGATGCTGCCTGTCTCCAGCATTTGTGTCTATCCTTACTTTTGATTGTTTTGCCAGCTTCCTCAAGTCAATAGGATTTGAGATACCCTTGGAATTTCTGCACTAAACCATCATGATTCCACTAGAAAATATCTTTATCATGTAATTTACAAAAACCTGATTGCAATTAGCTATAATCTGTTATGTGCTAAAAAAAATTGGTTTTTGAAGCACAATATCCAAATTGTCTGAGGATCACATTTGTGTAATAGCATCATTAATCCACAGTGTGGCAGTAGAAACACTGGCAACAGGCTGTCGGAGCTGCAGCCCCATGCATTGTCTGTAACAGCTCCCAACCTCTAAGCATGCCTTTAAACAAGAAGTCTGAAGAAAAAATACAGTGCCTGGAACAATCAAATGAGCTCCTCACAACATCCTCAAATCTTCATGTCAGTATCTACTGACATGAAAAGTCTCATTTGTCTTTCACAAGTTTGAAATATCTTTAAGTGCTTCACAAATATTCACTTTTAAAGTGAAAATGCAAAAGAAAACTTCATGGTGCATAAAATCTTAAATAAACACAGAAAAGACTAGGAATACTCAGCACATCAGGTGGCAAATGTGAAAAGAGAAACAGCTTTGTTGCTGAGTGTTTCTAACATTTTCTCTTATGTTTGAAGTGGAGGAATTAGTATGATTTAAGATGTATGATTATTAATTGGGACTGAAGTTGGCTCACCGACATTGTCCCTGGGATAATTGGAGAAGGGCAGAGGAGCCAATAAAACAAAATACAGACAATAGACAATAGACAATAGGTGCAGGAGTAGGCCTTTCGGGCCTTCGAGCCAGCACCACCATTCAATGTGATCATGGCTGATCATCCCCAATCAATACCCCGTTCCTGCCTTCTCCCCATATCCCCTGACTGCTATCTTTAAGGGACCTATGTAGCTCTCTCTTGAAAGTATCCAGGGAACCGGCCTCCACCGCCCTCTGAGGCAGAGAATTCCACAGACAATATATATAAATGAATAACTAAAATGGAAAGAAACAAATCAAAACAATCAATTTACAAGTCAGGCACAAATTGTTGGAGTAACTCAGCGGGTCAGACATCATCGTTACTCCAGAGGTGCTGCCTGACCCACTGAGTTACTCCAGTATTTTGTCTTTTTTTGTAAACCACCACCTGCAGTTCATTGATTCCATTCAAATGGCAGAATAGTTTAAAAGGAGTGAATAGTTTCACTATTTTACACCACAATTGTCTGACTGTGATATATACTTCCTTCAGCTTCATTTCCTCCAATGGCCTCATTGCATCTTTGAAGTGTCATTGCAACTTCGAAGGTTAATTAAGCGGCTGGGCTTGTACACTCTGGAGTATAGAAGGATGAGAGGGGATCTTATTGAAACATATAAAATTGTCAAGGGTTTGGACACGCTAGAGGCAGGAAACATCTTCCCAATGTTGGGAGAGTCCAGAACCAGGGGCGACAGTTTAAAAATAAGGAGTAAGCCATTTAGAACGGAGACGAGGAAACACTTTTTCTCACAGAGAGTTGTGAATCTGGAATTCTCTGCCTCAGACGGTGGAGGCCGGTTCTCTGGGTACTTTCAAGAGAGAGCTAGATCGTGCTGT
>OY740787.1:95099164-95332520 GCA_963514005.1 Raja brachyura | reverse complement strand
GATGCTGGTTGCCTTTTTGAGGCAGTGAGTCCTGTAGGTCCTGGATGGGCACGTCAGTACCCTGGTGAACCAGGCAATGTTCACCACCTTTTGCTCTCTTCTTCGTTCTTGTGTGTTTGAGTTGCTGAACCAGGCTGTGATGCAACTAGTCAATGTGCTCTCTACTGTACACCTGGAGAAGTTCAAGAGAGTATTTGTTAGCGTACCAAACCTCTAAAGAAATAGCGGTGTTGATGGGCTTTCTTTATGATTGCATCAATGTGCTGGTTCCAGTAGTGATTTTCACAGATTTATACGCCCAGGATTTAGAAGTGTTTGACTCTCTCCATCACCGTCCCGTCGATGAAGACGGGTGTGTGGATCCTCGACCTTCCTCTTCCAAAGGCGTTGAGAGCAAGGTTGTTGTTCTGACACCATTTAGTCAGTCGATTAATCTCCCTCCGATACACAGACTCATCATCATCTGTAATTGGACCAACAATGGTGGTGACGTTGGCAATTTGAAGATGGAGTTGGAACTGTGTCCGGCTACATAGTCATGAGTATAGAGTGAGTAGAGCAGGGGGCTGAGCACACTGCCTTGAGGTACTCCTGTTGTGATGGTTATCGAGGAGGAAGTGTTGCTGTCAACTCTTACAGATTGTGGTCTCTTGATGAGGATGTGTTGGTTGTTTGAGGAATTCAAGCTCAACATTGACAACCTGGAATCTGAGCTTCAAAAACTGCGGCACATCAGGGATGGGGAGAATTTCCTGGATGCTGTGTACCTGGAGGCAGTCCCTCCAGTTGCTCCCTGTGTGAATGAGCACGAGGGCTTTAGGAAGGATGAGCAACTGAACCATGGCACCATGGATCAGGGAGCCATTCAAGGGGGGGCACAGGATGACGTGGGTGTGTTGTAGCTGCGTGATGTGGGAGCTGGTGGACCCCAGTGTGGTTACTCATGACCATATCTGCAGCTAGTCGTCGAGTGTTTTATTGACAACTGGACCAAGTGGGACCCGTTGGCTCCCGTACCCTCAACGAGCGGTTGCGACTGCGGGGCAGGGTGGCTGCAGCATCACACACACACACTAACCCCCCCCCCCACACACACCCACACTAACCCCCCTTGATATTCGCTGCTTTTCCCCCATTCCCGGCCTATCAACTCCGCAAACCCCCAACTGCGCAGGGGCGACTAGAGAGGGAGGGGAGTCGAGAGGGAAGGGAGGGGGTAGAGAGGGAGAGGGTGAGTGGGGTAGAGAGGGAGGGTAGAGAGAGGGGGAGGATGGTAGAGAGAGAGGGGAGTAGAGATTGAGGGGTAGGGGGGGCGCGCGGCGTCACATGGGAGGACTGGTCCCCGAACGCAATACTCCACCACTCACCCATACGTCCCAATACTCACCACTCCAGCACAGAGGGGGCAGAGAGAGAGAGGGGGCAGAGAGAGAGAGGGTGGGCAGAGAGAGAGAGGGGGCAGAGAGAGAGAGGGGGCAGAGAGAGAGAGGGGGCAGAGAGAGAGAGGGGGCAGAGAGAGGGAGGGGGCAGAGAGAGAGAGGGGGCAGAGAGAGGGAGGGGGCAGAGAGAGAGAGGGGGGCAGAGAGAGAGAGAGGGGGCAGAGAGAGAGAAGGGGCAGAGAGGAGAGAGATGGCAGACAGGCAGAGAGAGAGGGGGCAGGGAGGGGAGAGAGAGGAGAGAAAGGGGAGAGAGAGGAGAGAAAGGGGAGAAAGGGGAGAGAGAGGAGAGAAAGGGGAGAGAGAGGCGAGAAAGGGGAGAAAGGGTAGAGACAGAGAGGGCAGTGAGAGAGAGGTGGCAGAGAGATACAGAAAGGGCAGCAAAAGTGAGACCTCTGTTGAGGACAGATCGTTCCATAACCAATGTGAAGACCAATGTACTAAACGCCTACGAACCATCCAATCTACCTGTGACACCACTGTCGAGGAACTATGCACCTGCACTCTTAGATCCCTCTGCTCCACAACACTCCCCAGAGCCCTGCCATTCACTGTGAAAGTCTTGCCCTGGTTATGACTTCCCAACACCTCTTACTCATCCACATTGAGCTCTGAAAACCATTGCTCAGCAACTTCAAAAAGTCAAAGTCAAAAGAGTTTATTGTCATGTGTCCCTGACAGGACAATGAAAATCTTTCTTTGCATAGCACAACAGAACATAGAAGGCATTGACTACAATTATATACGTAAATACACCCATGAATTAATAAATTAATAAAGTGCAAATAACAGATGGAGGGATATTAATGTTCAGAGTTCCGACCTAAGTTTAATAGCCTGATGGCTGTGGGGAAGTAGCTATTCCTAAACCGAGTTGTTGCAGTCTTCAGGCTCCTGTACCTTCTACCCAAAGGTAGCAGGGAGATGAGTGTGTGGCCAGGGTGGTGTGGGTCCTTGATGATGCTGCCAGCCTTTTTGAGGCAGCGACTGTGATAAATCCCCTCGATGGAAGGAAGGTCAGAGCCGATGATGAACTGGGCAGTGTTTACTACTTTTTGTAGTCTTTTCCTCTCCAGGGCACTCAAATTGCTGAACCAAGCCACGATGCAACCGGTCAGCAAGCTCTCTACTGTGCATCTGTAGAAGCTACAGGGAGTCCTCCTTGACCAACTCTCCGTAATCTTCTCAGGAAGTAGAGGCGCTGATGAGCTTTCTTAATAATTGCATCTGTGTTCTCGGGCCAGGAAAGATCTTCACAGATGTGCACGCCCAGGAATTTAAAGCTCTTGACCCTTTCAACCATCGACCCGTTGATATAAACAGGACTGTGGGTCCCCATCCTATTCCTTCCAAAGTCCACAATCAGTTCCTTGGTTTTGCTGGTGTTGAGGGCCAGGTTGTTGTGCTGGCACCATATGGACAGTTGCTCGATCTCTCTTCTATACTCTGACTCATCCCCACAACCCACAACAGTGGTGTCATCAGCGAACTTGATGATGGAGTTCGCGCTATGACCGGCTACGCAGTCATGAGTATAGAGCGAGTACAGCAGGGGGCTGAGCATGCAGCCCTGAGGTGCTCCCGTGCTGATTGTTATCGAGTCTGACACATTTCCACCAATACGAACAGACTGTGGTCTGTGGATGAGGATGTCGAGGATCCAATTGCAGAGGGATGCGCAGAGACCCAGTTCTGCGAGTTTGGTAACCAGCTTGGAGGGGATGATTGTGTTTAATGCCGAGCTGTAGTCAATGAATAACAGCCTGACATATGAGTTTTTGTTGTCCAAGTAGTCCAGAGCGGAGTGGAGGGCCAGCGAGATCGCGTCCACTGTTGTGGCGGTAAGCGAACTGCAGTAGGTCCAGGTTTTTGTCGAGGTAGGAGTTGATTTGCGCCATGATCAACCTCTCGAAGCACTTCATCACCACAGGCGTTAGTGCCACAGGTCGATAGTCACTGAGGCATGTGACCTTGCTCTTCTTGGGCACTGGTATAATTGATGCCCTTTTGAAGCAGGTGGGAACCTCAGACCTCAGAAGTGACAGGTTGAAAATGTCCGTAAAAACTCCAGCCAGTTGGTCCGCACAGGTTTTACAGCCACAGGTTGCCCAGCCGATCAAGTTCTTGTGGGACACAGACACACACACTTACACAGACATTCACACAGACCGACACACACACTCACACAAACACACACACACATAAAGACAGACACACACACTCACCCACTCACACAGACACTCACACAGAAACACATAATCAGAATCAGAATGCCTTTTATTGTCACTATACACATGTACAAATTAGATTAAAAGCTGCTCCTACTCAGTGCAAAACAAAACGGGGGGGGGGGGGGGGGGGATAAGGTGCACAGTTTCTGCAGCGCTATATACATATCTATAAAAAGACAATGGATAAATAGAATGGATGAATAGGATTCCTATATCCAGTATGGGTTATTGTACATATAAAGACAGACACACACACAGACACTGACACATACACAGACATTCACACATACATAGACATTCACACATACACTCACACACACACAGACACTCACACACGCACAGACAGACACTCACTCACTGACACTGACACATGCACAGACACTCACACACAGAGACACACAGTGGGCCAAAGAGCCTGTCCCTGTGCTGTATGATTCTGGACAACTGTCTCTCTCTCATCCCCATTATCCTCTTCTCTCTCTCACACACTCCCTATCCCTCCATTCCATCAATCCCTCTCATTTCCAGGTTGACCTGTCACTCACTTTCCATCAGTAGGATTTGAGCCAATGTTACCTGTGTCTCAAGATGACAGGTATCTTGTTCTCAGTCTTATTCATAACAAGTCTGAAGAAGGGTCTCGAGCCGAAACATCACCCATACCTTCTCTCCAGAGATGCTGCCTGTCCCGCTGTGTTACTCCAGCTTTTTGTGTCTGTCTTTGGAGTTTAATGCAGATAGGGGCAAGTTGTTGCATTTTGAGAATTCAAAGTGGGACAGAACGACAGTGAATGGTTGGGCCCTGGGGAGTGTTGTAGAGCACAGGGATCTTGGATAGTTGCCTAAATATAGTTCCCTATAAGTGGCACCATAGGTAGATAGGGTGGTCAAGAAAGTTTTTGGTACATTTATCTTCGTCAGTCAGGATACTGAAGGTTGAGAAGTTATGTTACAGTTGTACATTGGTGAGGCTGCACTTGTGATGTTATCTCATTTTCACCACAGATGCTGCCTGACCCACTGAGTTACTCCAGCATTTTTTGTCTTTGGTATAATGGAATGGAATACTTTATTGTCACATGTGACAAGGCACAGTGAAATTCTTTGCTGCGTACCCAATGTATACAAATAGCAGCCACCTACAGCGCTGACAAAGTTACAAAGCACGCCGGCTCCTCCTTTCGTTCTCTCTCTCCCCCCCCCCCTCCACAGTGCCCCCCCCTCCCCCCCTTCACAGCGGTCCCCATTGTTCTTTGTTCCCCCACCCTCCCCAATTGTCCATTGTTCTCCCCCTACCTCCTTCATGGCGGTCCCCCCACGCCGGGTCCCAGCCACATTCCCAGTCCACAGCCGTGGCCCATCGGGAAGCCTCTGGCCCGTCGGGAAGCCAGATAAACCAGCATCTGTAGTTACTTTTTATTACATTTGGAGTATTGTGTTCAGTTTTGGCCACCCTGCTATAAAAAGATATCGGTAAGCTGGAAAGACGGCTGAGAAGATTTACAATGATGTTGCCAGGACTTGAGGGGCTGAGCTACAGGGAAAGGTTGGGCAGGCTAGGAATTTATTCCTTGATGTGCAGGTAGCTGAGAGGTGATCTTATGATATGTGTAGGAAGAAAATGCAGATGCTGTTTAAATCGATGATGGACACACAAAGTTGGAGTAACTCAGCGGGACAGGCAGCATCTCTGGGGAGAAGGAATCGGTGACGTTCCGGGTCGAGACCCTTCTTCAGATCTTATGATAGATGTATAAAATCAAGAGTGGAATAGTTAGGATCAATGTGTAGTCTTTTACTCATCGTAGGAGAATCAAAAACCAGAGGACAAAAGGTTAAGTTGAGAGGGGCAAGGTTTTACACAAACCCTGAGGGGCAACATTTTCACCCAGAAGGTGGTGGATACATGACTGATCTGCCAGACAACATTTAAAAGCCACTTGGACAGGTACAGGCCTTTATCAGTGCTATATGACCCCATGACTTGAACACTAAATGGCCATGGAAAATGTGTCGCTCTCCCCACCAACTCGCTCCCATTCACCAAGCCATCCTTGTTTACTAGTTTGCATTTCTAGTTTACATCTGTTGCTTAATTTGCATCTGAAACATTAAACCAAATATCATTTGTTTCCTTACGGTGAAAAGGCCTTTGATCTCAGTCTTTGCGCTTCCTGATAAAATGTAGCAGAATTAATGCAGGTAATACTTCGATTGCAATCTGTAAAGTCTGCAGGAGCAAGAGTAAATTATTTAGAAATTACTACGGAAGAACAGGCCGTTCAGCCCAACATCTCAGTGACAGACTTTATCCTCCACTCCAGCATCATCCAACGTGGCAGCATTGAGCTGTGTGGTGGAATGAGGGCTGGAAATGGAAACACAGCATCATTGCTGTTGGACTCAAACACGTCACATTGGACACTGGTCTCTGTGCTCTGGAACTATAACAGGCAGACAGTAAATGGGGCATTGGCTGCTGTACGCATAAACACAGCATGCCAACAGGCTCTGTGGTCCATGTTCCATTTGCTTATCCCTCTACACCTTTCCTATCCACGTACCTGCCCAAACGACATTTAACTGTTGTAATTGTATTCCCATATACCACCTCCTCTGGTTGTTTGTTCCATGAATCCAGTACACTCTGTGTATGAAAGATACAGTCTGCTGCCCTGACTATGTTATCGTCTTGGTCGCCTCTTCTTTTAGCCTTTAGATTTACAGATACAGTGTGGAAACTGGCCCTTTGGCCCACTGAGTCCGCGCCGACCAGCGATCGCCCTGTACTCTCGCACTACCTGACACACGAGGTTCAATTTACAATTTTACCGAAGCCAATTAACCTACAAACCTGTACGTCTTTGGAGTATGTGAAGAAACAAGAGAACCCGGAGAAAACCCATGTGGTCACAGGGAGATGGCACAAACTCCGTACAGACAGTTATGGTGCAGTCAGGATCGATCGCGGGTCTCTGGCGTTGTAAGGCAGCAGCTCTACCGCTACTCTACTGTGACATCCCAGCACTTCAAGAAGCTTATTACAATTGTGAGACAAGGATTTGCCATGTTGACTATCCTTCATCAGTCCATCCCTTTATGCCAATTCTAAGCCGTAGTTATGGGCACCTGCATGGGCCCCAGTTATGCCTGCCTCTTTGTTGGCTACGTTGAACAATCCCTGTACAGGCGTACACTGGCCCTATCCCCAAACTCTAGTTCTGTTACACTGATGACTGCATCAGTGCTACCTCCTGCACCCGTGCAGAACTCATGGACTTCATCAACTTCGCCACCAATTTTCATCCTGCATTCAAATTTACTTGGACCATCTACGACACCACCGTCCCTTTCTTGATCTCACAGTCTCCATCGTATAAAATAGACTATTTATTGATGTCCATTACAAACCCAATGACTCCCGCAACTATCTCGACTACACTTCTTCCCACCCTGCTTCCTGCAAAGACACTATCCCCTACTCCAAATTCCTCCGTCTACGCCGCACCTGTGCCCAAGATGAGGTGTTCCATTCTAGGACATCAGAGATGTCCTCATTCATTAGGGAATGGGGGTTGCCCTCTCCTTTCATCGATGAGGCCCTCACTCAATCACCTCGGCACCCCGCAGCTGTGCCCTTGCTCTACCTCTGCGCCACCTTGTTGCTGGACACTTTAATTCTCCTTCCCATTCCCACACAGACGTTTCTGTCCTCGGTCTCTGTCATTGTCAGAGTGAGGATAATCAGCATCTCATATTTCGCTTGAGCAGCTCACAGCCCAGTGGTATGTACGTTGATATCTCTCACTTCAGGTAACCCCGGCATTCCCTCTCTCTTTCTCTATCCCTTCTCCAACCATGTCGCATGAGCTTACAGTTCTGGTCACCACACTATAGGAAAGGTATGGATGGGCTGGAGAAAGTGCAGAGATGGTGCCTTGTGTTCAGTTCTGCTCACCCTGATATAGGAAGGATGTCATTAAACTGGAAAGACTGCAGAGAAGATTCATGAGCATGGTGCTAAGAATCAAGGGGCTGAGCTATAGGGGGAGTTTGGGCAGGCTAGGACTGTATTCCTTCGAGTGCAGGCGGCTAAGGGATGATCTAACTGAGGAGATTCCAAAGGCATTTTATAAGTACATAGAGGGAAAGAATGTAGTGAGGGAATATGGCCTCTCTGAAACTAGAGATCATCTCTGTGTGGAGCTGCAGGAGATGGGCAATGTTCTCCATTGTTTTTTCTGTTTTCAGAGAAAAGGATTGTTGAGCTAGCGGGCGAGTCCGGTTCAAGCCCAGTGAAGCAACAGCAGCAGCAGCAGCAGCAGCGGGGAGTTTAAAGAGGAGATATTGGGAATAAAGTAAAGGGCCTGTCCCACTTACATGCGATTGCATGCGTTTGGTGCGACCAAACGGAAGCGGAGTTCACTCTAAGTTCGCACGTGATGTATCAGCTGGGCAGGAGGCGGGCCGACTGAATTTGGGCGTCACACTGCATCGGGCCGTGACGTCATCACGCAACGGCATGCGGGGCGGTGACATCATTGCACAATGCCAAGCGCTAGGCGTACGCCATCAAGATGTTGCGTACGCCCTTAATGCGCCTGCGCGCCGACAGGCTGGTGGAGCGCGGAATTTTTGGAAAGTGTCAGTTTTTTGGAGCCCCGCGCGATGTCGGGACCAGCCCCGCACAACTCCATACTCCTCCACGCTTCGAAGTGGTTCCGGCCCCACGCGGCACGTACGCCAAAAGCGACCATGTTTGGGTGCGCCAGACGCATGCAATCGCATGCAATTGGGACGGGCCCTTTAGGATGCAGGATGACGTGGGTGTGCTGTAGCTGCATGATGTGGGAGCTGGTGGACCCCAGTGTGGTTACTCATGACCACATCTGCAGCTAGTCAAGTCAAGAGTGTTTTATTGTCCTGATACCAAACAATGAAATTCTTACTTAAAGCGGCACAACAGGTATCTCAATGTATATACATGTATATACATATATATATGAAGCTATATATGTGGATATATATGGAACTATTTATTATGATGTTTATATATATACTAGACTAGTATATGTTGGGTCCCATGTTCACAATGGAGGGCTGGTCCCCCGACGCAATATTCTACCTCGCTGCAGGGACTACTGATCTCCAGAGGGCTAGAATGGACATTGTGGGCCAAATTGATTCTTGGGGTTGCAGCTTAGTCCCTCAAGCCTGATGTGCTGGCAGCTCCCTCACGGCTGGTGGCCTGGCAGTGAACGCACGGCTATTCCTTTAAATTCCATTTCAAGCATAGTGCAAGGCCACCAAATTCAAGTACATGTTCCTACCATTTCATGCAGGGTGCAAGGCCACTAAATTCAAGTGCAGTTTCTTACCTCTTCGAGCAGAGAGCAAGGCCACTAAATTCAAGTGCAGTTTCATACCACTTCTAGCAGGGTGCAAGGCTCCTAATTGAAGTGCAGTTTCATACCATTTTGTGCAGGCTGCAACGACACCACATTCAAATGCAGTTTCATACCATTTCATGCAGGGTGCAAGGTCACCACATTCAAATGCAGTTTCATACCATTTCAAGCAGGGTGAAACCACCATAAAACCACACTCACAATTCAAAATAGGTATATGGACGGGAAGGGAATGGAGGGGTCTGAATGCAGGTAGATGGGACTAGGCAAAAATAAATGGTTGGCACGGACTGGAAGGGCCGAGAAGGCCTGTTTCCGTGCTGTAATTGTTATATGGTTATATGGTTAAAAGATAGTCAGTGTGTTCAGATGAGACAGCGCAGACAAAGTCGTGACCGCTCCCTCCCCCATCATGCATAGACTGAGCCACATCCACACTTCCAGATTTTATAATCCCTCCCCCTCCCACCGGAAAAGGTGTGGCCTTCATGATGTGATTGACGGGAGAGAGATTCTCACCATTTATTTAAAAACTAATAACACTTTTATATGTCATTGATGGGAAGAATCCAGTGCACCTGATGAGCGGAGGGGCACTGCGTAAGATGGCCAAAAATCACAGCCGTAAGTGGTAGCGTTTTATCTAAAATCAATATAGTGCAAACAGCAAGTTGCCAAGTTTAGATAAACAACCATTTTTTGCAGTGCCTTTTTATTTCAACCCATATCCCCCCAAACAAACATTATTTGCTGTACCTTTTTATTTCAACCCAAAACCCCCCAAACAACTATTATTTTCAGTGCCTTTTTACTTCATCCCAAAACCCCCCAAACAGCCATTATTTGCAGTGCTTTATTACTTCAACCCAAAACCGCACAAACGGTACCCGGAAGTGGTGCCAACAGACGTGAGGCTGAAGCAAAGAAGCCAAAGCACCAGATAGAAACGAGGCCGAAACGTGAATTAACCTATAGAGTCCGAAGACGAAATGCCTACTTACCGAAACGATGGGACACCTAAATGCAAGCTAACCGAAAGCGCGGGATGCCTAAATGGCTACGAACCGAAAGGCTGCGTCGCCCAAATGCAAACTTACCGAATGGCCGCTCAGTTGATAGGCCACCTACCCGAAAGGCGGCCGCGCCTCAAGCCGAACCGACAGGCGCTCAACAGAAAAGTCCAATGACAGACCTGACGTTGCCGGGGGGCAGGACTTGTCAGCGATTGGTCCAGACCCCTGCGTCCATCACATCACCGTGAAGGCATGAACATTGCCCCAAACCTCCGCTCCACCCAACCGACAACCGACAGGAGGGTGGCCGTGCGAGTGTGGGAGCTGTCCCGAAGGATGCACACCTTTGGCCGCTTTCAACTTGGTGCTTGGGTTCAGATTGCACAGTCACCTATGGCTTGTGTGGGATAATGAACCCCATGCTCCCGTCTCCCACTTCTATCTCCCCCTTCTCTCTGTCTCTCTCCCTTCTCCCTCCTCCACTCTCTAGCCTCTCCTCTCTCTTCCCCTCTCTCTCCCCTCTGCTCCCTCTCCCCCCTTCTCTCTTCCCCCCCTCCCCGCTCTCTCCCTTCTCTCTCTCCCCTTCTCTCTCTATCCTCCGCCTCCACCCACGGTAGCATCCCACAGTCACTGATCGCGATGCACCGCCATCGGACCCCAACCTCCACACCAGGGTGACGATTTATACATGTAACACATGATATACACCAGTTAATTAACCATGCATAAATGTATATCATGTATTACATAGAAAAAACATAGAAGAAACATAGAAAAATAGGTGCAGGATTAGGCCATTCGGCCCTTCGAGCCTGCACCGCCATTCAATGTGATCATGGCTGATCCCGTACCTGCCTTCTCTCCATACCCCCTGATCCCTTTAGCCACAAGTGCCACATCTAACGCCCTCTTAAATATAGCCAATGAACTGGCCTCAACTACCTTCTGTGGCAGAGAATTCCAGAGACTCACCACTCTCTGTGTAAAGACATGTATAAATCGTTCTTACATTCGGGAACATGGTTAATGTGGGATTTCAATTTGAGCGCACTTGTTTGAATGGATGCAAGCGGCATGTCCAGCTTCTCTCCTGGGCGCGAAATACACAAAGCTGATGTAATGACACAACTGTCACACCAAAGATAGACACAACATGCTGGAGTAACTCAGCTGAAGAGGCAGCATCTCTGGAGAGAAGGAATGAGTGGCATTTCGGATCGAGACCCTTCAGACGCACTCTGAAGAATGGTCTTGGCACGAAAAGTCACCCATTCCTTCTCTCCAGTGATGCTGCCTGTTTTGTGTGTGGGTGTTTGGGTGCATTTTGCAAACAGCGAGATGGTAATGTGTAAACCATCTGTCCCCGTGGCCAGGGTGCATCACACTGGTGTGGGTGTCAAAGACCAGGGGTTTCAGGGGCATGGGGGAGGTCACCCTGGTGTGGAGGTTGGGGTCCGATGGCAGTGCATTGCGGTCAGTGATTGTGGGACACTACTGCGGGTGGAGATGGAGGAGAGAGAGAGCGGGGGGGAAGAGAGAAGGGGGAAGAGAGAAGGGGGAAGAGAGAAGGGGAAGAGAGAAGGGGGAGTGAGAAGGGGGAGAGAGAAGGGGGAGAGAGAAGGGGGAGAGAATACTAATAACACTTTTATTTGTCATTGATGGGAAGGCAAACAGGAAGTTGCCAAGTTTAGACAAACAACCATTTTTTGCAGTGCCTTTTTATTTCAACCGAAAGCCGCCCAAACAAACATTATTTGCAGTGCCGTTTTACTTCAGCCCCAAACCCCACAAACATCCATTATTTGCAGTGCCTTTTTACTTCAACCCCAAACCCCACAAACATCCATTATTTGCAGTGCCTTTTTACTTCAACCCAAAACACCCGAAACAATCATTACTTGCAGTGCCTTTTTACTTCAACAGAAAACCCCTTAAACAACCATTATTTGCAGTGCCTTTTTACTTCAACCCAAAACCTCCCAAACAACCATTTGCAGTGCCTTTTTACTTCAACCCAAACCACACACACACACACACACACTAACCACCCCCCCCCCCACACACACACACACTAACCACCCCCACACATACACTAACCACCCCACACACACACACTAACCACCCCCCCCACACACACACTAACCACCCCACACACACACACTAACCACCCCCCCACACACACACTAACCACCCCCACACACACACACTAACCACCCCCACACACACAAACCACCCCCCCACACACACACACACAAACCACCCCCCCACACACACACACTAACCACCCCACACACACACACACACTAACCACCACCACACACACACTAACCACCCCACACACACACACACACACTAACCACCCCCCCACACACACACACACACACTAACCCCCCCACACACACACACCCACTAACCCCCCCCCACACACACACACTAACCACCCCCCCCACACAAACACACACCCACACACACTAACCACCCCCCCCCCACACACACACACTAACCCCCCCCCCCCACACACACACACTAACCACCCCACACACACACTAACCACCCCCCCACACAAACACACACCCACACACACTAACCACCCCCCCCACACACACACTAACCACCCCCCCCACACACACACTAACCACCCCCACACACACACACTAACCACCCCCACACACACAAACCACCCCCACACACACAAACCACCCCCCACACACACACACACAAACCACCCCCCCACACACACACACTAACCACCCCACACACACACTAACCACCACCACACACACACTAACCACCCCACACACACACACACACACACACTAACCACCCCCCCCCACACACACACACACACACTAACCCCCCACACACACACACCCACTAACCCCCCCCCACACACACACACACTAACCCCCCCCCACACAAACACACACCCACACACACTAACCACCCCCCCCCACACACACACACTAACCCCCCCCCCACACACACACACTAACCACCCCACACACACACACACACACACATACTAACCACCCCCCCCACACAAACACACACCCACACACACTAACCACCCCCCCCCACACACACACACACACACTAACCACCCCCCCCCACACACACTAACCACCCCCCCCCACACACACTAACCACCCCCCCACACACACTAACCCCCCCCCACACACACACACATTAACCACCCCCCCACACACACACTAACCACCCCCCCCCACACACACACACACTAACCCCACACACACACAGACACACACACTAACCACCCCCCCCACACAAACACACACCCACACACACTAACCACCCCCCCCACACACACACACACACTAACCACCCCCCCCCACACACACTAACCACCCCCCCCACACACACTAACCACCCCCCCCACACACACTAACCACCCCCCCCACACACACACACACACTAACCCCCCCCCCACACACACACACACTAACCACCCCCCACACACACACTAACCACCCCCCACACACACACTAACCACCCCCCCCACACACACTAACCCCCCCCCACACACACACACACACATTAACCACCCCCCACACACACACATTAACCACCCCCCCCACACACACATTAACCACCCCCCACACACACACATTAACCACCCCCCCACACACTAACCACCCCCCCCACACACACATTAACCACCCCCCACACACACACATTAACCACCCCCCCCACACACTAACCACCCCCCCCACACACACACCCACTAACCAACCCCCCCCACACACACACACACACACTAACCACCCCCCCACACACACACACACACTAACCACCCCACACACACACTAACCACCCCCCACACACACACACACACACACTAACCCCCCCCCACACACACACCCACTAACCCCCCCCCACACACACACACACTAACCACCCCCCCACACAAACACACACCCACACACACACACACTAACCACCCCCCCACACACACTAACCACCCCCCACACACACACCAACCCCCCCCACACACACTAACCCCCCCACACACACACACACATTAACCACCCCCCCACACACACACATTAACCACCCCCCCACACACACTAACCACCCCCCCCAACACACACTAACCACCCCCCCCAACACACACACATTAACCACCCCCCCACACACACACACATTAACCACACCCACTAACCACCCCCCCACACACACACACATTAACCACACCCACTAACCACCCCCCCCCACACACACACACACTAACCACCCCCCCCACACACACACACTAACCACCCCCACACACACACACACTAACCCCCCCCCCCACACACACACTAACCACCTCCCCCACACACACACTAACCACTCCCCCACACACACACACACTAACCACCCCCCACACACACACACACTAACCACCCCCCCCACAAACACACACTAACCACCCCCCCCACACACACACACACACTAACCACCCCCCCCACACACACACACACACTAACCACCCCCACACACACACACACTAACCCCCCCCCCCACACACACACACTAACCAGCCCCACACACACACACACTAACCCCCCCCCCCCACACACACACTAGCCCCCCCCCCACACACACTAACCACCTCCCCCACACACACACTAACCACTCCCCCACACACACACACACTAACCACCCCCCACACACACACTAACCACCTCCCCCACACACACACTAACCACTCCCCCACACACACACACACTAACCACCCCCCACACACACACTAACCACCCCCCCCACAAACACACACTAACCACCCCCCACACACACACACACACTAACCACCCCCACACACACACTAACCACCCCCACACACACACACACACTAACCACCCCCCACACACACACACTAACCACCCCCCCCCACACACACACACACTAACCACCCCCCCCACAAACACACACACACTAACCACCCCCCCCCACAAACACACACTAACCACCCCCCACACACACACACACTAACCCCCCCCCACACACACACACACACTAACCCCCCCCCACACACACATACACTAACCACCCCCACACACACACACTAACCCCCCCACACACACACACATTAACCACCCCCACACACACACACACACACACACACTAACCCCCCCCCCCCACACACACACTAACCCCCCCCACCCCCACACACACACACTACCCACCCCCACATACACTAACCACCCCCACACACACACACTAACCACCCCCACACACACACACTAACCACCCCCACACACACACACTAACCACCCCCACACACACACACTAACCACCCCCACACACACACACTAACCACCCCCACACACACACACTAACCACCCCCACACACATACACTAACCACCACCCACACACACATACACTAACCACCCACACACACACACACTAACCACCCCCACACACACACACTAACCACCCCCACACACACACACTAACCACCCCCACACACACACACTAACCACCCCCACATACATTAACCACCACCCACACACACATACACTAACCACCCACACACACACACACACACTAACCACCACCCACACACACACACACTAACCACCCCCCCACACACACACACACTAACCACCCCCACATACACTAACCCCCCCCACACACACACTAACCAACCCCACACACACACTAACCACCCCCACACACACACTAACCACCCCCACACACACACACACACTAACCACCACCCACACACACACACACTAACCACCCCCCCACACACACACACTAACCACCACCCACACACACACACACTAACCACCCCCCCACACACACACTAACCACCACCCACACACACACACACACACACTAACCACCCCCACACACACTAACCCCCCCCCCACACACACACACACTAGCCACCACCCCCCCCCCACACACACACACACTAACCACCCCCACACACACACACACACACACTAACCCCCCCCCACACACACACATACACTAACCCACCCCCCCCCACACACACACTAACCACCACCCACACACACACATACACTAACCCCCCCACACACACACACTAACCCCCCCACACACACACACTAACCCCCCCACACACACACACTACCCACCCCCCCCTTGATATTATATTCGCTGCATGTCCCCCATTCCCGGCCTATCAACTCCGCAGCCCCAATTGCGCAGGTGCGACTAGAGGGGGGGGGAAGAGGTAAGGGGAGGGGGTAGAGAGGGAGAGGGAGGGTAGAGAGAGAGGTAGGAGGGTAGAGAGGGACGGAGGGGAGTAGAGATTGAGGGTTGGGGGGGGGGCGCGCAGCGTCACATGGGAGGACTGGTGACCCAGACACTCACACACATGCACAGACACTCACTCACACATACACATACACAGTGGGCCAAAGGGCCTGTTCCTGTGCTGTATGATGCTGGACAACTGTCTCTCTCTCATCCCCATTATCCTTTTCTCTCTCTCACACACTCCCTATCCCTCCATTCCATCAATCCCTCTCAAAACGTCACCCATACCTTCTCTCCAGAGATGCTGCCTGTCCCGCTGTGTTACTCCAGCTTTTTGTGTCTGTCTTTGGTGTTTAATGCAGATAGGGGCAAGTTGTTGCACTTTGAGAAGTCAAAGTAGGGCAGAACCACAGTGAATGGTTGGGCCCTGGGGAGTGTTGTAGAGCTCAGGGATCTTGGATAGTTGCCTAAATATAGTTCCCTATAAGTGGCACCATAGGTAGACAGGGTGGTCAAGAAAGTTTTTGGTACATTTATCTTCGTCAGTCAGGATACTGAAGGTTGAGAAGTTATGTTACAGTTGTACATTGGTGAGGCTGCACTTGTGATGTTATCTCATTTTCACCACAGATGCTGCCAATATATTCCTTGATGTGCAGGTAGCTGAGAGGTGATCTTATGATGTGTGTAGGAACAAAATGCAGTTGCTGTTTAAATCAAAGATAGACTTAAAGCTGGAGTAACTCAGCGGGACAGGCAGCATCTCTGGAGAGAAGGAATCGGTGACGTTCCGGGTCGAGACCCTTCTTCAGATCTTATGATAGGTGTATAAAATCATGAGTGGAATAGTTAGGATCAATGTGTAGTCTTTTACTCAGCGTAGGGGAATCAAAAACCAGAGGACAAAAGGTTAAGTTGAGAGGGGCAAGGTTTTACACAAACCCTGAGGGGCAACATTTTCACCCAGAAGGTGGTGGATACATGACTGATCTGCCAGAGCAGGTAGTTGTGGCAGGTACTATAACAACATTTAAAAGCCACTTGGACAGGTATAGGCCTTTATCAGTGCTATATGACCCCATGACTTGAACACTAAATGGCCATGGAAAATGTGTCGCTCTCCCCACCAACTCGCTCCCATTCACCAAGCCCTCCTTGTTTACTAGTTTGCATTTCTAGTTTGCATCTGTTGCTTAATTTGCATCTGAAACATTAAACCAAATATAATTTCCTTATGGTGAAAAGGCCTTTGTTCTCATTCTTTGCACTTCCTGAAAAAACGTAGCAGAATTAATGCAGGAAATACTTCGATTGCAATCTGTAAAGTCTGCAGGAGCAAGAGTGAATTATTTAAAAATTACTACGGAAGAACAGGCCGTTCAGCCCAACTTTTCAATGACAGACTTTATCCTCCACTCCAGCATCATCCAACGTGGCAGCATTGAGCTGTGTGGTGGAATGAGGGCTGGAAATGGAATCACAGCATCATTGCTGTTGGACTCAAACACCTCACATTGGACACTGGTCTCTGTGCTCTGGAACTATAACAGGCAGACAGTAAATGGGGCATTGGCTGCTGTACGCATAAACACAGCATGCCAACAGGCTCTGTGGTCCATGTTCCATTTGCTCATCCCTCTACACCTTTCCTATCCACGTACCTGCCCAAACGACATTTAACTGTTATAATTGTACTCCCATGTACCACCTCCTCTGGTTGTCTGTTCCATGAATCCAGTACACTCTGTGTATGAAAGGTCCCATTTAACTCTTTCCCTGCTCACGTTGGAACATAGAACATTACAGCTCAGAAACAGTCCCTTAGTCCGCAATATCTGCACCAAACATGATGCCAAGTCAATCTAATCTCATCTGCCTGCACATTGTCCATTTCCCTCAGTTCCCTGCATATCCCTGTGCCTATCCAAATGACTCTTAAACACCACTATCACAACTAACTCCACCACCAATCCCGGGAACACATTCCAGACACGCATCACCCTCTGTGTAATGTCTAGTCCCACACCTTATTTATTTAAACTTTCCTCCTCTCACCTTAAAGCTATGCCCCCAAGTCTTTGACATTGCCACCCTGGGAAAAAGATTCTGAACATCTACCCTATCAATACCAATTTTAGATACTTCTATCAGTTCTCCCCTCAACCTCCAGTACTCCAAAGAAAACAATCCCAATAAGTCCAACCTATCCATATTATTAATACCACCTAGTTCAGGCAGACTTTGAACAATTAGACTCCTCCACCCTGGTAAAATGAATGCGATCACAAATCTTATCTATGCCCCTCATTATTACAATTGGGAGACAGGATTTAACATGTTGACTATCCTTCATCAGTCCATCCCTTTATGCCAGTTCTAAGCCATAGTAATGGGCACCTGCATGGGCCCCAGTTATGCCTGCCTCTTTGTAGGCTACGTTGAACAATCCCTGTACAGGTGTACACTGGCCCTATCCCCAAACTCTAGTTCTGTTACATTGATGACTGCATCAGTGCGGAACTCATGGACCTCATCAACTTCACCACCAATTTTCATCCTGCACTCAAATAGACTGATGTCCATTACAAACCCAATGACTCCCGCAACTATCTCGACTACACTTCTTCCCACCCTGCTTCCTGCAAAGACACTATCCCCTACTCCAAATTCCTCCGTCTACGCCGCACCTGTCCCCAAGATGAGGTGTTCTATTCTAGGGCATCCCTCATTCATTAGGGAATGGTTGTTGTCCTCTCCTTTCATCGATGAGGCCCTCACTCAATCTCCTCGGCACCCCGCAGCTCCGCCCTTGCTCTACCGCTGCACCACCTTGTTGCTGGACATTTCAATTCTCCTTCCCATTCCCACACAGACCTTTCTGCCCTCGGTCTCTGCCATTATCAGAGTGAGGCTAATCAGCATCTCATATTTTGCTTGAGCAGCTCACATCCCAGTGGTATGTACGTTGATATCTCTCACTTCAGGTAACCCTGGCATTCTCTCTCTCTCTCTCTATCGCTTCTCCAAACATGTCGCATGAGCTTACAGTTCTGGTCACCACACTATAGGAAAGGTATGGATGGGCTGGAGAAAGTGCAGAGATGGTGCCTTGTGTTCAGTTTTGCTCACCCTGCTGTAGGAAGGATGTCATTAAACTGGAAAGACTGCTGAGAAGATTTATGAGCATGGTGCTAATAATCAAGGGGCTGAGCTATAGGGGGAGTTTGGGCAGACTAGGACTGTATTCCTTCGAGTGCAGGAGGCTAAGGGATGATCTAACTGAGGAGATTCGAAAGGCATTTTATAAGTACGTAGAGGGAAAGAATGTAGTGAGGGAATATGGCCTCTCTGAAACTAGAGATCATCTCTGTGTGGAGCTGCAGGAGATGGGCAATGTTCTCCATTGTTTTTACTGTTTTCAGAGAAAAGGATTGTTGAGCTAGCGGGCGAGTCCGGTTCAAGCCCAGTGAAGCAACAGCAGCAGCAGCAGCAGCGGGGAGTTTAAAGAGGAGCCATTGAGAATAAAGTAAAGGGCCTGTCCCACTTGCATGCGATTGCATGCGTTTGGCGCGACCAAACGGAAGCGGAGTTCGCGCGTGATGTATCAGCTGGTCAGGAGGCGTTCCGACTGAATTTGGGCGTTGCACGGCATCGGGCCGTGATGTCATCATGCAACGCTACGCCAGGCGGTGACATCATTGCACAATGCCAAGCGCTAGGCGTACGCCGACAAGATATTGCGTACCCCCTTAATGCGCCTGCGCGCCGACAGGCTGGTGGAGCGCGGAATTTTTGGACTGTGTCAGTTTTTTGGAGCCCCACGCGATGTTGGGACCAGCCCCGCACAACTCCATACTCCTCCGCGCTTTGAAGTGGTACCGGCCCCACGCAGCCCGTACGCCAAAAGCGACCACATTCGGTTGCGCCAGATGCATGCAATCGCATGCAATTGGGACGGGCCCTTTAGGATGCAGGATGACGTGGGTGTGCTGTAGCTGCGTGATGTGGGAGCTGGTGGACCACAGTGTGGTTACTCATGACCACATCTGCGGCTAGTCAAGTCAAGAGTGTTTTATTGTCCTGATACCGAACAATGAAATTCTTACTTACAGCAGCACAACAGATATGTCAATGTATATACATGTATATATATATATATATATATGAAGCTATATATGTGGATATGTATGGAACTATTTATTATTAAGTGGGACCCGTTGGGTCCCATGTTCACCCTGGAGGGGTGGTCCCCCAACGCAATATTCCACCTCTCCACCAATTCCAATATTGGTGGCCAGTCGGGGGGGGGGGGGGGGGGGGCGGCGCTGGTATGGTTGTTGTTGGCTGCAGGGACTACTATCTCCAGAGGGCTAGTATGGACATTGTGGGCCAAATGGATTCTTGGGGTGGCAGCTTAGTCCCTCAAGCCTGATGTGCTGGCAGCTCCCTCACAGCTGGTGGCCTGGTAGTGAACGCACGGCTATTCCTTTAAATTCCATTTTAAGCAGAGTGCAAGGCCACCAAATTCAAGTACATTTTCCTACCATTTCAAGCAGGGTGCAAGTCCACTAAATTCAAGTGTAGTTTCTTACATCTTCGAGCAGGGTGCAAAGCCACAAAATTCAAGTGCAGTTTCATACCACTTGAAGCAGGGTGCAAGGCACCTAATTCAAGTGCAGTTTCATACAATTTCAAGGTGGGTGCAAGGCCACCAAATTCAAATGCAGTTTCATACCATTTCGTGCAGGCTGCAACAACACCACATTCAAATGCAGTTTCATACCATTTCATGCAGGGTGCAAGGCCACCACATTCAAATGCAGTTTCATACCATTTCAAGCAGGGTGAAACCACCATAAAACCACACAAAACACCACACTCACAATTCAAAAGATAGTCAGTGTGTTCAGATGATTCACTGCTTAGACAAAGTCGTGACCTCTCCCTCCCCCATCATGCATAGACTGAGCCATACACACACTTCTGGATTTTATAATCCCTCCCCCTCCCACCGGAAAAGGTGTGGCCTTCATGATGTGATTGACAGGAGAGAGATTCTCAACATTTATTAAACACTAATAACACTTTTATATGTCATTGATGGGAAGATTCCTGTGCACCAGATGAGCGGAGGGGGACTGAGTAAGATGGCCAAAAATCACAGCCGTAAGTGGTAGCATTTTATCTAAAATCAATATAGTGCAAACAGGAAGTTGCCAAGTTTAGACAAACAACCATTTTTTGCAGTGCCTTTTTATTTCAACCCAAATCCCCCCAAACAAACATTATTTGCAGTACCTTTTTACTGCAACCCAAAACCCCCCAAACAACCATTATTTTCAATGCCTTTTTACTTCAATCCAAAACCCCCCAAACGGTACCCGGAAGTGGTGCTGACAGGCATGAGGCCGAAGCAAAGAAGACAAAGCCAAAGAACCGAATAGAAACGAGGCCGAAACGTGAATTAACCTGAACAGATGGGACGCCTAAGTGGAAGCTAACCGAAAGCGCAGGATGCCTAAATGGTAATATGAACCGGAAGACTGCGTCACCTAAAAGCAAACTTACCGAATGGCCGCTCAGTCGATAGGCCACCTACCTGAAAGGCGGCGGCGCCTCAAGCCGAACCGACTGGTGCTCAACAGAAAAGTCCAATAACGGACCTGACGTTGCTGGGGGGCAGGACTTGTCAGCGATTGGTCCAGAACTCTGCGTCCATCACATCACTGTGAAGGCATGAACATTGGCCCAAACCTCCGCTCCACCCACCCACAGTCCGCGGAGGGTGGCCGTGGGAGAGTGGGGGCTGTCCCGAGGAATGCACACCTTCAGCCGCTTTCAACCTGGTGCTTGAGTTCAGATTGCACAGTCACCTATGGCTTGTGTGGGAAAATGAACCCCATGTTCCCATCTCCACCCCCCCCTTCTTTCTCCCTTCTCCCTCCTCCCTTCTCCCCCCTCCTCCCTCTCCTCCTCTCTCTCCCCCCCTTCTCTCATCCACATCCTCTACCCCCCCCCGCTCTCTCTCCCTTCTCTCTCTCCCCCCTTCTCTCTCTATCCTCAGTCTCCACCCGCGATAGCTTCCCACAGTCACTGACCGCGATGCACCGCCATCGGACCCCAACCTCTTTGAATACCAGACTGATTCCTGGGATGTCAGGACTTTCATATGAGGAAAGATTGGATATACTCGGCTTGTACTCGCTGGAATTTAGAAGATTGAGGGGGGATCTTATAGAAACGTACAAAATTCTTAATTCTTAACATGGTAATGTCTGGGAATAACCGTGCATAGTTCCTTGAAGGTGGAATCTCATATAGATAGGGTGATAAAGAAAGCTTTTGGTATGCTAGCCTTTATAAATCAGAGCATTGAGTATAGAAGCTGGGATGTAATGTTAAAATTGTACAAGGCATTGGTGAGACCAAATCTGGAGTATGGTGTACAATTTTGGTCGCCCAATTATAGGATGGATGTCAACAAAATAGAGAGGGTACAGAGGAGATTTACTAGAATGTTGCCTGGGTTTCAACAGCTAAGTTACAGAGATAGGTTGAATAAGTTAGGTCTTTATTCTCTGGAGCGCAGAAGGTTAAGTGGGGACTTGATAGAGGTCTTCAAAATGATGAGAGGGATAGACAGAGTTGATGTGGACAAGCTTTTCCCTTTGAGAATAGGGAAGATTCAAACAAGAGGACATGACTTTAGAATTAAGGGACAGAGGTTTAGGGGTAACATGAGGGGGAATTTCTTTACTCAGAGAGTGGTAGCGGTGTGGAATGAGCTTCCAGTGGAAGTGGTGGCGGCAGGTTCGTTGGTATCATTTAAAAATAAATTGGATAGGCAATTTATTGGATGAGAAGGGTATGGAGGGTTATGGTATGAGTGCAGGCAGGTGGGACTAAGGGAAAAAAGTTGTTTGGCATGGACTTGAAGGGCCGAGATGGCCTGTTTCCGTGCTGTAATTGTTATATGGTTATATGGTTAATGTATAAACCGTCTGTTCCCGCAGCCAGGGTGCATCACATTGGTGTGGGTGTCAAAGACCGGGGGTTTGAGGGGGGGGGGGGGGGGTTTACCCTGGTGTAGAGGTTGGGGTCTGATGGCGGTGCATGTGGGACACTACTGCAGGTGGAGACAGAGGAGAGAGAGAGAGAGAGAGAGAGAGAGAGAGAGAGAGAGAGGGAGAAGGGGGGGAGAGATAGAGAAGGGGGGAGAGCGGGGTGGAGGGGGATGGAAGAGAGAGGGGGAGAGGGAGGATGAGAGAGGGAAGAGGGGAGAGAGAGGAGGAGAGAGAAGAGGCTAGAGAGAGGAGAAGCGAGAAGGGAGAGAGAATAGAGAGAGAGGAGGGGGGAGAGAGAAGGGGTAGACGGGAGCGTGGAGTTCATTTTCCCACACAAGCCATGGGTGACTGGGCAATCTGAACTCAAGCACCAGGTTGAAAGCGGCTGAAGGTGTGCATTCCTCGGGACAGCCCCCACTCTCCCACGGCCACCCTCCGCGGACTGTGGGTGGGTGGAGCGGAGGTTTGGGGCAATGTTCATGCCTTCACGGTGATGTTTCAACAAGAGTTCTGTGGACTCTTTTGGTTCATTTGGGTGTCGACCTCATTTCTATTTGGTTCTTTGGCTTCTTTGCTTCGGCTTCTTGTCTGTCGGTGTCGCGTCCGCACACGCCCCAAACAACCATTATTTGCAGTGCCTTTTTACTTCAACCCAAACCCCCCCAAACAACCATTATTTGCAGTGCCTTTTTACTTCAACCCAAAATCCCCCCCAAACAACCATTATTTGCAGTGCCTTGTTAATTCAACCCCAAAACAACCATTATTTGCAGTGCCGTTTTACTTCAACGCAAACCCCCCAAACAACCATTTGCAATGCCTTTTTCCTTCAAACCAACCATATTTTTATTTTCTAACCACATTAAGGGCAGTGACAGTTGTGTTCAGTGTTGCTTAGAGAGACGTGACCCCCTCGTTTCCTCCATCTTGCAGAGACTGAGTGAGGCACACCACTTCCGTGTTTTATAGTCCCTCCCCCCTCCAACCAGCAGGGGCAGCAGAGAGAATGGCAAAACATTTTTAAACATTAATATCTCTCTGATTTTTCATCGATAGGAGGGGGGCTCTGAGCGAGGTGGCAAAGAATGACGGCAGTAAGTTGTGGCGTTCTCTCGGAAATCACATCACAATGAATCCAAAGCGGTCAAGATCTTACTTTTAGTTATATAGATATTGGTGTGTATTTAGGGTGCTTGGAACAGACTTAAAATAACACTCAGACACGGGAGTACACTAACAAGCTTCTTTATTCCAGGACGCCACCTTGAGTCTCTCCCAGCGCATGCGTCCTTGCACAAGACATCCCATATGCTAATTATATCACATACCTAACACTCCAATCCCTTTAACTTGGAGGCAGGTTACACCATTTCTATTACATACACCACACTCCTCCCCTTTTAACTCAATTTCACCTGCACGGTATATGCTCTTTACTTCACATATCATTGATTAATACACTGTTGCACAATTGTATTATTGCAGTCATCTCACAATACATCCTCATAACTGTAATAATCATATCTAAAACATGGTAATATGCTCTTTACCTAAAATATAATTGACTAATACACTGTTGCAAAATAGTTTTTTTACATTCATATTACAATATGTCCTCATAACTGTAATAATCCTATCTAAACCAACACTTATAATTTTTTCATTCCATCCATCTTCCTTAAACCAAATACATTACCCCTTGCTTTATGTGTTATCACTTTCCGTTCTTTTATGTGTCAATTGTGAACACTTTCTAATCACTCTAGCTCTGCCTGTATCTCTGCTTCTTCCCTTTTAAATGTCCTAATCTAATTTGCAAATTTCTTCCTGTTCCTGATATTCTGCGTTTCATTTTCTGGTTCATGTATTTGCTTTGTTTTCCTCTTTGTTGGTGGGATCTGGCCCATGGCTGCAAGTTTTTGTTTTCTAGCAGCTTCCTCTGTTGTTCAATTTCCATTCACCTCTTATTTATCTGCTCTTGTTGTTTAATGAGATACTGCAATGCATAACCATTTGTCCATTGCTCAGTGAAGGAGGCTCCATGCTGGACGATAGTGAAGTGCCCTAATCACAATCGGTCCTGCATACTTGTATCTCGACCGACAAGCCTCTTCTTTAGACTTTTCTATTAGCAGCTTTTTATTCATTATCACACATTTATTTAACCGTTCTTTGTATTGTTTAAGCCTTTTCTGTTGTACATCTATTGGTCCACTTAAGTCACATTTCGGGTTCTTCACAAGAAGTAAGATCTATGTTGTCTTTGCAATACAACAGTGGCTTTGATTTGTGCTCTGTGTGGTTTTCTTGCTTTATATGCACGGTAGTGAGACTGCACTACAACTGCTGTATAATAGTAAGATTAAACGAGAACTTACCTGTTCAAAGTTTGATCTTTATTTTATGAGGAGTTACGATGAGGGATTATGTGAAGCCCCGCCAGGCGCATGTTCGGCATATTTCAAAGCAGCGGCGTGAAAAACACAGAACGAATAGCTGGAGTAAGATAGTAAGGCTTACAAAGATTAGAACTACTCGATGATCATTTATATTATGAGGGTTGGGAGCGGAGGGCACGTAATCCCTCATCGTAACTCCTCATAAAATAAAGATCAAACTTCGAACAGGTAAGTTCTCGTTTAATCTTAAGGGCCTGTCCTACAATCATGCAACTCTATGCGATGAACGCGATCAAACTAGAAGTGGGGGCCGCACGATGGTCGGGTGATCCCCTGTACAGGGCCGTTCCCACCAGCATGCGCCTGCATGCAGCAAGCGCGACCAAACCGGCAGCAGGGGCCGCGCAGAGGTCAGGTGGGTGGCGCAACGCGGCGCAAAGTGAGGCGAACTTGGAGCGAAGTCTAAGGTAAGTTCGCCAGGACAGGGAGGGGCACACAGAGAGGGGCACAGAAGCACACACACACACACAGGGCCATGGAGCCACACACATAGAGGGTCACGGAGGCACCTACAGATAGGTTCACGGAGGCACGATGTTGGGCGGTGTGTAATGCGTCGAGGCGACTGTGAGCCGACAAGCCGTTGTCGTGCGGAACTTTTGAACAGTCAGTTTTTCGGAGCCCCGTGCGATGTCAGGACGAACTCCGCACAATTCCGCACGGCTCCGGCGATCAAAGTGGGACCGGCCCCGTGACGCCGGACGGCTCAAGCGACAACGTTAGGTCGCGCTAATCGCATAGAGTTGCATGCTTGTAGGACAGGCCCTTTACTATTTTACTTCGGAGTCACGTGAGTGACTACGTGAAGATTTTAAAGCTCTGTGATTTTCATGCCGTAGAATCATTCCATATGACACACTGCTTCAGTTTACACAGTAGTGAGTAAATAATATATTGCTTGAAATTATGCAATAAATTTTAATATTTTAATAATAATAATAAAAAGAAAAGTAATAACCCCTCTATCCCAGGGGAAATAACAACAAATGATATGCAACAAACCAAACTATTTTGAACAGAACCCAACACAGCATGTGCAAATCTGTCACTGTAACACTGTAACATAAATCTAGGAAAGTTTCTTCTTTAGACCATCCTGCGGTCTCCAGAATTTGGTCGAGCAGCACGTCCTGCACCTTCACCGCGGACATTGATACCACCCTTGTGGATTGAGATTAAACACATCAGTGTCTACTCCAGTTAATTCAGAACCTGTTTATCCATCTAGAAATAGTTTGTACTGTCACTTTTTATATGTTTCTTGTGGGTAATGAACATTGGTGTCTCACAATATCGGAGACTCTTAATTCAATATATATTAATTCAGATGCTTGACCACACACAATGTTTAGTTGACAGAGCATGTCTCAAAGATTGGTTCCAGCCTTTCTTGGCTTGCTTTGCTTGCTTAGATCATTGACATAAAACATTATTTTATCTACAGACAACTGCATACAATCTAACCACAGCATTTGTAATGTTTGTACTCATTGTGCTGATATTAATGGTATGAGCATAACCACTTTAAATATTAACTTTGAAAAAACAGTGACGTAATTGGAGTCCATCACCGAAGCAATGTGAAAACTATACTGACATCCCCGATTTCTGTATATCTGGGTTTGGTAGGATTTTATTAAAATTCCTCTCATAAATCGGGATATTAACAGATGAGACCCGATAATTGTCATTCTGAAATTGTCCTGAATAGGAGGACAAAATACTCCGAGCTCCATTAATGGTACTATAGCTCAGATGCAACATAGCAAGGAACTCCAATACATCTGATATGTTTGCAGTATGATAAAATATATCTGACTGTATACAATAGTTTTCCCATTCCTTATATGAAACATATATTGGTTCTTAGTGCTATCTCTCCAAGCTGCAGTTATGACATAACCATATAACCATATAACAATTACAGCACGGAAACAGGCCTTCTCAGCCCTTCCAGTCCGTGCCGACCATTTATTTTCCCCTAGTCCCACCTACCTGCACTCAGACCATACCCCTCCATTCCCTTTCCGTCCATATACCTATCCACTTTACTTTTAAATGTTAAAATCAATCCTGTTAAAAGGACATCCATGGTCCTATCCGACATTCCATCAGAACCTGCAGATTAACAATTAATACGGTCATGTAATGGATGACTTCTGCTGTTACTGGATGTACCAACAATTACTGCACCTGGGATTTGTCATGAATGTCTGAATCATCATTCTGAGCACCAATGGGAACAATGGCTGTGTAGTAATGGTCCCTAGATGAGGGACGTATCAGATATTAACTGAGAAGAAAAGATACTAAACTTGATCTTAGCCAAAAGGCTGAGAAGCAGTACCAATTTGGAACCACCAAACGCCTGCGGCGGAGACTTGCTCTATTTTGGTGACACATTGCCTAATCAGGTAAAATGGGGAAACATAAAAACGTACTTCCCCAATCGCTAATGCTCCTGGGTCTGACTCCCACGAGACACATTTAGACCACTGGAGATTTAATCCAGACACAACAGATCACCATTTGGTACTCATACTGTCTGACAATCTTTTTGAAACGTTTTGAATTTTAACATTCATTCTGTATTGTCATTGAACTTTCGTGATCTGTTGTCTTACCACAATATTGTCTTCTCCCACAGTTGTGGTACTGTCTACTCGTAATTGAACATGTAAGTTCTTTATTGTAGAACAGCTATCAATGCATAAAACGCCCCCAATAACTCCAAATAATTCATACCATGTATTTGGAGAATTACATAGTCTTGGACAGTCCATCAACCACCACAACTGGTGTCGCTGTCCTTAGCTCCCCATCCGAGAGCACTCTCATCAATCTGTAATAACACTGAAGACTGCTGAACAAGCACATTTTTACTTCTAGTAACTTGTGCAACATTGAGAATCCATCATTGAATTCAGCTCAACCTTTAGTTGGTAACTGCATGGACCTAATCAATAACCTGCACACTTTTTACTCTTATACTCTGGTCTTTGCAGACTTTGATCATGCAGAGATACTTCTTGGATGGTGGGATAATGTTTTTTACCAAGACAAATACAGGCATTTGTAACATCCCCACCTTAATTGTTGATAACGTTACTGACATATCAACTGTATTGACGACAAACCCCAAATAATCAATTGTTTGGGATGCCTGTAACTTACATGTTGTTTGGATGTACAGAACCTTTGCCTTTCAATAGGCTTATGGTTGCTGAACCCAGTTCTTCAGCTGTCTCCCATTTACAAATAACATATCCTCTAGATAAGTCATTACAATGTGATTCTGAGCCCTCATTAACACCAGTGCTGATTTCAATAATTGTGTGAGCAATCTGAGGGCTGAATTTAACCCATTAGGTAATTCCTTCAGCTGACCCATCCAATTAATTGAAGTACCTGAATAATAAGGCATCTTTTTTAAGTCTAAAAATAGCCACATAGCAGCCTTGTGTTAACAACTTTGTTACAGTGCTGAAGTGTACTTTTTTAAATGCTTATACTGAACTATAAATTTAAGTTTGTGAGTCCCAGAATGACTCTGCAACCCCCATACTTGTGTCTGGGATATATTATCTCTACCTGACGAGTCCCTGGTACATTCAAACACCAAGCCGATCAGATTTAATGCAGAATTACAAAACAATTGTAATCTTAACCAACCAGAGGTTGTTTCCCCAGAAATTCCATGTGTAATGGAATGACGTTTCTGTACTTCTGTAAATGAACCAGAAGATCTCCTTCTTAATATAGG
Organism: Raja brachyura; assembly: GCA_963514005.1. Next base: position 95,302,914 of record OY740787.1, on the reverse strand, counting down.
GGTTCGTATTCATCAATCATAAATCTGGTTATAGCTTGCCCACATAATCCAGCATTTTTTGGGTATGTTAGCCAAATGGCAATTTTCATCATACAATTACGTTCGAATATGCATTGCAGAGTAACGCAAGCATGTCTTAAAAGTATTGGACATTATCGACCCATGTATGTCTTCCCCAAATGCAGTGATGCCAACTGAATATCAGCTAGAGGACATGCTGGAACACATTTCTTGTCCTCGCATCATTACACTCATAAGTGCCCAATTACTGTTGACACCCTGAGCGAGGCACAATAGATGGATGTTTTATATATTTTTATATATTTTTTACTGTTTCAGTCATAACAGTTTCTTGGAGTAGGTGAGAAACCAAATAATGTTGGCCGCCAGGTTCATCCATAGCCTCACCAGTCCATACCGATATAGCAAAACTTGGTGCTACATCGGGAACACCCGGAGCATATCTATTGTGCTCTGGTGCATACACATAAGTAGGGACACCAGCTTCAGGATCAGTCTCCTCCTGCCCTGGTACTCCCGAGTCTTGCTCTAGGGAGACTTCATCCAGACCTATGCAAGGCACTGGTGAATGAGATTCTCATTCTTCATAGGCACCACACTCAGTGTATGGAAACTCCTTTGGAGCCTGCCTAAGAATCTCATGGGTCTTTAAAACCCTTGACTGATTAGAGTTTGGAGCATTTTATCTTGCTCTAGGGACCTCATCCAGACCTAACCAAGGTACTGGAGAATCAGAGTCCCATTTTCATAGGCACCATACTCAGCGTATGGAAACTCCTTTGGAGCTTGCCTTACAGGAAGACATACATGGGTCTTAGAACCCTTAGCATTTTCTCCATTTTCAGCCTTCCCCACATTCTTGTCCTCCCTTGGAGGAGAATTACTTCTTTACTGTTTTGTATTTGTGCATAAACCATATATGTTTAAAATTGTAATTCTGACAGGAACATTCTGCTTGCAGAATATTTGTATTAACCTCAGTATCACACAGGGTTATATACATTACAGTTTAAAAATACTTTACTCCAGCTGACTCCGTTTTTCGAGCCAGATTGACAGAACTTTAAAAAAAAAAATTCAAAACACTAGCTGACTCTGCAGATTTACAGAGTTTAAAAAACACTCGCAAGAAGTTCAACACTGACTTACCTGCGGGTTAAACTTACCGCTGGTGGGATCTGCGCTCTCCACCCTGTCGGTGCCACATGCGTCGACGTAATGCCGAACATGCGCCTGGCGGGGCTTCACGTAGGCACTCCATGATTCTGAAGTAAAATTCAGTCTGAGTAAGTCTTTCCTATATCGTTTAAGTCTTTTGTATCATTGAAGCCTTTTCTGTTGAGCCTCTATTTGTCTTCTTGTCTTTCCTATACCAACTCATACGGAGTAATGACTGCACTTTTATATTAGCTCTCATTTGCTTAACCCCCATACTCTTGTAGGCAGCCTGAATGGTAATAGTTGCATCCCTCAATGACTGATATTGCACAATCTGGGAATGCCCTATTTTACATGCTTTGTACCATCTCTGGATCGAAATGACTGCTTGTCACATAGCTCTGTAGCTTGCGGAGTGATTACAGCCGCCTTTTGCATCAAGAAATGATTTCTTGTAATGCACATCATTATGAATGACTTAACATGGCGTGCTGCCTTGATTTTCTCAACCAATACTCTGGCTTTTCCTCCGCGGTAGAAGGCCTGAATTCAAACCACTGCTTTAATCAAACTATTACAATGTCGCACTTGGACATCTCTAATCTGGCAAGCTCTGTATCATTGCTGTACCGCAATGGCTCATAGTTTCTTGAAATACTGATGCTGTTTATGCATCTGATAATAAGTCTGTATGACCGTGGCAGATTTGTGCATGCACCGCAATTGCTTTCAAACAACCATTCCTCGGTAGACAGCCTGAAGCAGCACAACACTGCTGCGCACCTTCATGTAAGTTTTGCAATCACTTTCCGTTTGAAAGTGTGCCCTATAATGGGTCTGTACTATTACTACTGCCAATCTCATTGCATTGTATAAATGGTATAACCTGCTTTTAAATGCTGCTTGTATTAACGTTGCTGTCTTCTGTTTGTTCCGGATCTCTCTCCGTACCTTCATACCCCTGAATGCAGCTTGAATAGTTAGGGTTGCCCTCTGGATGGCAATTTCACTTTGCCTTTGCCTTTTGTCCCTTTGCCTTTTACCTTTGGCCTTTTGCACTTGACCTTCGTCACTTGGCACTTGTCTTTTGTCACTTTGTTCTTGACTTTTGTCACTTTGCCATTGACCTTTGTCCCTTTGCACTTGACCTTTGTCCTTCGAGGGACTCCCTGCCACCTTTTGTGATGCAATTCATCAATGTGCTCTCTATTGTTCACCTGGAGAGGTTCAAGAGAGTATTTGTTAGCATACCAAACCTCTAAGGAAATAGAGGTGTTGATGGGCTTTCTTTATGATTGCATCAATGTGCTGGTTCCAGTACTGATTTTCACAGATATGCACGCCCAGGATTTAGAAGTGTTTGACTCTCTCCATCACCGTCCCGTCGATGAAGACGGGTGTGTGGATCCTCGGCCTTCCTCTTCCAAAGGCGTTGAGAGCAAGGTTGTTGTTCTGACACCATTTAGTCAGTCGATTAATCTCCCTCCGATACTCAGACTCATCATCATCTGTAATTCGACCAACAGCGGTGGTGACGTTGGCAATTTGAAGATGGAGTTGGAACTGTGTCCGGCTACATAGTCATGAGTATAGAGTGGGTAGAGCAGGGGGCCGAGCACACTGCCTTGAGGTACTCCTGTTGTGATGGTTATCTGCCAACTCTTACAGATCGTGGTCTCTTGATGAGGATGTGTTGGTTGTTTGAGAAATTCAAGCTCAACATTGACAACCTGGAATCTGAACTTCAAAAACTGCGGCACATCAGGGATGGGGAGAATTTCCTGGATGCTGTGTACCTGGAGGCAGTCACACCCGTTAGGTTAACTACATCCAATTCGGTCTGTGTTTAGGAGGATGATGGTGTGAGGCAGGTGGGGTTCAAGAGGGAGTGCTGAATGAGCCGTAGTCCTTGAGCTTGTCTAACAGGTCTGAGAGTTTGCTCCCTGCGTGAATGAGCATGAGGGCCTTAGGAAGGATGAGCAACTGAACCATGGCACCGTGGTTCCTGGAATGTCAGGACTTTCATATGTGGAAAGATTGGATAGACTCGGCTTGTACTCGCTGGAATTTAGAAGATTGAGGGGGGATCTTATAGAAACTTACAAAATTCTTAAGGGGTTGGACAAGCTAGATGCTGGAAGATTGTTCCCGATGTTGGGGGAGTCCAGAACAAGGGGTCACAGTCTAAGGAAAAGGGGGAATTCCTTTAGGACCGAGATGAGGAAAACATTCTTTACACAGAGAGTGGTGAGTCTCTGGAATTCTCTGCCACAGAAGGTAGTTGAGGCCAGTTAATTGGCTATATTTAAGAGGGCGTTAGATGTGGCCCTTGTGGCTAAAGGGATCAGGGGGTATGGAGAGAAGGCAGGTACGGGATACTGAGTTGGATGATCAGCCATGATCACATTGAATGGCGGTGCAGGCTCGAAGGGCCGAATGGCCTACTCCTGCACCCATTTTTCTATGTTTCTATCAGGGAGCCATTCAAGGGGGGGCACAGGATGACGTGGGTGTGTTGTAGCTGCATGATGTGGGAGCTGGTGGACCCCAGTGTGGTTACTCATGACCATATCTGCAGCTAGTCGTCGAGTGTTTTATTGACAACTAGACCAAGTGGGACCCGTTGGCTCCCGTACCCTCAACGAGCGGTTGCGACTGCGGGGCAGGGTGGCTGCAGCATCACACACACACTAACCCCCCCCCCCACACCCCCCCCCCCGATATTATATTCGCTCCTTTTCCCCCATTCCCGCCCTATCAACTCTGCAAACCCTCAACTGCGCAGGGGCGACTAGAGAGGGAGAGGGAGGGGGTAGAGAGGGAGAGGGCGAGTGGGGTAGAGAGGGAGGGTAGAGAGAGGGGGAGGAGGGTCGAGAGGGAGGGGAGTAGAGATTGAGGGGTATAGGGGGAGCACGTGGCGTCACATGGGAGGACTGGTCCCCGAACGCAATACTCCACCACTCACCCATACGTCCCAATACTCATCACTCCAGGGGGCAGAGAGAGAGAGGGGGCAGAGAGGAGAAAGATGGCAGACAGGCAGAGAGAGAGGAGAGAGGGGAGAGAGAGGAGAGAAAGGGTACAGACAGAGAGGGCAGTGACAGAGAGGGCAGTGAGAGAGAGGTGGCAGAGAGATAGAGAAAGGGCAGCAAAAGTGAGGCCTCTGTTGAGGACAGATCGTTCCATAACCAATGTGAAGACCAATGTACTAAACGCCTACGAACCATCCAATCTACCTGTGACACCACTGTCGAGGAACTATGCACCTGCACTCTTAGATCCCTCTGCTCCACAACACTCCCCAGAGCCCTGCCATTCACTGTGAAAGTCATGCCCTGGTTATGACTTCCCAACACCTCTTACTCATCTACATTAAGCTCTGTAAACCATTGCTCAGCAACTTGCCCAGCCGATCAAGTTCTTGCGGGACACACACACGCTCACACGCTCACACACTCATAAACAGGTACACACACTCACCCACTCACACTGACACTCACACAGACTGACACACACAAACACATAAAGACAGACACACAGACAGACACACACGCAGACACTGACACATTCATATACATTCACACATACACTCACACACACACAGACACTCACACACGCACAGACAGACACACAGAGAGACACTCACACACTAACACTGACACATACACAGACACTCACACACTGACACATACACAGTGGGCCAAAGGGCCTGTTCCTGTGCTGTATGATGCTGGACAACTGTCTCTCTCTCATCCCCATTATCCTTTTCTCTCTCTCACACTCTCCCTATCCCTCTATTCCATCAATCCCTCTCATTTCCAGGTTGACCTGTCACTCACTTTCCATCAGTAGGATTTGAGCCAATGTTACCTGTGTCTCAAGATGTCAGGTATCTTGTTCTGGGTCTTATTCATAACAAGTCTGAAGAAGGGTCTCGAGCCGAAACATCACCCATACCTTCTCTCCAGAGATGCTGCCTGTCCCGCTGTGTTACTCCAGCTTTTTGTGTCTGTCTTTGGAGTTTAATGCAGATAGGGGCAAGTTGTTGCATTTTGAGAATTCAAAGTGGGACAGAACCACAGTGATTGGTTGGGCCCTGGGGAGTGTTGTAGAGCACAGGGATCTTGGATAGTTGCCTAAATATAGTTCCATATAAGTAGCACCATAGGTAGACAGGGTGGTCAAGAAAGTTTTTGGTCCATTTATCTTCGTCAGTCAGGATACTGAAGGTTGAGAAGTTATGTTACAGTTGTACATTGGTGAGGCTGCACTTGTGATGTTATCTCGTTTTCTCCACAGATGCTGCCTGACCCACTGAGTTACTCCAGCATTTTTTGTCTTTGGTATAATGGAATGGAATACTTTATTGTCACATGTGACAAGGCACAGTGACATTCTTTGCTGCGTACCCAATGTATACAAATAGCAGCCACCTACAGCGCTGACAAAGTTACAAAGCACGCCGGCTCCTCCTTTTGTTCTCTCCCCCCCCCCCTACCCCCACAGTGGTCCCAATTGTTCTTTGTTCCCCCACCCTCCCCAATTGTCCATTGTTCTCCCCCTACCTCCTTCATGGCGGTCCCCCCACGCCGGGTCCCAGCCACATTCCCAGTCTACAGCCGTGGCCCATCGGGAAGCCTCTGGCCCGTCGGGAAGCCAGATAAACCAGCATCTGTAGTTACTTTTTATTACATTTGGAGTACTGTGTTCAGTTTTGGCCACCCTGCTGTAAAAAGGATATCGGTAAGCTGGAAAGAGTGCAGAGAAGATTTACAATGATGTTGCCAGGACTTGAGGGGCTGAGCTACAGGGAAAGGTTGGGCAGGCTAGGAATTTATTCCTTGATGGGCAGGTAGCTGAGAGGTGATCTTATGATATGTGTAGAAACAAAATGCAGATGCTGTTTAAATCGATGATGGACACACAAAGCTGGAGTAACTCAGCGGGACAGGCAGCATCTCTGGAGAGAAGGAATCGGTGATGTTCCGGGTCGAGACCCTTCTTCAGATCTTATGATAGGTGTATAAAATCATGAGTGGAATAGTTAGGATCAATGTGTAGTCTTTTACTCAGCGTAGGGGAATCAAAAACCAGAGGACAAAAGGTTAAGTTGAGAGGGGCAAGGTTTTACACAAACCCTGAGGGGCAACATTTTCACCCAGAAGGTGGTGGATACATGACTGATCTGCCAGAGCAGGTAGTTGTGGCAGGTACTATAACAACATTTAAAAGCCACTTGGACAGGTATAGGCCTTTATCAGTGCTATATGACCCCATGACTTGAACACTAAATGGCCATGGAAAATGTGTCGCTCTCCCCACCAACTCGCTCCCATTCACCAAGCCCTCCTTGTTTACTAGTTTGCATTTCTAGTTTGCATCTGTTGCTTAATTTGCATCTGAAACATTAAACCAAATATAATTTGTTTCCTTATGGTGAAAAGGCCTTTGTTCTCATTCTTTGCACTTCCTGAAAAAACGTAGCAGAATTAATGCAGGAAATACTTCGATTGCAATCTGTAAAGTCTGCAGGAGCAAGAGTGAATTATTTAAAAATTACTACGGAAGAACAGGCCATTCAGCCCAACTTTTCAATGACAGACTTTATCCTCCACTCCAGCATCATCCAACGTGGCAGCATTGAGCTGTGTGGTGGAATGAGGGCTGGAAATGGAAACACAGCATCATTGCAGTTGGACTCAAACACGTCACATTGGACACTGGTCTCTGTGCTCTGGAACTATAACAGGCAGACAGTAAATGGGGCACTGGCTGCTGTACGCATAAACACAGCATGCCAACAGGCTCTGTGGTCCATGTTCCATTTGCTCATCCCTCTACACCTTTCCTATCCACGTACCTGCCCAAACGACATTTAACTCTCGTAATTGTATTCCCATATACCAGCTCCACTGGTTGTTTGTTCCATGAATCCAGTACACTCTGTGTATGAAAGGTCCCATTTAACTCTTTCCCTGCTCACATTGGAACATCCAGAACAAGGGGTCACAGTCTAAGGATAAGGGGGAATTCCTTTAGGACCGAAATGAGGAAAACATTCTTTACACAGAGAGTGGTGAGTCTCTGGAATTCTCTGCCACAGAAGGTAGTTGAGGCCAGTTCATTGGCTATATTTAAGAGGGCGTTAGATGTGGCACTTGTGGCTAAAGGGATCAGGGGGTATGGAGAGAAGGCAGGTACGGGATACTGAGTTGGATGATCAGCCATGATCATATTGAATGGCGGTGCAGGCTCGAAGGGCCGAATGGCCTACTCCTGCACCTATTTTCTATGTTTCTATGTTTCTATAGAACATTACAGCTCAGAAACCGTCCCTTAGTCCGCAATATCTGCACCAAACATGATGCCAAGTCAATCTAATCTCATCTGCCTGCACGTTGTCCATATCCCTCCGTTCCCTGCATATCCCTGTGCCTATCTAAAAGACTCTTAAACACCACTATCACATATAACTCCACCACCAATCCTGGGAACCCATTCCAGACACACATCACCCTCTGTGTAAAATCTAGTTACACACCTCATTTAAAATTTCCTCCTCTCACCTTAAAGCTTGGCCCCAAGTCTTTGATATTGCCAACCTGGGTAAAAGATTCTGAACGTCTATAACCATATAACAATTACAGCACGGAAACAGGCCTTCTCGGCCCAGTCCGTGCCGACCATTCATTTTCCCCTAGTCCCATCTACCTGCACTCAGACCATACCCCTCCATTCCCTTCCCATCCATATACCTATCCACTTTACTTTTAAATGTTAAAATCGATCCTGCCTCAACCACTTCTGCAGGAAGATCATACCACACAGCCACCACTGGGATCATTTTCTTTGGAGTACTGGAGGTTGAGGGAAGAACTGATAGAAGTATCTAAAATTGGCATTGATAGGGTAGACAATGTTAAAATTGTACAAGGCATTGGTGAGACCAATTCTGGAGTATGGTGTACAATTTTGATCGCTCAATTATAGGAAGGATGTCAACAAAATAGAGAGAGTACAGAGGAGATTTACTAGAATGTTGCCTGGGTTCCAGTAACTAAGTTACAGAGAAAGGTTGAACAAGTTAAGTCTTTATTCTTTGGAGCACAGAAGGTTAAGGGGGGACTTGATTGAGGTCTTTAAAATGATGAAAGGGATAGACAGAGTTGACGTGGATAAGCTTTTCCCCATGGAGGGTAGGGAAGATTCAAAGAAGAGGGCATGACATGAGAATTAAGGGACAGAAGTTTAGGGGTAACATGAGGGGGATCTTCTTTACTCAGAGAGTGGTGGCTGTGTGGAATGAGCTTCCAGCAGAAGTGGTGGAGGCAGGATCGATTTTAACATTTAAAAGTAAAGTGGATAGGTATATGGATGGGAAGGGAGTGGAGGGGTATTGGTCTGAGTGCAGGTAGATGGGACTAGGGGAAAATAAATGGTCGGCACGGACTGGAAGGGCTGAGAAGGCCTGTTTCCGTGCTGTAATTGTTATATGGTTAACATGATGTCCCCACACTTGTACAAGAGTGGTTTCCAGCACTTTGGCCACTTGAATCATCATATTCAGGGAAGTATGTATTTGTACCCCAAGGTCTCTCTGTTTTACTCCGGAGTCACGTGAGTGACTACGTGAAGAACCCCGTGCAGCGACACGTGCGTCATTATGTCAGACGCATTGGTGCAGTCGGCCGGTTGGAGCAGCAGGGCTCCTCCAAGCAGTAAGTTTAAAACGCAAGGTAAGTTTCAAACTTTTTCTTGTGCTCACTTTCTGCTTTAACGGTAGGGGTCAGACCGTTAAAATGATGCAGAAAGTAAAGAAGGTGTCGGCGAGCTGATCCGGTGGAAAAAGGTTTGAGGACCGTGATAGTGTGGTTAGCGGATGCCCGCCTAGGTCACCAAGTCCGTCGTCAGCAATGGAGCTAGCGACACCGGGCCCGCTGCCTGTGAGTAGCGTAGCCACGCTAGTAGGGCGCAAGTGCAACTTCAAAATCGATCAGGTCCGTTGACCCAGAGTCGGGCCTGGAGGTTTTATCCTCACAAGGAGAGACCGTTGGCTCACAGCTCTCCCAGGTCGAGGTCTGATTACAGAAGATGCTCGACAGGGACGCACTCTGGGAGGAGGAGTGGTGCCCACACCAGGCTAGTGGAGAGCCTGTGCCAGCAGCGCCTGCAATAGGGCTGCAAGACTAACCCATCTTTTGAAGAGGAGGGTATACCGGCTCAGCAAAACACTGACGCCGAATCAGTGGCTGGGAAGAGCCACAAGGGTGGAACTGGAAATCATTCCAAATATAGCAGTGAAATTTGCATTCCCCAGAGAGGCAGGGGAGTTGTTAGGGGAAGAATTGGCAGCAGCCATTCAATATATGCTCTCACATCAGCTGCAAGAATTGGCGATGGACGAGGCAGCTAAAAAATATGAAGCCCCAATTAATTGTGATTTGTTAAAATTGCCGATGGTGAACTATCTCATATGGACACAGTCGGGGGTTTCAGCAAGGGAGCAGGAGTTGAAGTTTCAAAAAGTACTTAAATTACTTTCAGCAGGGCTTACGGCATTTGCAACTACTGTAGATAAGGGGCACGTGACAGAAGCCCACCTTGATGTGCAGGGACTCCTGTGTAGTGCATTCTTTGAAATTAATAATATAAGGAGGAGTTCTATACGCACAGTCATAAACCCAAAACTGGCATCGTTATGTAAGCTGAGCAGCACACAACCGCCTAACCTTTTGTTTGGTGAGGATCTCGCTAAGCGAGTTAAAGAACTACATGAGGACGCAAGAACCATGGGCCTCATCAAGCCGTGTGGCAAACCAGGAAAAAGGGTTTTTCCTTATAGGCGGGATACCATCACTGACGCCGAGGAGGGACGAGCCACTCAGTTTCACAAACTTGGAGCTGGCAGCCTGCCGCAGACATGAGGGGAAGGATGAATTTCCCTACAAAGGGTCGGGGGCAACAAGGGCAGCCAGGACATGCACAGGTGAGGGATTTTGCTCCTAAGGAATATAAATCAAGTGAAACAGATGTTCAAATTGGGGGCAGATTACACTTGTTTCTCAAACAATGGCAGGAGATAACATCAGATTAATTTGTACTGAACAGTATAGAGAGGGTTAAAATTTAATTTTACACTAATGTGTGTCCACCCAGTCAGCATGTTCCAAGTTGGAAACTTATATTTTCAGAAGAAGAGAATGTGCTCATACAAGCAGAACTTAACACATTACACAATAAAGGGGTTATTGAGAAGTCAGTTCGTCAAAACCGTCAGTTTGCCTCAAGTATTTTTCCTAGGTCTAAAAAGACTGGAGGATGTAGAACCATTTAGGACCTGACGAACTTGAACTCTTTTGTACTCTATAGGCATTTCAAAATGGAAACTTTTTCTACATCAAAACAACTGGTTTCCAAAGGGTGTTATATGGCCAGCATAAATTTGAAGGATGCATATTACTCAGTGTCTGTTCATTGTGTTGATAGGAGGTATTTGAAATTTACCTGGATGAGTCAGCTGTGGCAATTCAAAGCATTGCCTAATGGGTTAACTTCAGCTCCTAGATTATTTACCAAATTGGACTACTCCGAGCTCAGGGGCATGTTGTAATGGCCTATTTTGACGATATTTTAATTATCGGGCAGACTCGGACTGCAGCTGACTCATCTGTTTCAATTGTTAAACTCGCTTTTGGACATTTGGGGTTCATCATTCATCCAGATAAATCCAATATTATCAACAGTTAAAATTATTGATTACTTGGGCTTTACCATTAATTCGGATCACATGTTAGTGACTTTGCCCAGGGACACAAGGCAGCAGTTAATTGAGGATTGTATCAAACTCCTTAGTAAGCAACGACCTTCAATTAGACAGATAGCCAGTTTAGTTGGTAAATTGGTGGCTGCTTTTCCAGCGGTGCAGTTTGGACTTCTGCATTATCAACACTTACAAGGAACAAAAGAACAGGCACTGAGGACACATGCCTCATTGATAGGACACTTTGATAGGCCTATGCAATTGTCAGCAGAGGCAATTTCAGAAATTCAATGGTGGATCACAAATGTCTCAAGAAGTTCCAGGGAACTTTTGGTTGAACCACCTTCCATAATCTTACACACGGATGTTAGTGCGCTGGGTTGGGCTGCTACGGATATGTCTTCCAGTTGTGGAGGCAGATGGAATACTGATGATACATCCCTTCTGCAATTAAGAGGGATCAATTATTAAGAGCTTTTGGGAACCTTTTATGGGCTTAAAGCTTATTGCTCTGCCAGGAGTCACTGTGCAGGTTCAAATTGACAACACTACAGCAGTGACATATATCAACCACATGTTCTTGAATTTTGTGAAGAGGTTACTAGGGAAATTGATGAGGGTAAAGCAGTGGATGTTGTCTATATGGATTTCAGTAAGGCCTTTGACAAGGTTCCCCATGGAAGGTTGGTTAAGAAGGTTCAAACTTTGGGTGTTAATGGCGGAGTAGCAAGAAGGATTCAACAGTGGCTGAATGGGAGATGCCAGAGAGTAATGGTGGATGGCTGTTTGTCAGGTTGGAAGCTGGTGACCAATGGGGTGCCTCAGGGATCTGTGTTGGGTCCACTGTTGTTTGTCATGTACATCAATTATCTAGATGATGGGGTGGAACATTGGATAAGTAAGTATGCATATGATACTAAGATAGGTGGTGTTGTGGATAATGAAGTAGATTTTCAAAGTCTACGGAGAGATTTGGGCCATTTGGAAGAGTGGGCTGAAAGATGGCAGATGGAGTTTAATGCTGATAAGTGTGAGGTGCTGCATCTTGGCAGGACAAATCAAAATAGGACGTACATGGTAAATGGTAGGGAATTGAGGAATGCTGTGGAACAGAGGGATCTAGGAATAACTGTGCATACTTCCCTGAAGGTGGAATCGCATGTAGATAGGGTGGTAAAGAAAGCTTTTGGTGTGCTGGCCTTTATAAATCAGAGCATTGAATATAGGAGTAGGGAAGTAATGTTAAAATTGTACAAGGCATTGGTGAGACCAATTCTGGTGTATGGTCTACAATTTTGGTCGCCTAATTATAGGAAGGATGTCAACAAAATAGAGAGAGTACGGAGGAGATTTACCAGAATGTTGTCTGGGTTCCAGCAACTAAGTTACAGAGAAAGGTTGAACAAGTTGGGTCTTTATTCTTTAGAGCACAGAAGGTTAAGGGGGGACTTGATTGAGGTCTTTAAAATGATGAAAGGGATAGACAGAGTTGACGTGGATGAGCTTTTCCCATTGAGGGTAGGGAAGATTCAAACAAGAGGGCATGACATGAGAATTAAGGGACAGAAGTTTAGGGGTAACATGAGGGGGAACTTCTTTACTCAGAGAGTAGTGGCTGTGTGGAATGAGCTTCCAGCAGAAATGATGGAGGCAGGATCGATTTTAACATTTAAAAGTAAAGTGGATAGGTATATGGACGGGAAGGGAATGGAGGGGTATGGTCTGAGTGCAGGTAGATGGGACTAGGGGAAAATAAATGGTCGGCACGGACTGGAAGGGCCGAGAAGGCCTGTTTCCGTGCTGTAATTGTTATATGATTATAATTTGGCAACAGCCACTTTATAACCAATCTATTTTGTGAACACAAACATTGTATTTATTTATTTATTTATTTAAATAAAGAATGTCAGAATAGATAGACAAGCGAGTAGAAACAGATAGCACATGAAATAAAGGGCATATAAGAGAAGTTGAAAAGATTGAAATAGAAGGAGAAAGTAAAGAAAAGAGAGATTAGGAGAGATCTACCTATTTCGTATTTTTGCCCATCCGTCACCCGGTTCTAAACCATTTAATTTCTGAGGTTATGTTATGTTGCACCATATGCTTGCAAAAAGTTGATAAAAGGAGACCAAGTCTTTGAGAATTGGTCTACTTTGCCTATTAGGAGAAATCTCATTTCTTCAAGATGAAGCGTTTCCGACATATTTGAAATCCACATTTTGAATGTTGGCGTAGTTGCGTTTTTCCAAAATGTGAGTTTTTTTGAGTTTTTTTGCTGTTATTAGACCATAATTAAGAAAAGTTTCTTGGAATATAGTTAGTTACTTCCCTCTTCCATTGATCCAATGATAATCAGTTCTGTATTGGGGTTCAATTTTGTGTTAAATAGTTTTGTAAAAATTCCAAAAATTTAATTCCAAAATTTATACAGTTTTATACACGAGACAAAGGAATGTGCTATAGTGGCATTTTGAGTAAGACATTTGTCACAGATGGGGGAAACATTTGGGAATATTTTATTCAGTCTAGTTTTAGAATAATATAATCTATGTAAAATTTTAAATTGAATTAGGTTATGTCTTACAATAATTGAACATTTATTTACATATAATAGATTTTTTTCCCATCTATCGTTAGGAATTTATATCAATAACTCTTGTTCCCAGTCCCTTCTAATTGTCTCTGTAGTTTCTATATTTAAAATTATATTATATAAGTAAGATATTAAATTGCTTGATTCTGCCTTTCTATTCATTCCTTCCTCCAATAAATCTGGGGTTAAGGTTTGAACTATAAGGTTGTTATATTTCTTCAAATAATCTTGAATTTGAAGATTTGAAATATTGATTATTTTTCAAATTATATTTTAGTTGTAATTGTTGGAATGATAAAAGTTTTCCCATATCATACATATCTCCCATTGTTTTAATTCCTAATCTTTCCCAATGGATAAATGTTTTATCAATAATGGATGGTTTAAATGAGGGATTATTAGTTATTGGAGAAAGAAGTGATAATTTTCTTAATTTTAAAGATAATTTTATTGTACTGTGAATAATTGGATTCTTCTTATATATTATATTGTTCAGTTTCATCGGGGAAAGAAGGATCGCGCCTATATTATAAGGGGAACAATCCTCTTTCTCCATTCTTATCCAATCTACCTGTTGGGCAGAACTGTCCAACCAATAGATTATATTTTTAATATTCACTGTCCAATAGTAATACAATAAGTTAGGGAGTGTCAGTCCCCCTGATTCTTTAGATTTACACAAGTGTTTTTTCTTAATTCTATGTGATTTATAATCCCATATGAAGTTTATAATATCAGAATCTAATTTTTTAAAGGTTTTTTTTAGGTATGTATGTTGGTATTGATTGAAATAGGTCCAGTATTTGTGGTAAGAAGATCATTTTTATCGCATTTATTCTACCTATTAATGACATCGGCAGTGTTTTCCAGAATTTAATCAACCCATTTAATTTAGTTATTAAAGGCATATAGTTTGCGTTGAGTAATGATTTATATTTCCTAGTAATTTGGATGCCCAAATACTTAAATTTTTCTGTTGCAATTCTAAAGGGGAATTTCAACAGATATAGCGGCTTTTGAGGTTTTATCGTCATAATTTCACTTTTGTTCCAGTTTATTCTATATCCAGAAAAAGAACCAAATTCCTCTATTAAATTTAGCATATTTGGTATGCTAATTTGTGAATTTGTAATATATAATATGTCGTCTGCATATAATGAAATTTTATTATTTGAGTGTTTGGTATTGTATCCATGAATATTCGGATGACTACTTATACTTTCTGCTAAAGGCTCTATCACTAGTGCAAATAGCAGAGGTGATAGTGCGCACCCCTGCCTATTGCCCCTTGCCAATTGGAATTTCGGGGATAATATATTATTTGTCAGTATTCTAGCCGTTGGCTTATTATATAATAATTTTATCCATGAGATAAAGTTATCTCCCATGTTAAAATTTTGCAATACTTTGAATAAATATTGCCATTCTACTTGATCGAAAGCTTTTTCTGCATCCAATGAGATAATTGCTAGGTCTTCTTCAGTATTATGTGAGTACATTATATTAGACAGCCGTCTTAAATTGTTAAATGAGTATCTCTTTGGTATAAACCCAGTTTGATCCGGGTTTATTAGTTTGCTAATATATTTACTCAATCTTCTCGCTAGTGTCTTTGCTAATATTTTTTGATCTGTATTTAGGAGTGCAACAGCTCTATATGAGCCTGGGTCTTCTAGATCTTTATCCTTTTTTGGTATAAGTGTAATAGTTGACTCAGTTAGTGTTTCTGGTAATTTATTTTCTTTAAAAGCATATATATATATATATATATATATATATATATATATATATATATATATATAAATATAAAATTCTTGCAAGTATGGAGAAATTATCTCGTGGAATCTTTTATAGAATTCATTACTAAAGCCGTCTGGTCCTGGCGTTTTGCCATTCTTCAACAAATTTATTGTTTCTTCTATTTCCTGAAGTGTAATCTGAGCTCCTAATCCCTCTTGTTCCACCATATTTAATTTTGGAAGATTACAATTGTCTAAGAAATTTGTAATTTGAGTATTATTTGCAGAGGTTTTCGATGTAAATAAATTTTGATAATATTGAGCAAATCTTTTATTTATATCTTCAGGTAGTGTTAGTAATTCCCCTTTGTCTGATTTAATTTTAGTAATTGTGTTTTCTGTTTCCCGTTTTTTCAGTTGGCGTGCTAAGAGTTTGTGGTTTATCACCAAATTCAACATTTTCTTGTTTTGTAATTTGAAATAATCTTATTATTCTGGCCGATAAAATTTTATTTAATTTATATTTTAGTATTGTTATCTTATTGTGTTTATCTATAGTTGGTTCTTTAGCATTTTCTAAATCTAATTGTCTAATTTCTTGTTCTAGCTGTAATTGTTCAGTATTTTTATTTTGGAAAGCTTGATATGAAATTACAGTTCCTCTTGTAAATGCCTTAAAAGTTTCCCATAATAAGGAGGGTGAAATATCTGGTGTTTCATTTGTCTCAAAGAAGAATTTCATCTGCTCTTTTAAATATGTACAACATTGTGAGTGGTTTAATATTTGGGGGTTAAACCTCCAAAACGATTTTTTTTCAGGCATTCCTTCGAATTTTAAAGAGAAAGTTAACGGGCAATGATCAGAAATACTATTGTGATATTTTGCATTATATGTGTATGGAATTAATTTTGTGTCCACTAAGAAATAATCAATACGCGAGTATGTTTTATGTACTGTTGAATAAAATGAATATTCTCTACCTACTGGGTTAGCGATCCTCCATACATCTGTCATATTGGTATTTTTCATGTATGTATTTAGGAGTTCACTTGTTTTAGATTTTATGTTAATCCTTTTTTGTTTTGTAGATTTATCCAAATATGGATTTAAAACACAATTCAAATCTCCCCCTATACCACATTTTGATACTTATGTTCTGAAATTGTATCCAGAATTTTACTAAAAAATTGAGTGTTGTCAAAATTAGGAGCATAAATATTTATCAAAGTAAGTGGAGTAGAATACATTTCTCCCGTGACTATGACGTACCTCCCCTCTTTATCTGCTATGGTATTCTTTAATTTAAATGGTATACCTTTACGAATGATAATGGCCGTGCCTCTAGATTTAGAAGTAAATAAAGAGTAGTATGTTTGCCCGATCCAATTTGCCTTCAATCTTATCTGTGTTTGATATTTCAGGTGCGTCTCTTGTAAGAAAATGACATCACTATTTAAAGCTTTTAATTGGGCAAAGATCTTACCCCTTTTAATTGGTTCATTAGTGCCCCTTATATTCCAACTGCAGAACGTGATTTCGCCAGTTTTCTTTTGTTTATCGTCTTGCATTATGGATCATGTTAATACCTTTACTTCATATGGTGCAACCAAGAACCTCATTACTCTAGGTGAGGGATGATCATCCCCAACTATTAGATTTTGTTGGCATCTCCCCTTCAGAATAGACCTTGAAAAAGACCAGAAAGTGTAGAATCATGGAAAGATAATTAACAAACAAAAAGTGATATTATAATATCCAAAAATAAAGATATAACTAAAAACAAACCACCAACAGGTGGTAGAAAAAATTCTTATCGACTTCCGTAGATGTTTCTATATGTTTTGCCTGCCCCCTTGACCAATTATTATTATTTGGAAGAGAGAGCAATACAAAGTTAAAAAAAATATATATATATAAATATAAAAACGCACTCCGATAGATAGATAGATTAGAAATGTATCTTCAAAGAGAAAAAACAAAATAAGAGTTTCCAACGTTAATTATATACTTAGATATAACAGTGATTATGTTAATTATATATTCACACCAATCGATATGCCAAGATCTATTACAATTAAGTCTCAAACATTTGTATCGGACAACAGCGGGCCCCAAGGGGTTAACCTTGGAGCCCGCTGTTGTCCTACACAAAAGCCCGGATAACTTCCAAGTACCCTTGGATAACTTCCAAGTATCTGAGTCTCCTCCCCTCCACTTTGCTCGCAATTTAAACTAAATCTACTATATCCATAAAATGTATTAGTATGTTAATACTTATAATCATATTTAACTCGTTATTCTTATATTTAGCAAGTAATTAACATCATGAAATAAACAACAGCCATTATTACGCTATGTCTTAATATTACACAATTTTATTAATTATATTTTATGTTAGTATATAATTGTGTTTCTTAAGTCATAAGTTTCTATCTGCAAGTCCACTGATAATATTTTTCCATATTCTCAAGTTATTTTCCCCGCCAGTTTTTTTCTTTTCCAATCCTTTGCTGAAGTGAAACTTAAAATCCGACCTTGAATTACCATTCCAAAGATAAGATGTCTAGTCAGCGCCTTGATGAAAATTCGCCATGATGAACCAGAGCCGTCTTTTTTGTATGTTAAAAAAAAAGGGAAACACAATTCTTCTATGTTATTATGGGAGACCAACTCCTAATTATCAGTACGCATCCTGGGTGATACTTTGTGCATATTTAAATGCCTCTTCTGGATCTGTGAATGCACGTTCGACAGAGTTATAAGTAATTCTCAATTTCGTGGGATATACTATCCCATATCTTACTCCCTCGACCTCCTTCAGTAGCCTTCTCGTGTTTGTAAACTTGTCCCTCTTTTCCATGACTTCAGCTGGAAAATCACGGAAGAATCTTAGTTTGTCTTCTCCAAACATCAAATTCACTCCATATGGGATCTTTTTCATAATTCCTTCCAGGGTTGAAATATCATAGAATTTCAGGATCATCTGTCTAGGGGGAGCATTTGAGTTTGCTTGAGCCTTACGTCGGACCCGGTGAACCGTATCTATTCTCGGGGCTTCAAGCAGCTTAAGTACTTGTTTGAGTAGGTTGGCAGCAAACTCCTGAAAGTTCTGTCCACTCTCCTTTCCTTCTTTTATGCCTACTATCCTCAAGTTTTGCCTCCTCTATCTTGCTTCCAGGTCCATACATTTATACTTCATTTTAGCAAGCTCCCTCCCAGTACTTTCTTGTTCCTTTTTTAGTCTCTTTATCGCCTTAGCCATTTCAGTTGGCGAATTATCCATTCCTTCCATTTTGTGAGCACAATCTTTAATAAGGAAAAGGCAAACAATTTGGCAGCAGCCACTTTACAACCAATCCATTTTGTGAACACAATCATTTTAAAAGGCAAGGCAAACAATTTGGCACCAGCCATTTAACAACCAATCCATTTTGTGAACACAAACATTTTAAAAGGCAAGGCAAACAATTTGGTTGCAGCCACTTTTCAACCAATCCATTTTGTGAACACAAACTTTTTAAAAGGCAAGGCAAACAATTTGGTTGCAGCCACTTTACAACCAATCCATTTGTGAACACAAACTTTTAAAAAACCAAGGTAAGGCAAACAATTTGGTTGCAGCCACTTTACAACCAATCCATTTTGTGAACACGATCCTTTTAAAAGGCAAGGCAAACAATTTGGCAGCAGCCACTTTACAACAATCCATATTGTGAACACAAACATTTAAAAACCATGGCAAGGCAAACAATTTGGCAGCAGCCACTTTACAACCTATCCATTTTGAGAACACAAACTGTTTAAAAGGCCACGCAAACAATTTGGCAGCAGCCACTTTACAACCTATCCATTTTGAGAACACAAACTGTTTAAAAGGCAATGCAAACAATTTGGCAGCAGCGACTTTACAACCAATCCATTTTGCGAATACAAACTTTTTAAAAGGCAATGCAAACAATTTGGCAGCAGCCACTTCACAACCAATCCATTTTGTGAATAGAAACATTTTGAAAGTTAAGGAAAGCAATTTGGCAACAGCCACTTCACAACCAATCCATTTTGTGAACACAAACTTTTTAAAAGGCAAGGCAAACAATTTGGCAGCAGCCACTTTACAACCAATCCATTTTATGAACACAAACTTTTTAAAAACCATGGCATGGTAAACAATTTGGGAGCAGCCACTTTACAACCTATCCATGTTGAGAACACAAACTCTTTAAAAACCAAGGCAAGGCAAACAATTTAGGAGCAGCCACTTTACAACCAATCCATTTTGAGAACGCCATCTTTTTAAAAGGCAATGTAAAGAATTTGGCAGCAGCCACTTTACAAGCTAGTATCTAGTATCTATGAAAATAAAAGGTAGACCAATGTGCTGGAGAAACTCAACGGGTGCAGCAGCATCTATGAAGCGAAGGAAATAGGAAACCCTTCTTCAGACTGATACAGGGTGGTGGGGGGTGTTGGGGGAAGAAGCAAGGAAGAGGAGGAGCCAGAGGGCCGTGGGAGAGCTAGGAAGGAGAGGAGACAGCAAGGGCTACCAGAAAGTTGAGAATTCAATGTTCAAGCCCTATATTAGGGGAGGGGAACCCCCGCTCCCTTGAAGAATATAAATATAAATATAAGAATATAACGGGGGTTCCCCTCCCCTACTGTAGATGAGGCTCTCACCAGGGTCTCTTCAATACCCTGCAGCACTACAACATACCATCCCCCCACTTTGAACAAGGCAGAGTCCCCCTTGTCCTCACCTTCCACCAACTAGCCATCACATACAACAAATAGTCCTCCGTCATTTTTGCCACCTCCAACATGACCCCACCACTCGCCACATCTTCCCTTCACCCCTCCTGTCTGCTTTCCGCAAAGACCGCTCCCCCGTAACTCCTTGGTCAATTCTTCCCTTCCCACCCGCACCACCCCCTCCCTGGGTACTTTCCCTTGCAACTGTAGGAGATGCTACACTTGTCGCTTTAAATAACCCCTCGAGCCCCTTCAAGAAACCAAACAGTCGTACCTGGTGCGACAGAGGTTCACTTGCACCTCCTCCAACTTCATCTATTGCATCCTCTGCTCTAGATGTCAGCTGATCTACGTCAGTGAGACCAAGCGTAGGCTTGCCGATCATGTCGCCAAACACCTCCGATCTTGACCACTTCCTGTTTGCACTCTATATTAATTTTAGAAAAAACACTAGACTTACAGCTCTTACAACACTCTTACTCAGAGTGCCCCTCCGCTCATGAGGTGTGGAGGACTTTTCCCATTGATGAAAAATAAAAAAGTTATTAGTGTTTAGAAAATGTGGAGATTCTCTCCTGTCAATCACCGCGATGAAGGTCACGCCCCTTGCGGGGGGTGGGGGAGGTGCTATAAAACCCAGAATTCTGGACGTGGCTCTGTTGCTGCAAGATGACGAGGGGGATGTCACGACTCTCAGTCTGAGCTGTGAATCTACAGAACACTTAGTGTCCACTGACCTGTGAGTGCCCTTTATGTCGTTTTTTTTAATGTGTTTTTAAAATGTGGCTTTAAAATGTGGCTTTAAAATGTGGCTTTAAAACGTGTTTGTCATTTGAACCTCACATGAAGTTCAAACGAAATTTGGTTCCTACGTAGGCAGCCTGAAAGTTCAATCACAGTGTACGCAATTCTTGATGATCAGAGTAATCGCTCTTTAGCAAAGTTTCTTTGATCAATTTAGGATTGAAAGTGACCCATCCCCTGACTTACTGAAAACTTGTGCAGGAGTGATGGAGATGACAGGAAGAACAGCAGATAGCTTCCAGGTTGAGGCTGTGAACGGAGGGATAGTAATTGATCGTCCTCCACTCACCGAGTGTGATGAAATTCCAGATAATAGGACAGAGATACTAACATCGGAGGCAGCACGTCCACACACCCACTTATGTCCGGTTGCAGCTCACATCCCAGAAATAGATCCAAATGCTCAGATTCTACTCTTGCTTGGAACAGATGTCCTCAGAGTACACAAGGTGAGGCAACAAATCAATGGGCCAGGCAACACTCCCTTTGCACAGAGGTTGGACTTCGGATGGGTCCTCATAGGTGATGTTTGTCTTGGGTATGTGCATAAGCCAAGCATCAGCACCTTAAAGACGCACATCCTTCACAATGGTCGACCCTCATTCCTCACCCCCTGCCAGAGCCAAATATATCTCAGAGAGACGGTGAACCACGTCGGGGAGTCAATACGTTGGGATGTGTTTCCTTCACCTACAAGAGTCTCTGCTGACAAAGCAGCTGTAGATAAGCTTGGCAGCTCAGTATTCATGAGGACTGAGAATTATGAAAAGTGTGCTCCATTCTTTGAAGACAGAACCTTTCTAAAGGCTATGGAGGAAGAGTGCCATAAAGATGACACCAACAGTTGGGTCTGTAGAGAAAGGCGCCTCTACCTTTCAGAGTACCCAGACATCCTGTTCCCAATAATCGGGATCAGGCCCTCTCTCATCTTGCCTCTTTACAGCGCACCTTGAACAAAAGGCCTGCAATGAAAGAGTAGTTCATTGCCTTCATGGGAAAGGTGTTTGAGAAAAGCCACGCTGAACGAGCACCCTCACTGCAATTTG
This sequence comes from Raja brachyura, assembly GCA_963514005.1. Next base: position 95,281,043 of record OY740787.1, on the reverse strand, counting down.
GAGAGGAATGCTGGTATCTGTTGATCTTTGGAGTTTACCACCCTCAGAAACCAGACCAGATCAGGGTTGTCTTCGACTCCAGTGCACAGCATGGTGGAATGTCCCTCAACAACATTCTGCTTACCGGCCCAGATTTGAATAACTCCCTCCTTGGAGTGCTGATCCGCTTCCGAAAGGAACCTGTAGCCATAACAGCCGACATTCAGCAGATGTTCTGTTGTTTTGTAGTGAGAAAAGACCACAGGTATTATACAACGTTTTTATGGCACAGGGACAACGACATGTCAAAGGACATTGTTGAGTATCGGATGCGTGTGCACGTCTTTGGGAACAGTCCCTCTCCTGCCATCGCAATCTATGGGCTAAGACGTGCTGCTCAGGAAGGTGAGACTGAGTACAGATCCGATACACGTCACTTTGTGGAGAGACATTTTTACGTAGATAATGGGCACATCTCTTTGCCCACAGAGTCCAAGGACATTGATCTGCTGAAACGAGCTCAAGCATGTCTTTCTCAGTCAAACCTGAAGTTGCACAAAATCGCTTCAAACGGTGCTGCTGTCATGAAAGCCTTCCCCGTTGAAGACCTGACAAAAGGCATAAAGGATCTTTCCTTGACTGAAGAAGCTTACCAATGCAAAGAAGCCTCGGATTGTACTGGGAAATGGAGTCCGACACATTCACCTTCAAAGTCTCTGCAGAAGAAAAAACATTCACTCAACATGGAGTTTTGGTCACAGTGAACAGCCTTTTTGACCCTCTCGGTTTCCTGGCACCAGTGACCATATGAGGAAGGGCACTACTGTGTGAATTCTCCACCATTGACAGTTGTGACTGAGACACACCACTTCCAGAGAAAAGGCTAGAGGAGTGGAAAATGTGCAGGGCTTCGCTTCGAGACCTGAAGAATCTTCATATCCCACCCACATACTGCCTCCACTCTCTTCTCAGTGCTAAACACACAGAGTTGTGCTGCTTCTCTGATGCCTCCAACACAGCCATCGGTGCAGTAGCCTACCTTAGAGTAATCTCCGAAGAAGGGCAATGCCATGTAGGATTCGTCCTAGGGAAAGCTAAGTTGACTCCTCAACCGGAACCTACGACAACTAGGCTTGAACTCTGTGGCATGTACTGGCAGTGGAGATGGCGGACCTGATACTGGATGAGATTGACCTCAAACCTGATGCAGTCAAGTTCTACTGTGATAGCAAGGTAGTCCTGGGGTACATCTTCAATGACAGCAGACATTTCTTTGTCTATGTACATAACAGGGTCAGACGCATCCGACAGACTACACGCCCAGAACAGTGGCACTACCTGCCGACAGACCAAAATGCAGTGGATCTTGCAACAAGGTCACTGTCTGCATCACAGCTTGCCAACATTTCATGGTTTACTGGACCTGCATTTCTATACAAGCCCCAGAATATTCTCGTGAGTGCAAGAGTCCTTTCAGTTGATTAATCCAGAGCTAGATGTCGAAATCCGTCCACAAGTCACAAGTCTCATCACTCAAAGCAAGTGTTGGGCGATTCTCTTGACATGCATGAGTACCCAAGAGGTACATATTGAAGTGATGGACTCTTCCACCTGTATTAATGCCCTCCTCCGGGTCTTCAACATCCGTGGACCAGCAAAACAGCTTAGATCAGACAACGGAACAAATTTCGTCCGGGCAAGTAGAGAGCTGAAGATGGACAAGGACTCTAGCAAGCAGACAATGATCCTGAGGTTATTCTAGCTGATGTTAGTAGTGGCATCTATCGATGCCTGGCAGGGAGTAATCTGTCCTCTGCTTGAATTCATGTGCAATAGCGCCATCTGTTGGACCTTTATTGTGATATGACCGTTGCACACAGGAAGTAGGAAGGAGGAAGGAGTCTCCTGTCTCTTGGTCTGCAATGCTTTAGCATCAGAAGCTATCCTTTCCAATCCTAGCTTTTTACGCTTAAGAAAGCAATGGCTTTTTCACTCGTTTTTCAATGATAAGAATGTGACAGTATTGGAAAGTCATTAAACCTGAGAGCTGAGATGCTAAATTCCTGACTCGCGTTTCGTTATTGAATCGAGTTTGGCTGGCTGTCAATCTACTTTCTACTGTTCACAAACACGTAGGGAGGACAGTTACAGTCATCAAGAGGCAGTGGACAGCAGGACACAACAAGAGACACAACAAAAATAACTTAATAACGCTCATCTTTAACATTCAAATTGTTGTTATATTTAAAAAGTCATTCACATTTTAAAATTTAATAAATCCTTTTTCCACTTGCCATGCCTGCGTGTCCTTCATCACTATGGGAACCTAATAGGCAGGAAACACTGCAAATCCAAGAATCCATTGCCCACAATGTCCATACCAGCCCTCTGGAAACCAGTGCCTTCAGCGCACAACACCCATACCAGCTCTCCAGAGATCCACGCAAGGATAGACTTTGCTCCTTCATTGCTGTGATCTATAAAAAAAGATGAAAATGTCTAAAATTGATTGTCCACCCTCTCCCCCTTCTCTCTCTCACAGAGTCTGTCACCTGTTTTCAGACTGCTAGCCCACCAGGCCTGAGTGACTGAGCTGCCTGGCTTGAGTGACTGAGCTGCCTGGCCTGAGTGACTGAGCTGCCTGGCCTGAGTGACTGAGCTGCCTGGCCTGAGTGACTGAGCTGCCTGCCCTGAGTGACTGAGCTGTCTGGCCTGAGTGACTGAGCTGCCTGGCCTGAGTGACTGAGCTGCCTGGCCTGAGTGACTGAGCTGCCTGGCCTGAGTGACTGAGCTGCCTGGCCTGAGTGACTGAGCTGCCTGGGCTGAGTGATTGAGCTGCCTGGGCTGAGTGACTGAGCTGCCTGGGCTGAGTGACTGAGCTGCCTGGGCTGAGTGACTGAGCTGCCTGGGCTGAGTGACTGAGCTGCCTGGGCTGAGTGACTGAGCTGCCTGGGCTGAGTGACTGAGCTGCCTGGGCTGAGTGACTGAGCTGCCTGGGCTGAGTGACTGAGCTGCCTGGGCTGAGTGACTGAGCTGCCTGGCCTGAGTGACTGAGCTGCCTGGCCTGAGTGACTGAGCTGCCTGGGCTGAGTGACTGAGCTGCCTGGCCTGAGTGACTGAGCTGCCTGGCCTGAGTGACTGAGCTGCCTGGCCTGAGTGACTGAGCTGCCTGGCCTGAGTGACTGAGCTGCCTGGCCTGAGTGACTGAGCTGCCTGGCCTGAGTGACTGAGCTGCCTGGCCTGAGTGACTGAGCTGCCTGGCCTGAGTGACTGAGCTGCCTGGCCTGAGTGACTGAGCTGCCTGGCCTGAGTGACTGAGCTGCCTGGCCTGAGTGACTGAGCTGCCTGGCCTGAGTGACTGAGCTGCCTGGCCTGAGTGACTGAGCTGCCTGGCCTGAGTGACTGAGCTGCCTGGCCTGAGTGACTGAGCTGCCTGGCCTGAGTGACTGAGCTGCCTGGCCTGAGTGACTGAGCTGCCTGGCCTGAGTGACTGAGCTGCCTGGCCTGAGTGACTGAGCTGCCTGGCCTGAGTGACTGAGCTGCCTGGCCTGTGTGACTGAGCTGCTAGGTCTGAGTGACTGAGCTGCTAGGTCTGAGTGACTGAGCTGCCTGGCTTCAGAGACTGAGCTGCCTGGCCTCTGTGACTGAGCTGCCAGGCCTCAGTGACTGAGCTGCTAGCCAAGAATCCATTTGGCCCACAATGGCCATACTAGGCCTCTGGAAACCAGCCCCTTCAGCCCACAACACACATGTTAGCGCTACAGAAATCCCCCCCCCCCCCCCCCCCCACACACACACACTGGCCAGCAATATTAGAATTGGTGGAGAGGTGAAATATTGCATTGGGGGACCAGCCTTCCCGTGTGAAGCTAGGACCCAACAGGTCCCACTTAGTCCAGTATATATATACTTACCACAAAATAAAAGAGTTATTATTGTTTAAAAAATGTTGAGCTATAAAACCCAGAAGTCTGGACATGGCTCTGTCGCTGCAAGATGGCGAGGGAGAACTCATGACTCTCAGTCTGAGCTGTGAATCTACAGAACACAAATCTGTGTGTGCCCTTTATGTGGTTTTTAAAATGTGTTTTTAAAATGTGTTTTTAAAATGTGTTTTTAAAATGTGGTTTTAAAATGTGTTTTTAAGATGTGGCTTTAAGATGTGGCTTTAAGATGTGGCTTTAAGATGTGGCTTTAAGATGTGGCTTTAAGATGTGACCTTAAGGATTGTGCCTTTTAGGATTGTGGCTTTAAGGATTATGCCATTTAGGATGTGGCTTTAAGATGTGCCTTTAAGGATTGTGCCTTTTCAGATGTGGCATTTAGGATGTGGCATTTAGTATGTGGCTATTTTGGATGTGGCTTTTTAGGATGTGGCTTTTTAGGATGTGGCTTTTTAGGATGTGGATTATAGGATGTGGCTTTTTGAATGTGGGTTTTAAGATGTGGCTTTTTTGAGTGGCTTTTAGAATGTGCCTTTTTTGAATGTGCCTTTTTTGAATGTGCCTTTTTTGAATGTGCCTTGGAATGTGCCTTGGAATGTGCCTTTTAGAATGTGCCTTTTAGGATACGCCTTTTAGCATGTGGCATTTCAGATGTGGCTTTTTGAATGTGGCCGTTTTTGAATGTAGCCGTTGCTGCTTAAAAATTGCAAGGAAATAAAAACTCATACATGCTATAATTACTAGACTAAGTGGGTCGCATTGGATCCCAGATTCACACGGGATGGCTGGTCTCCCATCGCAATATTCCACCTCTCCGCCAATTCCAATATTGCTGGCTGGGGGGGGGTGGGGAGAGGTGCTTTGTGGAGTGCTAGCATATGTGTTGTGGGCTGAAGGGACTGGTTTCCTGATGGCTAGTATGGACATTGTTTGGCGAATGGATTCATGGGCTGGCAGCTCAGTCACTAACACCAGGCAGCTCAGTCAATGATGCCAGGCAGCTCAGTCACTCAGGCCAGGCAGCTCAGTCACTCAGGCCAGGCAGCAAAGTCACTCAGGCCAGGCAGCTCAGTCACTCAGACCTGGCAGCTCAGTCACTCAGACCTGGCAGCTCAGTCACTCATGCCTGGTGGGCTGGCAGCTGAGAAACTGCCAGAAATGTTGCCGAAAAAACAGGTGACAGAGAGAGAAGGAGGATAGGGTGGACAATTAATTTTAGACATTTTAATTTTGTTTTACAGATCACAGCAATGAAGGAGGAAAGTCTATCCTTGCGTGGATCTCTTGAGCGCTTGTATGGGTGTTGTGCGCTGAAGGGACTGGTTTCCACAGGGCTAGTATGGACATTGTGGACTGAATGGATTATTGGACTTGCAGTTCGGTGATTCATGGCTGGTTGGCTGGCAGTTCATTAAGTCATGGCTGGTGGGCTGGCAGTCCAGTCACTCATGCCTGGTGTGGTGGCAGTTCACTCAGCCACCCCTCCTCCCTTCACTCCCCCCCCACTCTGCTCCTTGCCATTACCCTCCCCCTCGCGCATTCAGTCCGTCTCCCCTCAGCCTCCCCCCATGCACTCTTAGTGGCTCTTCGACAACACAGCCATTCCTGCCGATTAGGTTCCCATTGTGATGAAGAACACGCAGGCATAGCAAGTGGAAAAAAGGATTTATTAAAGTTTAAAATGGGAATGACTCTTAAAATATAACAACAATTTAAATGTTAAAGATGAGATGTATTGTTATTTTTGTTGTGTCTCTTGTTGTGTTCTGATGCTTACTCCCTCTTGATGACTCTTTGCTGTTGATAAAAAAAGACAATTTTAATATAGAGAGATCCAGTGGTCAAATTTTAACAAAGAAAATCTGCAAAATTACCTCAAAAGTCAGCATTCATTGCAGACCTGCAAATTTAATCTGACAGCAGTCCAAGCAGAGTGCAGGCAGCAAGTCCAACCTCATAGAACCCGACAGATTGCAAGCAGCAAGTCCAACCTTACAGCACTTCAAGCCGAGTGCAGGCCAGCAAATCCAATTTCATAGCATTTCAAGCTGAGTGCACACATATACACTCACACACACATATACACTCACACAGACTCACACAGACTCACACAGACTCACACACACACACACACACACACGGCAGTAAACATTTTTGAATACTCATACGGCTCAGCGTGGCGTCAAACCTTGGGCCTTCTGCAGTCAGCAACACTGCCGCATTCAGCTCGACCTGTGCACCTTCTGGAAATTACATGTGTCAGCGCGACCTGTCCACTCCGTCACGTAGTGAGCGGGATTTTTGCAGTAAACACAGTCTGATCTAATAAAGCTATTATTCAGCCACAACTCAAAGCCACAACGCAAAGCCACATTCTCAAAACCACATTCTCAAAGTAGGCACATTCTCAAAGTAGGCACATTCAAAGAAGGCGCTTTCAAACAAGCCACATCAAAAAAGCCACATTCAAACAAGCCGCATCCTAAAAGCCACATCCTAAAAGCCGCATCCTAAAAGGCACATTCAAAAAAGCCACGTCTTAAAGCCACATAAAGGGCACTCACAGGTCAGTAGACACTAACTGTTTTGTAGATTCACAGCTCAGACTGAGAGTCGTGACCTCTTCCTCGCCATCTTGCAGTGACAGAGCCACGTCCAGACTTCTGGGTTTTATAGCTCCTCCCCCCCACCCCCCTCACGGAAGGGGTGTGGCCTTCATGGCGGTGATTGACATGAGAGAGAATCTCAACATTTTTTAAACACAAATAACTCTTATTTTTCATCGATGGGAAAATTCCTCGGCACCTCATGATCGGAGGGAGACTCTGAGTAAGATCGCCAAAAATCACAGCCGTAAGTGGTAGCATTTTTTATAAAATCAATGTACAGCGCAAACAGGAAGTGGTCAAGATGAGGCTTTTAATTATATCGATAACAGATTAAATCTATTAGTATTTTAAATTTCAACATCTAGATGATTAATTTTGTAAGCGTTGATCTACCACAGTGGCCAGTGGGGGCGATGCGAGTTAGCTGCTCTGCCAGCAATGTATTCATTATTTCAACTTTTTTGTATTTTTGATGTGTCCTAATGTTAGTTTAGCTGTCTCTTGTTCTGTCTTATGTGGGGGTGAGGGGAAGTGGAAACTGTTTTTGGTCGCCTCCTCGATGGAGAGACGTCTTATTCCCATGAATCCTCCCTCATGGTCTAACAGCATGGATTAGAGAGGCCTTTCCTGGAGTCGGGCCCGGAGCATCAGCAGAAGGTGGATCGTGGACTTTTCCGTCGAGAAGCGGGTTAAACTTTGCTGGGGGTCACCAGAGGGGAGTGCTCCAATCGCTGGCCTGGTAAATTTGGCATCATGGGGCTGTGGTCTGTGGAGCTTCTAGCCGCTTGCGGGGCATGGACTTACCATCCGGAGCCTGGGGTCCCTTGCCAGGGATCACCAGAGAAGGGCGCCGACCACCGGCCTGCGGCTTGTAACATCCTGAAGTCGCGGTCTCCGGTAGGAAAGTGCCGATTCAGGACCTCCAAGCCGCGGAGTGTGTTCGACAGTCCCGACGTCGGAGTTTTGATCATCCCGACGAGAGGGCCTGTACATCCGGCCATCCGTAGTGGCGACTATGGAGGGTTCATGGCCCCGACCACAGATGAACAAAGGAGGAGGACTGACTGAAATTTGTTGCCGTCTATTACTGTGGTGGACGTTTGTGTTAAATTCTATTATGTACTAGACTAAGTGGATCCCATCGGGTCCAATGTGCACACGGGTGGGCTGGTTCTCTAAAGCAATATTTCACCTCTCCATCAATTCCAATATTGCTGGCCAGTGGGGGGGGAGAGGGGGTGGGGGCTTTCTGGAGCGCTAGTATGGATTTTGTGGGGTGAAGGGACTGGTTTCCAGAGGGCTAGTATGGACATTGTGGGTCAAATGGATTCTTGGGCTAGCAGCTCAGTCACTCAGGCCTGGTGGGCTGGCAGCTCAGTCACTCAGGCATAGTGAGCTGGCTGCTCAGTCACTCAGGCCTGATGGGCTGGCAGCTCAGAAACTGCCAGAAATTCTGCCCAAAACAGATGATAGACCCTGTGAGAGAGAAGGGGGAGAGGATGGAGAATCAATTTTGGACATTTTTCATCTTTTTCTACAGCAATGTAGGAGGAAAATCTATCCTGCCCTGGATGGGATACAAATACTGGGGTGATGTTTAATACCTGCAGGGGGAATACTTACTGATGGGCTGAAGGGACTCTTGGGCTACTACAGGCCTGATGGGCCAAAGGGGCTCTTTAAAATAAAATCTGAGTGAAAATCTCAGTGAAAGGCACTCTTTCTGAACTTTTCCTGGCCTGGCACAGGCCTTTTGGGCCAAAATGCTCTCCCTGAGCTGATACCGGCATTGTGGGCAAAAGGGATTGGTTTCTTGGCTAATAGGGGCCTCGTGGGCCAAAATTAGTGGTTTCAGGCAGGCCAAACAACTCATTTAATTTCATTTCCAATTGCATTGCAGTTTTAAGCACAGGGCAGGCCGAATAGCTCATTGCATTTTCATTTCACATCTATTGCCATTACAGTTTCAAGCACAGGGCAGGCCAAGCTAAACAGCTGATTGCAATTTTACTTAATTTCCATTGCCATTGCACTTTCAAGCACAGGGCAGGTTCAAGCCAGCTGATTGCATTTTCACTTCATTTCCATTGACATTGCACTTTCAAGCACAGGGCAGGCTCAAGCCAAACAGCTCATTGCATTGTCACTTCATTTCCATTGCCATTGTACTTTCATAAAAAACATAGAAACATAGAAAATAGGTGCAGGAGTAGGCCATTCAGCCCTTCGAACCTGCACCGCCATTCAATGTGATCATGGCTGATCATCCAACTCAGTATCCTGTACCTGCATTCTCTCCATACATCCTGATCCCTTTAGCCACAAGGGCCACATCTAACTCCCTCTTAAATATAGCCAATAAAGTGGCCTCAACTACCTTCGGTGGCAGAGAATTCCAGAGATTCACCACTCTCTGTGTGAAAATGTTTTTTCTCATCTCGGTCCTAAAAGATTTCCCCTTATCCTTAAACTGTGACCCCCTTGTTCTGGGTTTCCCCTACGTCGGGAACAATCTTCCTGCATCTAGCCTATCCAACCCCTTAAGAATTTTGTAAGTTCCTATAAGATCCCCCCTCAATCTTAGCGAGTACAAGCTGAGTCTATCCAATCTTTCTTCATATGAAAGTTCTGACATCCCAGGAATCAGTCTGGTGAACCTTCTCTGTACTCCCTCTATGGCAAGAATGTCTTTCCTCAGATGTGGAGACCAAAATTGTACGCAATACTCCATTTGTGGTCTCACCAAGATCCTGTACAACTGCAGTAGAACCTCCCTGCTCCTATACTCAAATCCTTCTGTTATGAATGCTAACAACTGAGGTTCTACTTCAGTTGTACAGGGTCTTGGTGAGACCACACCTGGAGTATTGCGTACAGTTCTGGTCTCCAAATCTGAGGAAGGACATTATTGCCATAGAGGGAGTGCAGAGAAGGTTCACCAGATTGATTCCTGGGATGGCAGGACTGTCTTATGAAGAAAGACTGGATAGACTCGGTTTATACTCTCTAGAATTTAGGAGATTGAGAGGGGATCTTATAGAAACTCACAAAATTCTTAAGGGGTTGGACAGGCTAGATGCAGGAAAATTGTTCCCGATGTTGGGGAGGTCCAGGACAAGGGGTCACAGCTTAAGGATAAGGGGGAAATCCTTTAGGACCGAGATGAGAAGGACTTCTTTCACACAGAGTGGTGGGTCTCTGGAACTCTCTGCCACAGAGGGTATTTGAGGCCAGTTCATTGGCTACATTTAAGAGGAAGTTAGATGTGGCCCTTGTGGCTAAGGGGATCAGAGGGTATGGAGAGAAGGCAGGTACGGGATACTGAGTTGGAAGATCAGCCATGATCATATTGAATGGCGGTGCAGGCTCGAAGGGCCGAATGGCCTACTCCTGCACCTAATTTCTATGTTTCTGTTTTTATACCATTCGCTTTCTTCACTGCCTGCTGCACCTGCATGCCTACTTTCAATGACTGGTGTACCATGACACCCAGGTCTCATTGCATCTCCCCTTTTCCTAATCGGCCACCATTCAGATAATAGTCTACTTTCCTGTTTTTTCCACCAAAGTAGATAACCTCACATTTATCCACATTATACTACATCTGCCATGCATTTGCCCACTCACCCAGCCTATCCAAGTCACCTTGCAGCCTCCTAGCATCCTCCTCACAGCTAACACTGCCCCCCAGCTTCGTGTCATCCGCAAACTTGGAGATGTTGCATTCAATTCCCTCGTCCAATTCATAAGTATATATTGTAAATAGCTGGGGTCTCAGCACTGAGCCTTGTGTACCCGACTAGTCACTGCCTGCCATTCTGAAAAGGACCCGTTTACTCCTACTCTTTGCTTCCTGTCTGCTAGCCAGTTCTCTATCCACATCAATACTGAACCGCCAATACTGTGTGCTTTAAGTTTGTATACTAATCTCTTATGTGGGACCTTTTTGAAAGCCTTCTGAAAGTCCAGATGTAACACATCCACTGGTTCTCCCTTATCCACTCTACTAGTTACATCCTCGACAAATTCTATAAGATTCGTCAGACATGATTTACCTTTCGTAAATCTGTGCTGACTTTGTCCAATGATTTCACCACTTTCCAAATGTGCTGCTATCCCATCACTAATAACTGACTCTAGCAGTTTCCCCACTACCGATGTTAAACTAACTGGTCTTTAATTCCCCGTTTTCTCTCTCCCCCCATTTGTAAAAAGTGGGGTTACATTAGCTACCCTCAAATGCTCAGGAACTACTCGGGAATCTAAAGAGTTTTGAAAAATTATCACTAATGCATCCACTATTTCTGGGGCTACTTCCTTAAGTACTCTGGGATGCAGACTATCTGGCCCTGGGGATTTATCGGCCTTTAATCCATTCAATTTACCAAACACCACTTCCCGGCTAACGTGGATTTCACTCAGTTATAACCATATAACCAAATAACAATTACAGCACGGAAACAGGCCATCTCGGCCCTTCCAGTCCGTGCCGACCATTCATTTTCCCCTAGTCCCATCTACCTGCATTCAGACCATACCCCTCCATTCCCTCCCCGTCCATATACCTATCCACTTTACTTTTAAATGTTAAAATCGATCCTGCCTCCACCACTTCTGCAAGAATATCATTCCACACAGCCACCACTCCCTGAGTAAAGAAGTTCCCCCTCATGTTACCCCTAAACTTCTGTCCCATAATTCTTATGAGTTAATGAGTTCCTCCATCTCATTTGACACCCTGTCCCCTGCTATTTCCGGCAGATTATTTATGTCTTCCTTAGTGAAGACAGAACCAAAGTAGTTATTCAATTGGTCTGCCATGCCCTTGTTCCCCATGATCAATTCACCAGTTTCTGAATGCAAGGGACCTACATTTGTTTTAACTAACCTTTTTCTCTTCACATATCTATAAAAACGTTTGCAGTCAGTATTTATGTTCCCTGCCAGTTTTCCCTTTCCTAATTAAGCCCTTTGTCCTCCTCTGCTGGACTCTGAATTTCTCCCAGTCCTCTGGTAGGCTGCTTTTTCTGGCTAATTTTTATGCTTCATCTTTTGTTTTGATATCACCCCTGATTCCCCTTGTTATCCACGGATGCACTACCTTCCCTGATTTTTTCTTTTGCCAAACTGGGATGAACAATTGTTGTAGTTCATCCATGCAGTATTTAAATGCCTTCCATTGCATATCCACCATCAACCCTTTAAGGATCTGAAAAGCCTCGACTGAAGCTTGAGCTGCATCTACTGACCAAAGATCCTAAAGGATCTTTGCTACCAACCACACACACACACACAAACACATTGCGATGGTGGAGGCCAGGGACAGTGGAGGAGCGCTGTCTGCGCGATGAAGAGGAAGGTAAACAGCTGCCACAGAGCACGGTAAGTCATTTAGAGAGGAGGGAGGGATAGAAGGGGAGAGAGAAGTGGAAGAGAGGGGAGAGAGAAGGGGGCGAAAGGGAGAGAGAATGGGAGGGAAGGGCAGAGAAGGGGAGGGAAGGGGGAGAGAGAAAGAGTGGAGACAGTTTTAAGAAGTTTCATAAAGTTAGCGGACATTTTACCTTGCGGCGGATTCTAGGTCCTGAAAACCAAAGATCCTACAGGATGTGAGGTGTTGCATTTTGGGATGTTGAACAAGGGCAGGACCTACACAGTAAATGCTAGGCCTCTGGGTAGTGTTGTAGAGCAGAGGGATCTAGGAGTGCAGGTGCATGGTTCCTTGCAGATCAAGTTGCAGATAGATAAGGTGGTCATAAAGGCTTTTGGCTAGATAGATCAAGTGGTTTAGATAGAAAAGGTGGTCAAAAAGGCTCAGAGTATTGAGTATAGAAGGTGGGAGGTCATGTTGCAGTTGTATAAGACGTTGGTTAGATCGCATTTAGAATATTGTGTTCAGTTCTGGGCACCATGTTATAGGAAAGATATTGTTAAGCTTGAAAGGGTTCAGAAAAGATTTACGAGGCTGTTGCCAGGACTAGACGGTGTGGGCTACAGGGAGAGGTTGAGTAGGCTGGGTCTCTATTCCATGGAACGCAGGAGGATGAGGGGGGATCTTAAAGAGGTGTACAAAATCATGAGATGAATAGATGAACTGAGTCTCTTTCCCAGAGTAGGGAAATCGAGGACCAGAGGACATACGTTCAAGGTGAATGGGAATTAATTGGAATTCGAGGGGTAACTTTTTCACACAAAGGGTGGTGGATGTATGGAACAAGCTGTCAGAGGATTTAGTTGAGACTGGGGCTATCCCATTGTTTAAGAAACGGTTAGACAGGTACATGGATAGAACCTACAGGATCTTTGCTGAAAACTCAAATGGCTTCGACTAAACGGTAACCTATTTTTAGTCGAGGCCGGTTTTGTTTTTTTTAAATAATCGCAGGAACATAGAAGAAGCCTCGACTACACGGAAACCACTTTCCACCATTAGGGAGAGTGACCGGAACCTCCGGAAACCTCACGGAAACCTTGTGTGGGGCGCAAGGTCTCCAGAGGTTTCCGTTCAGGTTTCCTAAGTGGGACAGGGGCATTAGCACATCACAATAGAAACTAGGCAAACCGAGTAAGGCGGGTCGACTGATGCCCGCCACCGGGAGCCGCGAAACCCTCCTTTGGCAACGACCCCGATGGAAAAAATATACGTGGCCAGAGCGTGCCATCTGGAAGGATTCTCTGTATACATATACCTCCATAGAGTCCTGAGATGGAGAGCCGCCATCTGGGTACACACACATACCAAGGACTGGCTGCCCTCCTCTAACGGGAGACTCAGTACCACTGCGGAATCCCAGTGCTTCCTATCTCCCCAGAAGTAATCACCAGCTGCTTCTGTAAAGCAGTTACAAAGATAGAGGGCAGGTCAAGAGTAGCCAGCCGGTACCATAACATGAAGGCCACCAGCTGATTTATAACCAACACCTTACCCTGGAAAGAAAGATCTCTATGTTGGCCTGACCAGCGCCCCAGCCGGGCGACGACTTTTGTCACCAGCTCCATCCAGTTCACCGGCCAAGCATCCTCAGTGGGGCTCAGGTACACCCCCCAGATAGAGGAGGTGCGTGGTGCTCCACGCATATAATGTCATCTGCTCCAGCAGAGAGTATACCTGCCACTGACCCACTAAAACCCCAAAGCACTTACTCCAGTTAATCCTGGCAGACGATGCAGCCAAGAAAATCTCCTGGCAATCACGCATCCTCCGCTGGTCATTAGGGTCAGTGAACATAAGAAGTACGTCATCGGCATACGCCGATAGAATCACCTCAATCCCCGGGCCAGGTAGGGCCAGGCCTGTCAACCTCCTCCGAAGAAGACACAGTAATGGCTCCACACAGACCGAGTACAACTGACCCGACATGGGACACCCCTGATGAACCCCTCTCCCAAAATGAATGGGAGCCAACAACACACCATTAACCTTCATGAGACAGTCCACTTCAGCATACAAAAGCCGGACCGAGGCTACAAAATGTGGTCCAAACTTGCAGCGTCCCAAAGAGGTAGTCATGATCTACGCTGTCAAAAGCCTTCTCCTGATCAAGAGACAGAAAAGTAGCTGACTGACCAGTACCCTGAGACAGATGAATCCGGTCCCTAACCAGGTGGATGTTATCCTGAATAGACCGGCCAGGGACTGTATAGGACTGGTCAGGGTGAATCAGTTGGGACAGCATGGAGCCCAGGCGATTTGCCATCTATGAAGGCATGAGGGAGGAGCTGGTAGACTGGGAAGCGATCCAAGCAGGAATGACGATGGAACAGCAATGGCAGGAATGTCCTGTTATCCATCGCCCGCTGACCCGCTCTTAAGCTGGATGCTGGCATGATCCCCGACCCCCTCTTTCTAAACGCTCCTGCCCTCCCCGCAACTTTACCCCTGGCCAGACTCCCCACACACTGTGAAAGGAACTCTCCCTCCAATTGGTCCTTTGAACTAGCATTGTCATTCAATAAGTTCATAACTGATTCAACTTGTCCCAGCGTGCTCCCGTTTTCCCCACCATCTGTCCACCTGCCGTCATCCTCCACTCCCACCCAATCAGTAATTCAGAAAGAAGGTGATTTGGAAGCATTGGGCAAATTGAATTATTACTTTCTTTATTTTTATTTTTTATTTTTACGGAGAGGAGAACAATCTGCGCATGCACGGTTTAAGATTTTTTTTAAAGCTGACTGACTGCCTACCCTGAGTAATTACTCATGGCACGTGCCTGAATATGACTCGTTTATAATTATATATTTACTCGTCCAGTGACTGCTGTGAAAGGACAGCTGACAACATGGGAAAGTCCATGTGACAGCTTGGAGAGACAGCTGACAGGAGGGAACAGACCCCGCTGGGGCCGTCATGGGCTAGCTACCCATGATAGCAGTCCCCAACGCTGTTTCAGCTAGTTGGAGACACCCGCTAAATGCTACAAAAAGTAAAATAAAGGAAATACCCCTAGAGCCTGCGAGAGCGGGGGCGCAAGATGGCTCACCGACTGATAACACGGTTACAGACCCAGGAACGGAAACGACCACTGACAAGGAGAGCATGGCACATGAGACATCCACAACGGCTGCGGGACACAAACTTCAGGTGTGCATCTGTGGTTGGGAGAAAAGAACATCAGTGATGGGCTTGAAGATCCACCAAGGGAGGAAAAAGTGCTTGAGAGAGCAGAGACAAGGGCCTCGCATTGACCAGTACTTCTTACGAAGCAACCAGTCAAATCAGTCGAGTGAAGCACAGCGACGGGACACAAACCAAAGTTCGCAGAGCATCAACACCCATGTCACTGAAGAGGGTGATACAAGCACAGAAATGGCTGTGGAGGAGCCCACGCAACAACTGCAAAGACCTCCATTGGAGGGAAAGATCAAAGGGCACAAACCTGGAGTGAAATGGCCCAAAGCTGTTGAAAAGAAAGAGTGGGAGACGGTCAACAGTGACCTTATACATATCTTGGAGCAACAAGTGGGCACAGCAGTGCAAAAGCTTGAAAGGATGGGCAACATAATCTACAGCTATGGAGAAGAACGGTTTGGAGTGAGTAAAGGGAGAGGTGGAAAGAAATTACCAACAACAATCAAGTCCAGGAGGCAGCAGGAGATCGAGAGGCTAATCAGAGAGAGGAGACAGTTGAAAAAGCAATGGAAAAAAGCAACTGACGCAGAGAGAGAAGGTCTCATGCTTCTCCAAGAGGACATCAAGAGCCGATTGACAACCTTGCGAAAAGCAGAGAACATGAGGAAACTTCGCAAGAAGAAAGAACACGCAAGAACACGGTTCTACAAAGACCCTTTCAAGTTCATCAAAGACCTCTTTGCAAAGGAAAAAAGTGGAACTTTGAAAACATCAAAACAAGAATTGGAGGAACACCTGGAAAAGGCCCACCAAGACACGAAAAGGCATGAGCAGTTAGTCATCCCACACGACACCCCGCCTATTCAACCACCTGAATTCAACCTGGACACCAGCCCTCCGAAATGGAAAGAGGTAGAGAACACTGTCCGGAGAGCAAGAGCAGCATCAGCTCCGGGGCCAAACGGAGTACCATACAAGCTCTACAAGAACGCACCGGATGTGTTACGCTTTCTATGGAAGCTCATGAGGGTGGTGTGGAAGAAGCAAACAATACCTAAGGCGTGGCGAAGGGCCGGCGGTGTACTAATACCTAAAGAAAAGGATGCGTCAGACATTCCGGCCAATATGTCTCCTCAACGTCGAGGGAAAAATCTTTTTCAGCATTGTATCACAAAGGCTATCCACCTATCTGGTAACAAACAAGTACATTGATACATCTGTACAGAAAGCAGGAATACCAGGATTTTCGGGCTGCTTGGAGCATACAAGCATGATCTGGCACCAGATCCAAGCAGCTAAGAAGGACAAGAGAGACCTACATGTGATCTTCCTCGATCTGGCCAATGCATTTGGTTCAGTTCCCCATGAACTCCTTTGGGAATCTTTTGCCTTTTTCCATGTACCAGAGCTCATCACCACCCTGGTCAAGAACTATTTCCAAGACCTGCAGCTGTGCTTCACAACAGCTGAATTCAGTACAACATGGCAGCGCTTGGAAGTAGGCATCATGGCAGGTTGCACAGTCTCACCCTTGGCCTTTACAATGGCCATGGAAGTCATCATCAGGGCCTCAAAATGGGTGGTGGGAGGTGAACGAACCAGGGTTGGGCTCCGTCTGCCACCCATCAGGGCATACATGGACGACATGACCACACTAACCACTACTGCAGCATGCACCAAGCGGCTACTTGGAAAGCTGCAGGAGAACGTCAAGTGGGCCCGAATGAAAATCAAACCAAGTAAATCTCGTAGCATCTCCATAGTTAAAGGGGTGCTTAGAGACACAAGGTTCTGCATCGGTGACGACCCAATACCAACAGTGTCTGAGCAGCCAGTAAAAAGCCTGGGCAGATGGTACAACGCAAGTCTCAAGGACAAGGAACAGGTGCAACAACTAAGGCAAGAAATTGTCAGCGGCCTGGAGAACATCAATCAGACCCTATTGCCTGGGAAACTGAAGCTCTGGTGCCTACAGTTTGGACTCCTGCCTCGGACAATGTGGCCACTGACAGTTTATGAAGCCCCAATAACAACTGTGGAGAAGATGGAGCGAACCATAACTTCATACGCGAAGAAATGGCTCGGTGTCCCACGATGTCTAACTAACATCGGCCTCTACGGCAAAGGGGTCCTGGAACTACCACTCACTAGTCTAACAGAGGAATACAAGTGTTCTAAAGTAAGACTCCAGATGACACTGAGGGACTCTAGAGACAAGACCATCAGTGCTGTTGCGCCGCCCCTAGTAACTGGCCGGAAGTGGACACCATCTGATGCCGTACAGCAAGCTTCATCAGCCCTGAGGCACAAAGACGTCGTGGGACAAGTGCAGCAGGGAAGAGGAGGCTTTGGCCTTACGACAAGTAAACCAACTTGGCGAAAGGCCACAACATCAGAACGGAGGACATTGGTGGTTGAGGAGGTGCGGCGACAGGAGGAGGCTGCAAGAAGTGCAAACGCGGTTTCTCTTGCCAAACAGGGGCAATGGATACAGTGGGAAGGTGTGGAGCGGAGGAAGATCAGCTGGAAAGAACTATGGGAAATGGAATCAAGCACGATCAGCTTCATCATCAGAGCGACATATGACGTGCTTCCATCACCAAAGAACCTCCATCAGTGGTACGGCGAGGATCCAACCTGTGCCCTCTGCCCAACTCCAGCGACCCTCAAACACATCATGGTAGGCTGCAAGACCAGCCTCACGCAAGGAAGATACACGTGGCGGCATAATCAGGTACTAAAAAGCCTGGCATCAGCCCTTGAGAACAGGCGGTGTGCGTCCAACTCCTTGCCTCCGAGAGCAAGCAACCACCCTTTAAGGGCAACAACCTTTGTCCGAGAAGGACAGAAAATGCCTAAACATCCTTCCACCAGATCAGAAGAAGGAAACCTATGCAGGGCCCGTGACTGGAGGATGTTGGCAGACATCGGCCGACAACTAATCTTTCCACCTGAAATTGCCTTAACCAACCTCAGGCCAGACTTGGTGTTCTGGTCCCCTTCACAGAAGACTGCTTACATCATAGAGCTCACAGTTCCATGGGAGAACTCTGTTGAGGAGGCCTATGAGCGTAAGAAGCTGCGCTACGCAGAGCTTGCAGCAGAGGCAACGCAGCGTGGCTGGAACATCAATGTCTATCCAGTTGAAGTGGGATGCAGAGGATTTGTTGCATCATCTACCATCAGACTGCTGAAGGAGCTTGGAATCCACGGTCAGGCTCTGCGGAAGACCATAAGATCACTCTCAGACGCGGCTGAAAGAAGCAGCCGTTGGATTTGGCTCAAGCGGAAAGACCCATGCTGGACCCCAAGTACATCATGGTGAATCTTTGGGACAGTTTGACACGGGACACGCGCTGAGGGCTGATCATCCTGCAGCGGGCCGCCCTTGTGGAGGGTGTATAGTGTTAAAAGGCCGAAACACCCAGTGATGCAAGGGTACACTACTGATGATGTGTCCTGTGCCCAACTGTCCTGAAAGTTACCCAGCCCAAGATATACGTATACGTATCCCCCCCCTCCCCTTCCCCCCCCCGATGTTGAGCGTCTACCACTCTCAACAATCAACGAATGTCGTGAAATGCTCCCCACCTACTGGCACAAGGGACTTCTTAACACCTTGTCCTGTGTATTTGATTCTATATTTCCATGAAATTTGTTCCCAATTGGACACCGCACCTCCGAAGGCCGGTCCTGGTTGCAGGGGAAGGGACCTGGGGAGGGAGTGGTTTGGTTGGGAAGTGATGAGTTAACCAGGGAGTTGCGAAGGGACCAGTCTCGGCGGAAGGTGGAAAGGGGTGGAGATGGGAAAATGTGGCTAGTGGTGGAATTCCGTTGGAGGTGGTGAAAATGTCAGAGGATTATGTGTTGCATGCAACGGCTGATGTGGTGGAAGGTCAGGACTAGGAGGACTGTCTCTGTTGCGACTAGGGGGAGGGGGAGCAAGTGTGGAGCTGCTGGGTACCGAGGAGACACGAGTGACGTGATGTGAGAGGGGAACCTCTGTTCCCCAAAGATTAAGGACATCTTGGAGGTCCTGGTACGGAACATTTCATCATGGGTGCATATGTGGCATAGACAGAGGAATCGGGAGTAGGGGATAGAGTCTTTGCAGGAAGTAGTGTAGTCAAGATAGTTATGGGAGTCAGTGGGTTTGTAATAGACGTCAGGTCAGTTACAGTTTACAGTAGCCAATTATACTAATTTGAAGGGAAACTGAGTTAACCCGGTGAAATGTCCACAGTCACGGAGAGAGAGTACAAACTCCACAAAGAGGTGCTGAAGATTAGAATCTAACCCGAATCACTGGATCTGTGAGATGGCTGCACTCTCTGCTGAGCCACTGGGAGATCAGGTTGGTTAATGCGAACTGAGCGGAGGTGTTGGGCGAAGCGATCGCCGAGCCTGCGCTTGGTCTCACCAATGTATAGCAATGAAATATGACGCGCCTTCTGAACAGATGCATTAATAACGCCTCAGATCTGTTGGTTCCTCAGATAGGAGATTTATTCCTCTGAAATGGCTATCCATCCTTATTTTTTGTTTTATCATTGTTGATAATGCAGTACCTAAAATGTGCTATGAGAACATTCGAAGACGGCTCTTGAACTGACAAGTGACATGTTAATCTTATCCTATTTATGGATGTGTCAGTCGCAATACCAAGAATACCAAATATGCGTTGGTGAGCACTTCGGGACCAGTGATCACAATACAATTAGATTCAATATAATTATAATTTGTAATTATTAATTGCTAATTACTAATTAGTTTGATTTCCCTTACTCCCCTTATATAGTATTACTAATTATGATACTAATTATAGTTGAAATTAACAACTAAAAATTAGTAATATGAATAATAGAAAAAGTTATTAAGAAAATAAAGTTAGCACCCCCACCCCAATATATACAGTATTCCAAATAAGAGCTGGAATATTTAACATCTTTTTTTTTTAGAAAACGGAAGTCGCTAGATTAGTAGCCATGTTAGTGTGGCTTTCACCTGTGCACACTACACATTATAAAAGTGTAGTTTCTTTTTTTTCTGATCACCTTTTTATCACCCTTTACTTTTTTATATTTACACTCGTTATTATTTTTTGTATAACACATACTTGATTTTATATTATATATTATATAATCATGACTTCTATCTATTTTATATAATCAGATTAAATGGATATGGTTTAATGGAATTGGAAATTCGCATCGGATTGAAGTTGGGGTGTAATGTCGGGCTGGAGGAGCCAAGAAGGCTACTCCAAAAAAAGCCACCCTAACAATAAAATGCAAGATATGAATGTAAGGAATGGGGGTGATGGAATCACCTTCTGTAGTTGGAATGTTAAAGGAATCAATGAACCAATTAAAAGGGGAAAGGTATTAGCTCAGCTGAATAGATTGAAATCTGGAGTTACGTTTCTTCAAGAGACACATCTTAAAAAAGATGCTCAATATAGATTAACAGCTAAATGGATTTCAAAAGTATATCATTCTTCGTTTATACACAAATCTAGAGGGGTTGCAATAATTATTCGTAAAGGTATACCTTTTAAACTTAATTCGATAATAGAGGATAAGGAGGGTAGATATTTAATAATTACAGGGGAATTACATTTAAAAAAAGTAATTCTTATGAATATATACGCACCTAATTTTGATAATCCACTATTTTTTAAGAAAATATTTAATAGTATTCCTATATCCACCCAATATAATTTAATAATTGGAGGTGATTTAAACTGTACTTTAGATAATTATTTGGATAGATCTTCTACAAAAAGTAAGGCTCTTTCTAAATCAAGTAAGCTTATAAATTCTTTTATTAAGACATCGAATGTTAAAGATATTTGGAGATTGGATAATCCAACCGGACGGGAATATTCATTTTTCTCGCCGGTATTCGGAACCTATTCGAGGATAGATTATTTCTTAGTTGACTCAAAATTACTCCCCTTTACGTATGATGCAAAGTATCATAATATTATTATCTCAGATCATGCTCCATTAACATTTAAGATAAAATTAAAAGATATAGTTAATAAAACTAATATTTGGAGATTCAACACACAGATATTAAAGGATAAAGACTGCTGTAACTATGTGGAGAAACAGATTAAATTATTTTTTGAAACTAACGATAAACCTGAGACTTCCCCATTATTATTATGGGACACATTTAAAGCATTTATGCGCGGTGCAATAATATCAGCACAAGCTCATTTTAACAAAGAAAATCGAAAAATGGAGCAAAAGTTAGAAAAAGAGATAAAACAATTAGATAGTGAAAATATAATACATCCTTCTAAAGAGTTGAGTAATAAAATTGCTATATTAAAATATAGATTAAATAAAATTTACTCTGATCAAGTGATAAAACTATATCAACAAACTAAACAAGTTCATTTTGAATTTGGTGATAAACCTCAAAAATTATTAGCACAACAACTCAGAAGATTAGACGATGAAAAAACTATACATAGTATTAGATCGGTACAGGGAAATACGTTGACTATACCAAAATACATTAATGACACATTTTTACAATATTATCAAAATCTTTATTCATCTAAATTAACAGGGCAAACAGATGAAATGGAAACATTTCTAGAAAAATGTCATTTTAATAAGCTAGATTTTGAGAGTAGGCAATTATTAAATGCTGAAATATCGGTAATAGATATCGAAGAATCAATTGGATCGTTAAAAAATGGTAAAACAGCGGGCCCCGATGGCCTGAGTGCAGAATTTTATAAAAAATGTCATGATCTACTTTCATCAAGATTACAAACAGTGTATAGACACACCTATGAGTTAGGAAAATTACCAGAGTCTTTAAATGAATCTACAATTACATTAATTCCTAAATTAGATAAGGATCTGGAAGATCCTGGATCATATCGAGCGATTGCCCTTTTAAATACTGATCAAAAAATATTAACTAAAGTACTGTCTCGGAGGCTAAGTTTAGTGATTTCCAAAATAATACATTATGATCAAACAGGTTTTATTCCAAAACGTTACTCATTACATAATCTTAGACGCTTGTTTAATATTATATACTCGAGAAGAAGGAGAGATATTGAATTAGCAGTTATATCGTTGGATGCTGAAAAAGCATTCGACCAGGTGGAATGGTCATATTTATTTAATATAATGGAAAAGTATCAACTGGGGGATGGATTTTGTAAATGGGTAAGAATATTATATTCTAACCCTACAGCAAGAATTTTAACTAATCAAATACTATCACCTAAATTTAGACTTTTTAGGGGATGCAGACAGGGATGTCCGTTATCCCCTTTATTATTTGCTTTGGTGATAGAACCTCTGGCCGAAAGAATCAGATCAGAACCCGAAATATATGGGTATAATACTGACACAACAAATAATAAGATATCTTTATATGCAGATGATATTCTGATTTATATTACTAAGCCGGAATGTAGTATTCCCAAGTTATTCAATGTTATAAATGAATTTAGCGTATTTTCAGGATATAGGATTAATTGGAATAAAAGTGACATTATGCCTATAACTGGTATAAATGTAAATATACTACAAAAATACCCATTAAAAATAGTTACAGATAAATTTAAATATTTAGGAATCAATGTGTCTAAATCCTATAAATTATTAATTAAAGCTAATTATTATCAATTATTAGAGAAACTTAAAAAAAACATTTCATATTGGAAAACACTCCCTATATCTATGATCGGTAGGATTAATGCTATAAAGATGATTTTTTTACCACAATTGTTATATTTATTTCAGGCAATTCCTTTTTTTCTCCCAAAAAGTTTTTTTTTAAAAATTGATACGATAGTTAATAATTTTGTCTGGGATTACAAAAGTCATAGAATAAGTAAAAAACACTTATGTAAGTCTAAGATAAATGGAGGGCTGGCACTTCCAAATTTTCTATACTACTTTTGGGCAGTCCAGATTAAGAATATGAATTTTTGGTGGGTAAATATGGATGTTGAACCAATGTGGTTAAAAATGGAAAAGGAAGACTGTTTACCTTTCAATATAGAGTCGATTATTTTCGCACCAAAGGAAGTACAAAAAAAGACTTATAGGGACAACCCTATAATTCATAATAATAGGCGTATTTGGAAACAGATAGTTAAGACCCTATATCTGGATAATCTTTCTTTTAGGTTACCAATTAGGAATAACCCACTGTTTAAACCCTCAATCTTAGATGCGGGGTTTAGACTGTGGGAGGATTCAAGAATTAAAAGGATAGGACACCTTTATAGAAATGGAAAATTTTTATTATTTGAAGAGTTACAAGATATTTTTGGATTACCTTCACAACACCATTTTAGGTATTTACAAATTAGAGATTTTATTAAATGTAACACACAAGACTATAAAAAAAAAGAACCAGGCTTATTAGATGAGCTGTTTAATTTACATCCAAATACGGATAAGCTTATAGCTTATATATACAATATTATTTTAGATAAAGAGAACCCAACAACTGAAACATATCGTCAAGCATGGGAAAATGAAATTGGATTACCTATAACAAAAGAAACTTGGGAAGAATGCTTACAAAGAATACATTGGTGTTCTTTGAATGCCAGACACACACTGATACAATTTAAAGTTATATATAGATTACACTACTCGAAAACCAAATTAAAAAGTATCTTTCCTAGTCTCTCCTCTATTTGTGATAAATGTAAGAATCTTGAAGCAAATTTAATACATAGTTTGGTAACGTGTCCACGGTTGAATTATTATTGGATTGAAATTTTTTAAGTTATTTCGGAAGTTCTTAAGGTTGAACTCGACCCAGACCCAAAATTAATAATATTCGGAATCCCGGAGCCAAATTTGGTACTCACAGTTAATCAAAGAAATTTTTTTGATTACTGTTTAATAATAGGGAAAAAAATGATACTTAAATTTTGGAAGGGAACATTATCCCCAACAATTAAAATGTGGAAAGCAGAGATGTTGGAGACGTTGAATTTTTTAAAGAATTAGATTTGTCCTTTTGGACAGGTATAATTTTTTTGAATCGATATGGTCTCCATATATACAGTATTTAGAGAAGTAGCTATTCTTGGAATCACGGCTCGACGGACACCCTACGGATCCGATGCGAATAACTTACTTATATTTGATATTATTGTGCATTTATTAGAGATATTTCTGAATGAAATAGTATTTCGTATAATGACTTTAGTTTTTGTTTATATATATGTAATATTTTTGTTTTTCAAATTTTCTTTTTTTTTTACGGTTGAAGTATGTGGGAAGAATTTTTTATTCCTTTTTATTTACTCTTTTTTCTTTTCTCTTTTATATATCTTTTTCTTTATTTCCAAAAAATAGAAGATATTAAGTATTGATATGTTACTTGTAGTAATATTGAATTAAGGTGTTAGTTTATAAAGTAAGCTATACATTGTAAACGGTTTACTTCAAATAAAAAAATATTACACAATATAATTATGGAGCGAGTCAGAACTGGACCTAGGGTTGAGATTTTTGATTGGAGAAAGGCTAACTTTGAGGGAATGCGTAATGATTTAAAAGGAGTGAATGGCGACATTGTGTTTGATGGGAAGGATGTAGAAGAGAAATGGAGGACATTTAAAGGGGAAATTGTAAGAGTACAGAATCTTTATGTCCCTGTTTGGTTGAAAGGAAATAGTAAAAATCGGTAAGAGCCATGGTTTTCAAGGGAAATTGGACACTTTGTTCGAAAAAAGAGAGATATCTACAATAATTATAGGAGACATGGAGTAAATGAGGTGCTAGATGAGTATAAAGAATGTAAAAAGAATCTTAAGAAAGAAATAAGAAAAGCTAAAAGGTTTTTTTGAGGTTGCTTTGTCAAGAAAGGTGAAAGTAAATCCAAAAGGTTTCTACAGCTATGTTAATAGCAAAAGGATAACGAGGGATAAAATTGGATCATTAGAGAGCCAGAATGGACAGCTATCTGCAGAGCCAAAAGAGATATTGAACAATTTCTTTTCTTCGGCATTCACCAAGGAGAAGGATACTGAACTCTGAGGTAAGGGAAAAAAGTAGAGTAGCTATGGAAACTACGAGATTCAAAGAGGAGGAAGTACTGACACTTTTGAAAAATATAAAAGTGGATAAGTCTCCAGGTCCTGACAGGATATTCCCTAGGACATTGAGGGAAGTTAGTGTAGAAATAGCAGGGGCTATGACAGAAATATTTCAAATGTCATTAGAAACGGGAATAGTGCCAGAGGATTGGCGTACTGCGCATGTTGTTCCATTGTTTAAAAAGGGTTCAAAGAATAAACCTAGCAATTATAGACCTGTTAGTTTGACGTCAGTGGTGGGAATATTAATGGAAAGGATACTTAGAGATAATATATATAAGCATCCGGATAAACAGGGTCTGATCAAGAACAGTCAACATGGATTTGTGCCTGGAAGGTCATGTTTGACAAACCTTCTTGAATTTTTTGAAGAGATTACTAGGGAAATTGATCAGGGTAAAGCAGTGGATGTTGTCTATATGGATTTCAGTAAGGCCTTTGACAAGGTTCCTCATGGAAGGTTGGTTAAGAAGGTTAAATCTTTGGATCTTAAAGGCGGAGTAGCAAGATGGATTCAACAGTGGCTGAATGGGAGATGCCAGAGGGTAATGGTGGATGGCTGTTTGTCAGGTTGGAAGCCGGTGACCAGTGGGGTGCCTCAGGGATCTGTGTTGGATCCACTGTTGTTTGTCATGTACATCAATGATCTAGATGATGGTGTGGAAAATTGGATAAGTATGCAAATGATACTAAGATAGGTGGTGCTGTGGATAATGAAGTAGATTTTCAAAGTCTACAGAGAGATTTGGGCCATTTGGAAGAGTGGGCTGAAAGATGGCAGATGGAGTTTAATGCTGATAAGTGTGAGGTGCTACATCTTGGCAGGACAAATCAAAATAGGAAGTACATGATAAATGGTAAGGAATTGAGGAATGCTGTGGAACAGAGGGATCTAGGAATAACTGTGCATACTTCCCTGAAGGTGGAATCGCATGTAGATAGGGTGGTAAAGAAAACTTTTGGTGTGCTGGCCTTTATAAATCAGAGCATTGAATATAGGAGTAGGGAAGTAACGTTAAAATTGTACAAGGCATTGGTGAGACCAATTCTGGAGTATGGTGTACAATTTTGGTCACCTAATTATAGGAAGGATGTCAACAAAATAGAGAGAGTACAGAGGAGGTTTACTAGAATGTTGCCTGGGTTCCAGCAACTAAGTTACAGAGAAAGGTTGAACAAGTTAGGTCTTTATTCTTTGGAGCGCAGAAGGTTAAGGGGGGACTTGATTGAGGCATTTTAAATGATGAAAGGGATAGACAGAGTTGACGTGGATAAGCTTTTCCCATTGAGGGTAGGGAAGATTCAAACAAGAGGGCATGACATGAGAATTAAGGGACAGAAGTTTAGGGGTAACATGAGGGGGAACTTCTTTACTCGGAGAGTGGTGGCTGTGTGGAATGATCTTCCAGCAGAAGTGGTGGAGGCAGGATTGATTGTAACATTTAAAAGTAAAGTGGATGGGTATGTGGATGGGAAGGGAATGGAGGGGTATGGTCTGAGTGCAGGTAGATGGGACTAGGGGAAAATAAATGGTCGGCATGGACTGGAAGGGCCGAGAAGGCCTGTTTCCGTGCTGTAATTTTTATATGGTTATATGGTTAAATGGTTAATTCTCAAAATGAATAGCCATAACGTTTCTCTTTAGAAATATAGAAAAAAAGGTGCAGAAGCAGGCCATGCGGCCCTTCGATTCATGGCTGATCATCTAAAGAAGGGTTTCGGCCCGAAACGTTGCCTGTCTCCTTCGCTCCATAGATGCTGCTGCACCCGCTGAGTTTCTCCAGCATTTTGTGTACCCTCGATTTTCTAGCATCTGCAGTTCCTTCTTTAACACATCTAAAATCAGTACCCTGTTCCTGCTTTTTCCCCATATTCCAGAGCCTACGTGGATCTTGGACAAGCAGCAACAAAGAGAAGCAGGGAGAAGAGCTGATTGGCTGAAGCCCGTGGGACAGGTAAGTTACAGGGGGAAAACAGTTTAAAACTGAGGAATTTGGTTTGTTAATTGGTAAATTAGGCAATTTATCAGTCAATATGAGCAAGGCTGCTCTAAGGGAGTGGCAGTGAAGGAGTCTTCGGCGAGGGAGGACCCCACACCAAATGCTGGTGAGAGAAAGATGAATGAAGGAGATGTCAAGCAAACTGATTCAGTGTGATGCTTGCAGTATGTGGGAGGTCAAGGACACTGCTGGTGCCTCTGGCTGCTACAAATGTGAGAAGTGCATCCAGGTACAGCTCCTGAAGGATCGTGTTTGGGAACTGGAGAAGCAAGTGGATGACCTTGGGTTTGTCCGAGAAACGGAGTCGTCCCTCGATGAGTCCTACAGTAAAAGGCCTGTCTCACTGTGCGAATTGTCCCACGAGTGACCCCGAGTTTTCACTCGCGGTAATCCCGTACAATCAACGTAGCAGGAACGTCAGAGCTCGCGCGAGCAACTTAACGACTCTTGGCGCTAATGGCAGGGACCCGTGAAACTTGTTAACTCATGAAAAAATATTTTCCACGAGTCAAATTTACTGTTCAAGTTAAAAATTGAAACATTTAAACTCGTTGTCATAACGTAGTGGCCCGTGCGTTTACCTTTGTGATTCATGAGTTTACCGTGGCACCGTCAATGGAAACCTTTCATTCCCCAGGTGGGAATGGAGTTACCAGAGGCCAGACTCCAATAGTAGCCGCATTGAAAGTGACAGCAGAAGGCGGGAGCAGGAACCTTCATTTGAATTCGCACTGAGGTTAAATGGGTTGTCATCCATAATCATAAAAAGTCGCATATTGGATGTAGTGGGTTTATTTACGGGTGACTGTGGCTACCGATGACTGTGACTGTGATCCGGGAGGAGGGGGGGGAACACTCTATTCATTTTTCCACAAGCATTTACCAAGATTGTCTAATATTTTGTTGACCTCATGTACATGCTTTCAATATTCATTTTACACCACGTATTGCGACTTTGTCAAGACCCTTCTGGAAGTCCGTATTCAGGTTGTTAAGGTTTGCCCTCAGCATTCATTACTTTCAGAAAGATGCTTGCTACCGACAAACTCGCTACGACGATGCACAACTACCCGATACAAACAACATTAGGTTTAGATTTATTACTTTCATGTGTAACGTTATGTTTTGCATGCTATCCAGTCAAATCAGATAATACTATACATAAATAGAAGTAAACTAAATTCAAGTACATAGATCGGAACATAAACAAAATGCTGATCATGTTGTTCTCAATATTTTAGCGCTGAATTCCAAAGACGAAGTCCAATGGCCACAGTGAGGTAGAGGAGAATCGGACGGTCCCCCAACTTATGGAAGGACCATTCAGAAGCGTGATCACAGGGAATTCCTGATTCTACTGATGCGCGCTTTTAAACTTCTGTTTCTTCTTCCGATGGGGGCGGGGAGAGGAAGGAATGGCCAGGGTAGGAAAGGTCTTTAGTTAGGGTTACACAAAAAGCTGGAGAAACTCAGCGGGTGCAGCAGCATCTAAGGAGCAAAGGAGATAGGCGACGTTTCGGGTCGAGACCCTTCTTCAGACTTTAGTTAAGTTGGCTGCTTTGGCGAAGCAGCATGAAATGCACTTGTAGTCAATGGTGGGGAGTTTGGTCTGTGTGGTGAAACGAAGAGTTGGGGAAGTATCACTAGTTCCCCACACATACAGCCTCTGCTCCTGTCCCTCTGCCCCTGTTCTGCCTGTGCTTCCTACACACCCTGGCTCTTCTGCACTGTTCTGTTTTCATTATTGCTTCATACTGCACAGAAACTGGTCCTTCAGGTTGGGAACTACAGTTAGTTTGGAAATTAGCAAGCAGACAAAAATGCTTCCATGTAGCCTTCCAGCAGTGACGAGACACCATGATCTCATGATCAACCCGAACACCGGAGCCCAACTGTCACTTTAACGACCATAGAAATTGACAAACAATCGCTTCCTTTGATATTTGAACAACGAAACTCTATTAAACAATGTAACACACAACCTTTAGTATTTTAGCTTGCAGTAACATAAATAAACTTATAGTTATTCAAAAGGCCATGTTTGTAAAATCACACAGGAAAATAACTTGATTGCTGCGAGCGTGAAACACCTTTTCCCCATTGCTACGATTGTTTCTATAACATGATTTTCTATTTAAAAAACGGCGTTACATCACAAAGCAACGATCGTGTTACAGCAGAATTACTGTCCTTGTTGAATGTGAGTGTCTCTGTCTCCATCTTCTCTTCAAGCCTTTAACCTATTCCTGTTAGGACCCAATACCCATGCTCGTTCTCGCACGCTGGGTTCGGCTTCCCGAACACTATTCCACTCGCTGTGTGCGGCTCCCACGCTCCCATCAAACTCACCTGCTTCTGATGCCCGCACTCCCTCTAAAGTTCTTGGGTTCAATAGACTCGTCTAAGCCTTGGTTAATGAAAGCAAGGACTCCGTACACGTTGCAACCCACCTTGAGCAGATCATCAAGTGCTCGGTGGATAAGAGCTCGGTGGGTCCGGCAATGGAGTTCGACATTTCAGGCCAAGACCTTTCTTCGGAATGACCATTCTTCACCATCGGTCTGAAGAAGGGTCCCAATAGGAAACGTCCCCCTCCATTCCCTCCACGGAAGCTGCCTGACCCCCTGAGTTCCTCCAGTGCTTTGTGTTTCGCCCAAGATGACAACAGTTGCAGCTTTTTGTATCACCATCTTCCTAACCACCACATCTAGCTGTGCTAAGTAGAAACAAATAACTGCAGATGCTGGTTTATACCAAAGATACACACAAAGTGCCCGAGTAACTCCGCGGATCAGGCAGTAATTCTGGAGAGATGTTTCGGATCGGGACCCTTCTAACGAAACGACACCCACCCTTTTACAGATGCTGCCTGACCCGCTGAGATAGAATCATAGAAAATAGGTGCAGGAGTAGGCCATTCGGCCCTTCGAGCCTGCACCGCCATTCAATATGATAATGGCTGATCATCCAACTCAGTATCCTGTACCCGGCCTTCTCTCCATACCCCCTGATCCCTTTAGCCACAAGGGCCACATCTAGCTCCCTCTTAAATATAGCCAATGAACTGGCCTCAACTACCTTCTGTGGCAGAGAATTCCACACTCACCACTCTCTGTGTGAAAAAAAGATCTTCTCATCTTGGTCCTAAAATACTTCCCCCTTATCCTTAAACTGTGACCCCTTGTTCTGCAGTTCCCCAAACATCGGGAACAATCTTCCTGCATCTAGCTTGTCCAACTCCTTAAAATTTTGTAAGCCTCTATAAGATCCCCGCCCAATCTCCTAACTTCCAGCGAGTACAAGCCGAGTCTATCCAGTCTTTCTTCATATGAAAGTTCTTCCATCCCAGGAATCAGTCTGGTGAATCAGTCTGGTGAAAGTTACTCCGGCACATTGTGTCTATCTTTTATCCAGGTGTGATGTTGCCTTCAAGCAATTTTTTTTCACTTGTACAACAACGTTCCTTGTTGAAACGATATTCCCAATGTTGCTACCACTCATTGCACATGTCCTAAGTTTTCAGCCCTCCTAAAGTGCAACACCTCAGACCTATCAGCATTATATTTCGCTTGCCCCTCCAAATATAACAAACCTTTGCCCGCTGGTCTTCTAACTACGTGATGTGTGTTTCAAACAAATCATAAGTATAACTGCTCTGTCACTGGGCGGTGCACATTTTCCCTTTGTAGGTCATATCAATAGATGCGGCCGCGCTGAATTCTATCTTTAGCTCAAAGCCGCAGGATGGAGATGTCTTCTTTAACATTGTTGCTTATTAAAACTTATCTTCATTCACGGTTGGCTCAAGAGTAACGGGAGAGGAACTTGGTAACTCAGGAGAGCATCTTGGAACATCGCATAAATGACATACCCGTGGGAACTCGGTTAAACACTTAAACATTGAATCTCGTGCATAACCACGAGTCTTTTTTTCTTTCACTTGGGGTCACTCGTGGGTGGACTCGCACCGTGAGACGGGGCTTTAAGATTGTTACACCTAAGGTGTTGGAAGAGAGAAGGTGGGAGATGGTGAGAAAGGGAAGGAAACTTGGAATGCAAAGGTCCCCAGGTGTTGTACCTCTTGTGAACAGGTTCACCCACTTAGAAGCTGTCGGGATAGAAGACGTTAATGCACTGAGCGGCGGACTGGCTTGCGAAACAAAAAGGGCTGTTGAGCCAAAACCAAAGAGGCCAACATCGGGCAACGCCATTGTAGTTGGAGACTCCATTGTGAGAGGTACGGACAGGGGTTTCTGTAGCAACAGACGGGATTCCAGGATGGTGTGCTGCCTTCCTGGTGCCAGGATCTAGGATGTCACGGACAGAGTGCAGAAAATCCACAGGGGCGAAGATGAACAGCCAGAAGTGGTCGTGCATGTTGGCACAAATGATGTTGGAAAGAAGGGGATGAATATTCTGCAGCGGGACTTTAGAGAGCTCAGAAAAGTGCTGAAAAGCAGGACCTCCAGGGTGGTTATCTCCAGTTTGCTTCCAGTTCCTCGTGCTGGTGAGAGCAGGAACAGGGAGATACAGGACCTGAATGTGTGGCTGAGGAACTGGTGCATACGGCAGGGATTTAGATGCTTAGACCATCTACTTTGGAGTAAGGGGGAACTGTACAAAAGGGACGGATTGCATCTTAACCGGTGGGGGACCAGCATTCTGGCAGGCAGGTTTGCCACTGCTACATGGGTGGTTTTAAACGGAAGAAGGGATGGGGGGGGGGGGGGGGGGGTTAAATGGGATAGTCAAGGACAGTGTTAAAGGGAAAAGGAGTAAAGGGATAGTTAATGACCCCAGTATTAACAGGAAAGAAAACTCACAAAGGAATAGGAGAGTATAACCATATAACAATTACAGCAGGGAAACAGGCCATCTCGGCCCTTCAAGTCCGTGCCGAACAACTTTTTCCCCTTAGTCCCACCTGCCTGCAGTATGGCCAAGTGTAATAGGGATCGGTGTGAAAGGTGAGATGCGTAAGGAATGAAAAATAGTGATTAAGAATGCCCGAAGTATAAGAAGTAAAGTAGATGAGCTTGAGGCTCAGTTAGAGGTTGGTAGATGTGACATGGTGGGGATTACTGAGACATGGCTGCAGGAGGATCGGGCATGAGAACTTAATATTCAGGGTTATACGTCCTATAGAAAGGGGAGGCAGGTGGGCAGAGGGGGGAGGGATGGAATTCAGTCCCTTGCGAGGGAAGCCATAGGAACAGACGAGGTAGAGTCACTGTAGATTGAGTTGAGGAATTGTAAAGGCAAGAAGACACTAGTTGGTGTTATCTACAGACCCCGCAAATAGTAGCCCGGATGTAGGGTGTAAGTTGCAGCTGGAGTTAAAACTGGCATGTAACAAAGGTAATGCCACTGTGGTGATGGGGGATTTCAATATGCAGGTAGACTGGGAAAATCAGGTTGGTTCAGGACTTCAAGAAAGAGAGTTTGTAGAATGCCTCTGAGATGGATTCTTAGAACAGCTTGTAATTGAGCCGACCAGAGAAAAGGCAATTCTCGATTTAGTGTTGTCCAATGAACCAGATTTGATAAGAGAACTCGAGGTAAAGTAACCGCTTGGAGGTAGTGATCATAATATCATTTTCCAATGTTCAATAGATTCAGGATCAGTTCCTGTGGATTGGAGGATAGCTAATGTTATCCCATTTTTCAAGGAAGGAGTGAGAGAGAAAACGGGGAATTACAGACAGTTAGCCTGACTTTGGTGGTGGGAAAGATGCTGAGGTCAATTATTAAAGAAATAATAATGGGGCATTTGGATAGCAGTAAAAGGATTAGTCCAAGTCAGCATGGATTTATGAGAGGAAAATCATGCTTGACTAATCTTCTGGAATTTTTTGAGGATGTGACAAGTAAAATGGATGGAGTGGAGCCAGTGGATGTAATGTATCTAGACTTTCAGAAAGCCTTAGTCACCAGTCTCCCTTTTCAAAATGGCAGGCAGTGGCGAGTGGAGTGCCACAAGGCTCGGTGTTGGGGCCGCAAATGTTTACCATATATATTAATGATTTGGAAGAGGGAATTAGGAGCAACACTAGCAAGTTTGTGGATGACACAAAGCTGGGTGGCAGTGTGAACTGCGAAGAGCATGTTAGGAGGTTGCAGGGTGAGTGAGTGGGCAGATGCGTGGCAGATGCAGTATAATATAGATAAATGTGAGGTTATCCACTTTGGGGCAAAAACAAGGGGGCAGATTATTATCTCAATGGGGTTAGGTTAGGTAAGGGGGAGGTACAGCGAGACCTGGGTGACCAGTCACTGAAAGCTGGCGTGCAGGTACAGCAGGCAGTGAAGAAAGCTAATGGAATGTTGGCCTTCATAACAAGATGATTTCAGTATAGGAGTAGAGAGGTTCTTCTGCAGTTGTATAGGGCCCTGGTAAGACCACATCTGGAGTATTGTGTACAGTTCTGGTCTCCTAATTTGAGGAAGGACATCCTTGTGATTGAGGCAGTGCAGCGTAGGTTCACAAGATTGATCACTGGGATGGTGGGACTGTCATATGAGGAAAGATTGAAAAGACTAGGCTTGTATTCACTGGAGTTTAGAAGGATGAGGGGGGATCTTATAGAAACATATAAAATTGTAAAAGGGCTGGACATCTAGATGCAGGAAAAATGTTCCCAATGTTGGGCGAGTCCAGATCCAGGGATCACAGTCTTAGAATAAAGGGTAGGCCATTTAAGACTGAGGTGAGAAATCACTTTATCACCCAGAGAGTTGTGAATTTGTGGAATTCCCTGCCACAGAGGGCAGTGGAGGCCAAATCACTGGATGGATTTAAGAGAGAGCTAGATAGAGCTCTAGGGGCTAGTGGAGGCAGGCACGGTTATTGATTAGGGATGATCAGCCATGATCACAATGATTGGCAGTGCTGGCTCGGAGGACCGAATGGCCTCCTCCTGCACCTATTTTCTATGTTTCTATCCCTTGATTCCTTTAGCCCTGAGAGCTGAATCTAGCTCTAACTACATTTCTAAAGCATGCAACTATTTCCATCTCTTTATTGCTGTTCCTATTAAAGTAATTGTTTGAATGAAATGGACTAGATTTGAGTTTTCACCAGAGTGCATCGCCTTTAATAAAATACACCTTCAGTTCCAAGTTTCCCAGCTAATGATGAACTGGAATACATGCATCATGCATAAATATACATATTTATATAATGACATGTATCTATTACATGTATTTAATTTGATCTTTGAAAACTTGCAAGCTTATCCCATTGTGCAAAGAAAGGAAAAAGTAATCTGTATAAAGATTTTTTTTTAAAGTAACAAAGGTAGAAAAATAAGTCCTTTTTTTGTTATATATAATCATTCAGCCACTTCCAACGGCGTAGCAGTATGTATTCTGTACAATACACAATTTGGCTCCTTCAAAAGAACGCATGAAGAAACAGACCTCTGAAGGGAGTTCATGCTTTTCTGCCGTTCATTATTTGACATCAACTTTGTTCCTTCTGACGACAGTGAAATCTATTTCACTTGTTATTTTACCAGGTAGCATACTCTTGTTCCTTTGTTTGCAAATTGGATCGAAGAATAAGATTTCCATTTGATTTTCTCTTCTGAATTTTTAGACAAAACTTTCATTCAAAATGAAAAGTAGTGATATTCGTCCTAAAAAGTTCCAGACCAGGCAAACTATACCCACATTTCTTCAGCCCCAGGAATTTATAGATTTGTCCCATCGTCATCAATGAACTGAATTGAGTCGCTGCCAGAATCTTCGGTGGATGTCCTGACCATCTCAACAGCACATGTATCTCCCTTGTGGAGGTCCGGCGTTAATTTTGTGCCCAGATGTTCAGCCCCTCTATGTGGTGAGCAACCAGCATCTGCTTGCAATGAGAGTTTTACCATGGGTGTGTCGTGTCCCATGACGTTGAGTTCATCAAGTCGATTATCCTCATCTAAATTTGTCAACGTATTGGGAGGTGAAGTAGCAAAAGGCGTTAAGTCTGCATGCAGGGCTTGTTGATGAGGTAACAGGCAGCTGTTGGCTTTGACGGGCTGCTTCAGAAGGTGCGGGTCACTGCCTCTGTGAACCGATGAATCCATCAAGGAGCTGAGAGACAATGAGGCGTGAACTGCCTGTCCTTGCAAATTCAGTGCTGGTGACCTCGGCGGGTCAAGGTTACTGTCGGGCCACGAGCATCGATGCGGAATGTTGGGCCTCAACAAGACCGGGTGAGTCAGGGCCACGGAGGGAGCCTGTGAGCGCACGGTGCTGCTGAACCCACTGCTGTTGCTGTACAGAGCTGACGGACTGGGGTGCAGCACAAGGTCAGGAGAGGCAAGGTCGTACCTATGGCAGGTCAGCAGAGGTTTCAGAAGCAGCATCATGTCCTGCAATTCCTTACTCAGCTGAGTGACCTGATGAGAAAGGTGCAGCATCTGCAAGGTACAATCAAATCAGATTAAAATATTAAACAAGGGGGGGGGGGGGAGGGGGGAGGGCTAAGGAGGGAGGTAGGGAGAGGGATGGGATGGGGAGGGTGGGCAAGGGGTGAGTGTGGATGGAAGGGGAAGAGCAGCAAAGGTGAGGGGGGCGTGGGAAGGGGGTAGAAGGGAAGCAAGGGGCTGGGGATGGGCGAAGGGAGGGGTGAGAGAAGGTCAAAGGGAAAGGGAGGGGCAATGTAAGGAGATGGAAGGGGATAGGGTAAGGAGGAGGCAGGAGGTGAGGGGAAGGGAGTGGTACGTGGAAGTTAAGGACAGGTGAGAGGTAAAGACGAGGGGATGGGGCATTAGAAAGTGGGAAAGAGAGGGGAGGAAGGAGTTTGAGGGGAAGGAAGAGGGGAGAGAGGGAGGAATGGCTTGAGAGGCGAGGGGTGGGAAATGCATAGAGGGAAGGGTCAGAAAAAGATGAGAGGCGCTGGGATCAAAGCTGTAACATGTCGGGGCGGGGGCAGGGTTATGGTGGAGGGTGAGGAAATGGTGAAGCGGGAGGGGAAGGAAGTGTAAGAGGGAGAGGGGATGGAAGTGGAGAGGGGAAGGAAGTGGAGGGGGATGAGGGAGAGGGGAAGGAAGTGGGGAGGAATGGAGCGAAGGGGGACGAGGGAGAGGGGAGTGGGAAGGGAGGGAAAGACGTGACATGGATAGGATAGGAAGGGTGTGAGGCAGGAGGAGGACATTGAGAGAAATGTATAATTTATGTTATGGACGATCAGCCATGATCACAATGAATGGTGGTGGTGGCTTGAAGGGCCGAATGGCCTCCTCGTGCATCTATTTTCTATGTCTATGTTTCTGTTTTTGGAAGTTCTGTAGGATATATCAAATTATCTGAAATAACTTGAATTGGAATTGACGAATTGACCATTTCTCCTGCCTTGCCTTGCAGCAGTACAACCCAAATCCATCAGGTGGCCAATCCTCTGTCAAGTATACCCTTCATCTTAGACCAGATCATAAATCATGAGTAAAGTTCTCTCAGGAAGGCTAAACTCCTTGAGGACAAGCGGCCTCCATGTACTTCAGAGAGGTGAAGTTGTTGTCCATACAGTCCTCCATCCCTCCCCCTTCCTAGTTCTCCAATCAGTCCGACTATCCCCGTAATTAAATTGTATCTGTTTGCTTTGCTGTCACCGTCCCCGAGCTAACGATGATCCATTCTTCATTTTCCTTGATTTTCATCGCCTTGTATGTCACGCTTTCACACCTTACCCTTCCTTATCTCTGTATCTCCCTCTCCCCTGACTCTCAGTCTGAAGAAGGGTCTTAACCCAAAACGTCACCCATTCCTTCTCTCCCGAGATGCTGCTGTCCCGCTGAGTTACTCCACCATTTTGTGTCTATCTTCGGTGTAAATCAACATCTGCAGTCCCTTCCTACACCATCCAGCCTCTTGTACCTATGAAGAAGATGAGGGTCGAGCTAACCTTGGCCTCAACCACACTTCCTTGCTGTTCTTCCATTTATTCTTGACTCCATTGTGGAGAATCTCAAAGATTCACAAACCTCAAAGAAGAACTATCTCCTCTGCTACATCTACTTGAGCATCCCCTCCTCAAATAAGGATCCAACAGGGTTTGGGATAGGGTTACAGCCTTAGACTGCGTCATCATTCAGTCAGTGAGTCAGTTCATTTAGGGTGGCATGGTGGTAGAGTTGCTGCCTTACAGCGAATGCAGCGCCGGAGACCAGGGCTCGATCCCGACTACAGGTGCTGTCTGTATGGAGTTTGTACGTTCTCCCCATGACCTGCATGGGTTTTCTATGAGATCTTCAATTTCCTCACACACTCCAAAGACGTACAGGTTTGTAGCGTAATTGGCTTGGTAAATGTAAAAATTGTCCCTAGTGGGTGTAGGATAGTGTTAATGTGTGGGGAGCACTGGTCGGCACCAACCCGATGGGCCGAAGGGCCTATTGCCGCGCTGTATCTTTAAACTAAACTAAACTAAAAGACACAAAAAGCTGGAATAACTGGGCGGGACAGGCAGCATATCTGGATCAAGGAATAGGTGACATTTCATAGAAACATAGAAACATAGAAAATAGGTGCAGGAGTAGGCCATTCGGCCCTTCGAGCCTGCACCGCCATTCAATGTGATCATGGCTGATCATCCAACTCAGTATCCCGTACCTGCCTTCTCTCCATACCCCCTGATCCCTTTAGCCACAAGTGCCACATCTAACGCCCTCTTAAATATAGCCAATGAACTGGCCTCAACTACCTTCTGTGGCAGAGAATTCCAGAGACTCACCACTCTCTGTGTAAAGAATGTTTTCCTCATTTCGGTCCTAAAGGAATTCCCCCTTATCCTTAGACTGTGACCCCGTGTTCTGGACTCCCCCAACATCGGGAACAATCTTCCAGCATCTAGCTTGTCCAACCCCTTAAGAATTTTGTAGGTTTCTATAAGATCCCCCCTCAATCTTCTAAATTCCATCGAGTACAAACCGAGTCTATCCAATCTTTCCTCATATGAAAGTCCTGACATCCCAGGAATCAGTCTGGTGAATCTTCTCTGTACCCCCTCTATGGCAAGGATGTCTTTCCTCAGATTTGGAGACCAAAACTGTACGCAGTACTCCAGGTGTGGCCTCACCAAAACCCTGTACAACTGCAGTAGAACCTCCCTGCTCCTATACTCAAATCCTTTCGCTATGAATGCTAACATACCATTTGCTTTCTTCACTGCCTGCTGCACCTGCATGCCTACTTTCAATGACTGGTGTACCATGACACCCAGGTCTCGTTGCATCTCCCCCTTACCTAATCTGCCACCATTCAGATAATAGTCTACCCTCATGTTTTTGCCACCAAAGTGGATAACCTCACATTTATCCACATTGTACTGCATCTGCCATGCATCTGCCCATTCACTCAGCCTATCCAAATCACCCTGCAGCCTCCAAGCATCCTCCTCACACCTAACTATACCCCCCAGCTTGGTATCATCTGCAAATTTGGAGATGTTGCATTGAATTCCCTCGTCCAAATCATTAATATATATTGTAAATAGCTGGGGTCCCAGCACTGAGCCTTGCGGCACCCCACTAGTCACTGCCTGCCATTCTGAAAAGGACCCGTTTACTCCTACCCTTTGCCTCCTGTCTGCTAGCCAGTTCTCTATCCACATCAATACTGAACCCCCAATACCGTGTGCTTTAAGTTTGTATGCTAATCTCTTAATAATTTCGGGTCAAGACCCTTCTTCAGACTCCTTACGAAGGGTCTCGACACTGATTAATGATCACCCGTTCACACTAGCTCTATGTTCTGCCACTTTCTCATCCATTCCCGACACATAACAGGGTCTTATTAACCTACAAGCGAGCACGTCTTTGGGATGTGGGAAGAAACTGGAACACCCTGATGAAACCCACCGAGTCACGGGGAGAACGTGCTAGCCGCACATAGACAGCATAGAAAGTCAGGTTTGAACTTGAGTCTCTGGCACTGTGAGGCAGCAGCTCTACCAACTGGTTTTAAAATTTCTAAACAATATACTGCAAAATTGTAAAACATGCCCCTCTAAAGGCGGTCATTGGGGGCACGGGGGAACCACCGGGGAGGAGGGGGGGTGAGAACAAATGAGGATCTGCCGCGAGAGACAAACAGAATTGGAGCCCACATCTCAACCTCCATCTGAGACCCTCTCACAACATTGTAACATTTGTTTTATGTTAAGGGAGGTGGTCTATACTCCTACCACTGATTTTCTTCCAGGGAAGGCCAAGCATGGAAACATATATCAGTTTGCAACTGCTTAGTATGAAGAGGTAAAGATAGTGACGTGTTACATCTCACCTCTCGGTTAAGTTTACAGATGTGTAGCTTGGTCTCTTCTGCCTCTCCTGGAAAGCAATGAACACGTTTCAACGTATTACATCATGTGAATCGAGGCAAAGCAACACAAACGGGTTAAGATATTGAGATCGAGTGTAAACCAGGCACAAATATTAGGAGTTATCGGATTCCTACAACAGGAAATCTAACTTCAAAATGCCTTCAGAACATTGGATATAGGAACGGAGGGTTGAGGAGGAGAAGGAGGTCGAGAGAGTGGGGAGGAGAGGGCAGGCGGGAAGGGGAGAGAGGAAATGGGGAGAGGAGAGATGAGAGGTAAAAGAGATGTGAGAGGGAGAATGGGGGCAAGGGAGTGGGGAAGAGAGGGTAGGCGTGGGAAGAGGTATGGAGGAGAGGGGAAGTGAGAGGTAGATGGGCAATGAAGGAAGGACCAAGATGAGAGGGGGGGATGGGGAATTGGAGAGTGGGCAAGGGAAAGGGGAGGGAGAGGAAGGAGGGTTAAGGGGGAGAGGAAGGGGGTAAGGGAGATGGGATGGGTAAGGGCCAGAGGAGTGTGAGGGGCACAGAGAGGAAAGAGATCAGGGAGAGGTGGGGGTGGGGGCTGAGATGAGAGCAGGACCATTTCATTTCCTCCTTTTTTACGGAATACGATTAAGTATTCTTCGTCTTAAATGAGTATCCGGTCCTTGAATGAAAATCCAACAGTTTGTACAGAAACTGCAGCAATAGTTTTATATACATATCATAAAATTGCAGCAATTTTCACCCTTTAACTGCCCAACACCACCTTCCCCGCCATTTCATCCATTTGTCACCCTGGTTCTATCCACCCAGCTCAACACCATGCTACATACCAATCTGAAAGAGTGGAACAACACAACATATGTACCTGAGCCTCAACCCAAAATTGATCGGAATAATAGGACCTACCTTTAGAAAGGAGATGTGGAAACATAGAAATTAGGTGCAGGGGGAGGCCATTTGGTCCTTCGATCCAGCAACGCCATTCATTGTGATCATAGCTGATCATCCCCAATCAATAACCCATGCCTGCCTTCTCCCCATATCCCTTGATTCCACCAGCCCCTAGAGCTCTATCTAACTCTCTCTTAAATCCTTTGTGGCAGGGAATTCCACAAATTCAAAACTCACTGGGTGAATAAGTTTTTTCTCACCTCAGCCTTAAATGGCTTCCCCTTTATTCTAAGACTGTGGCCCCTGTTCTGGACTCGCCCGACATTGGCACCATTTTTCCTGCATCTAGCCTGTCCAGTCCTTTTATCCTTTTATATGTTCTATAAGATATCCCCTCATCCTTCTAAACTCCAGTGAATACAAGCCTAGACTTTTCAATCTTTTCTCATAAGATAGTCCCGCCATCCCAGGGATCAATCTCATGAACTGCCTCAATCACAAGGTGTCCTTCCTCAAATTTGGAGACCCAAACTGTACACAATACTCCAGATGTGGTCTCACCAGAGCCCTATTCAAATGCAGAAGAACTTCTCTACTCCTGTACTGAAATCCTCTTGTTATGAAGACCAACATTCCATTAGCTTTCTTCACTGCCTGCTGTACCTGCACGCCAACTTTCAGTGACCGGTGTACAAAGACACACAGGTCTCGCTGTACCTCCCCCTTACCTAACCTAACTGCATTGAGATAATAATCTGTCCTCTTGTTGTTTGCCACCAAAGTGGATAACCTCACATTTATCTATATTATACTGCTTCTGCCACGCATCTGCCCACTCACTCAACCTGTCTAGATCACCCTGCAATCTCCTAACATCCTCTTCACAGTTCACACTGCCACCCAGCTTTGTGTCATTCGTAAACTTGCCAGTGTTGCTCCTAATTACCTCTTCCTAATCATTAATATATATGGTAAACAGTTGCGGCCCCAACACCGAGCCATGCGGCACTCCACTCGCCACTGCCTGCCATTCAGAAAAGGACCCGTTCACTCCTACTCTTTGCTTCTGGACTGCCAACCAATTTTCTATTCACGTCAACACCCTACCTCCAATACCATGCGCTCAAATTTTAGTCACCAGTCTCCCATGCGGGACCTTATCAAAGGCTTTCTGAATGTCTAGATACACTACATCCACTGGCACCCCTTCATTCATTTACTTGTCACATCCTCAAAAAATTCCAGAAGATTAGTCAGCATGATTTTCCTTTCATAAACCCATGCTGACTTGGACTAATCCTTTAACTGCTATCCAAATCCCCCATTATTACATCTTTAATAATTGACTCCAGTATCTTTCCCACCACCGAAGGCAGGCTAACTGATCTGTAATTCCCCGTTTTCTCTCTCGCACCTTTCTACAAAAGTGGGATAACATTAGCTATCCTCCAATCCCCAGGAACTGATCCTGAATCTATTGAACATTGGAAAATGATCACCAATGCGTCCACTATTTCTAGAGCCACCTCCCCGAGTTCCCTGGGATGCAGACCATCAGGCCCAGGGGATTTATCATCCTTCAAGGGCCTGTCCCACTGTTCGAGCTAATTCCAAGAGCTCTCCCGAGTTATAAAAAATAATCAAACTCGTGGTAAGCACATAGAATGTATGTAGCGGGAACGTTGGAGCTCAGGACGTCTCTTAGCGGCTCGTAACGCTTAATGGCAGGTAGTCGGGAAACACGGTAAGGTCGTGAAGACTCATGAAGATTTTTCAACATGTTGAAAAATGTCCACGAGAGCCCCGAGTACCTACGAGCGGCTATTACCGTAATTCTCCGAGTTCGAATCGGGGGGAAATCGGGAGAACTCTTGAATTAGCTCGTACAGTGGGACAGTCCCATTAGCATACCCAATACTATTTCTCGCCTAATGAAAATTTATTTCAGTTCCTCTATCCCCTTAGATCCTCTGTCCTCCAGTACTTCTGGGAGATTGTATGTGTCTTCCTTAGTGAAGACTGATCGGAAGTACCTGTTCAACTCTTCTGCCATTTCCTTGATCCCCATAATAATTTCACCCGTGTCTGCCTTCAAGGGACCCACATTTGACTTTGGAGGAATTTCTTTAATCAGAGGGTGGTGAATCTGTGGAATTCTTTGCCACAGAAAGCTGTGGAGGCCAAGTCAGTGGATATATTTAAACTGGAGATTGACAGGTTCTTGTTTAGTACAGATGTCAGGGGTTATGGGGAGAAGGCAGGAGAATGGAGTTAGGAGGGAGAGATTGTTCAGCCATGATTGAATGGTGGAGAAGACTTGATGGGCCGAATGGCCTAATTCTGCTCCTATTATGAATATTATTGAGAAGTGAATGGGCGTCACAGTGGCGCAGCGGTGGAATTACTGCCTTACAGCGCCTGACGTAAATTGTAAATTGTGGCTAAAGGGATCAGGGGGTATGGAGAGAAGGCAGGTACGGGATACTGAGTTGGATGATCAGCCATGATCACATTGAATGGCGGTGCAGGCTCGAAGGGCCGAATGGCCTACTCCTGCACCTATTTTCTATGTTTCTATGTTTCTATGTCCCTAGTGTGTAGGATAGTGTTAATGTGCGGGGATTGCTAGTCGGTGCGGGCTGAAGGGCCTCTTTCCGTGCTGTATCTCTAAACTAAATGATATGGATTGGACACAAAATGTTGGAGTAACTCAGCGGGACAGGCAGCATCTCTGGAGAGAAGGAATCGGTGACGTTTTGGGTCAAGACCCTTCTTCGACCCGAAACGTCACGCATCCCTTCTCACCAGAGATGCTGTCTGACCCACTGAGATACTCCAGCATTTTGTGTCTATCTTCGGTTTAAACCAGCATCTGCAGTTCCTTCTTACACATGTATGAATTGTACACCAGTTTCAGAGTTGGCCAAGGCACAGATCCGGAATGACCTCCCGCTGTGTTGTGGGATTCTAGGGAGGCTAACCCAAGCAGCCCTAAATAACGGCGGTGGGTACATTTCCTGCAATTTGTTTTTATTCACAATTAAATACTTGGTGGACCGTAATCTTTGGCAGAAAGCTAGTGTAAAATGTAACATGAGTATATGGGAGCAAGATGGACATAAATGTGACGTGCCAATGAAGCCCTCAGCTTGTAAAGGAGTATGTCTCTGTATGTCATGTTGTCACTTGCAGGTGGAGCACCAAGGCAAATTCCTTGTATGTGAATACTTGGCCAATAAACATATTCATCTGGAGTATTGTGTACAGTTTGGTCTCCTAATTTGAGTAACGATATCCTTGTGATTGAGGCAGTAGGTTCACAAGATTGATTCCTGGGATGGCAGGACTGTGATATGAGGAAAGATTGAAAAGACTAGGCTTGTACTCACTGGAGTTTAGAAGGATGAACGGGCATCTTATGGAAACATATACAATTATAAAAGGACTGGACAAGCTAGATGCAGGAAAAATGTTCCCAATGTTGAGCTAGTCCAGAACCAGGGGTCACACTTAGAATAAAGGGGAGGCCATTTAAGACTGAGGTGAGAAAAAACTTTTTCACCCAGAGAGTTGTGAATTTGTGGAATTCCCTGCCACAGAGGGCAGTGGAGGCCAAATCACTGGATGGATTAAGAGAGAGTTAGATAGAGCTCTAGGGGCTAGTGGAATCAAGGGATATGGGGAGAAGGCAGGCACGGGTTATTGATTGGGGACGATCAGCCATGATCACAATGAATGCGGTGATGGCTCGAAGGGCCGAATGGCCTCCTCCTGCACCTATTTTCTATGTTTCTATGTTTCTATTCATTCATTCATGAAAAATGTACAACTTAACAAAAGCAAGTAGGAAGGATGTGTAGATGCTGCTGACACTGAAGATAGACACATAATGCTGGGGTAACACTGCGGGACAGGCAGCATCTCTGCATTTCTTCTGTCCAGAGATGCTGCCTAGCCCGCCGAGTTATTCCAACATTTTGTATCTATCTTTAACAAAGCATGCACAGAGTGTGACTGGTTTTTTTTCGACCAGCGTAATGATTACCAATTCTTCTCACCCCTAGGTGTGGACTCAAGTGTGATTAAGCTCCAATTACAGCTCCTATTGTAACATACCAGCAGCCACCAAACACCAGTCATCAGCATGCAAACAGCCCTTCAGCCCAGCAGGTGGCGCAGTGGTGCAGCGGTAGAGTTGCTCCCTTGGATCACTTGCAGCGCCAGAGACCCGGGATCGATCTCGACTACAAATGCTGTGTGTACGGGGTCTGTACGTTCTCCCAGTGTGTTTTCTCCGAGAACTTTGGTTTTCTCCCACACTCCCGAGATGTACGGGCTGTAGATTCCGCTTGGGGAGTCTGCATCCTCTTGGCATGAACATTGAATTCTCTCAAATCTGTTAACCCTTGCTGTCTCCTCCCCTCCCTACCTCTCCCTCAGCCCTCGGGCTCCTCCTCCTCCTTTTTCCTTTCTTCCCCCCGCCTCCCCCCACTCCCC
Organism: Raja brachyura; assembly: GCA_963514005.1. The sequence continues at coordinate 95,236,155 of OY740787.1, read as the reverse complement.
CATCAGTCTGAAGAAGGGTTTCGGCCCGAAACGTCATCTATCTCCTTCGCTCCATAGATGCTGTTGCACCCACTGAGTTTCTCCAGCATTTTGTGTACCCCAGATGCTGCCTGACCAGCTGGGGTACTCCAGCCCTTTGTCTTAGGAAAAAGATAAAGGTAGACAGGTTAGAAGAGATGCCTTTGTGGAAAGACCACCAGGATTGCCCTGCTATAGTTGAGGAGCCACAATGTTTACAAGAAACGGATTTCAACCCAAACATAGACACAACATACTGGAGTAACTCAGCGAGACAGGCAGCATCTCTGGAGAGAAGGAATGGGTGATGTTTCGGTTCGAGCCCCTTCTTCAGACTGACGTCAGGGGGGAAGGAGATACATTCTGTAGATAAGGAAGTATGAAGGTGTGAAAACAGGGTAACGGAAATGAAGATCGAGGACAATCTAGAATAGATCATTGTTAGCTGGGAGGAGGTAACAACAAAGCAAATGTAGTCACAGACAGTAGACTGGTCGGAGAACTGGGAAGGGGAGGGCTGGAGAGAGAGGGAAAGCAAGGGTTACTTGAAGTTAGTCTGGATTCCTTCTCTCCAGAGATGCCACCCGTCACCCTGAGTTACTGCAGCATTTTGTGTCTATCTTTGGTTTAAACCAGCATCTGCAGTTCCTTCATACAGATTTCTAATTTATGTTATACTCCTATGAATTTAATTTACCTGAGGTTAACTGAGAACAGCAGTTATCTTCGTTTAGCTGCTTGGCATTGAATTCAAATGTCTGCCCAGTCGGTGCATTGTTGCCAGTTTCAGTTCCATCCACAAACCTGGTCAGGACACATCACAACAGAATGAAATTAAGATGCAACAGATAACAAGACAAAGTCATTCACATGAATAGAAACATAAATACTTGCCGATTGTTTTTTTGGCGACTGGCTGATTTATCAGGGTCGCTGAAAGATTTTGAACATTTCAAAATCCAGCGGCAACTAAACAAATGTTGTGACACTTGAGGAAACACCACGTGTCAATACGTCATCACGCTGCGTCACCGCCACGCCACGCCCTGACTTTTCCGGTGACCTGATACGTCAGTCAATGATACCGACAGTCACCGAAAACATTGCCAAGTGGGACAGGCCCTCAACAGCACTGTTGAGGAACATTTAGCCCGTATTGTCCCGTTCATCCTATTCTGTGGCTCTTCATCCACAGCTTTACAATTTTAGTTCATTCCAGTACTTATCTGATTTGCTTTTAAAAAATAATAATTGAATTTCAGGCAGTAAATTCCAGATTATATATACTTGCTGTGCATAGAGTTTCTCCACTCATTCAGGGGCTATATTTGCTTGTCAACTCCGATTCTCAATGCTGATACATGTTATCTCTATTTATGAAGACATCGTGCTTCCTTTAACTACATTTTTAACCTGTCACACATGAAATAAGTGCATTTTATCAACACATCAATAGGCTGGATATATTCTTCAATGGAAAATCCCTGTTCCTTTGAATAACTTTAATATCAATAACATACAGGCTACTACTTACTAATAAAGGGTGAAATAAAGATAGCCAAAGCACATGGTGGAAAACCTCTGCAAAAAAATGTACATTTTGTGGATATTTGCACAATTGCTGTTTACAGCTATAATCACTTTACTAAAATTAAGTCTATCTTCATTGCAGTTGGTTCATTAGAATATCTAATGGGTTCTGTTTTTATCTTCAATGCCAAATCAGCTTTTGCTATATTTGTAAGCAAGAACACATGAGCCATGTAACACGATCAAGCTGTTCTCTGGAGAGCCAAGGCATTTTGCACAAAATGCTGGAGTAACTCAGCGGGACATGGAACATCTCTGGAGAAAAGGAATAGGTGACGTTTCATGTCGAGACCCTTCTTCAGACTGAGACTCCGGGGAAAGGGAAACGTGAAATATGGAAATCGCCCATTCCGTCTCTCCAGAGATGCTGCCTGTCCCGTTGAGTTACTCCAGCATTTTGTGTCTATCTTCGGTGTAAACCAGCATCTGCAGTTGCTTCCTACTTATAGAAAGGCATTCTCTCTCTCTCTCTCTCTCTGTCGCTTTCACTGTAAGGTAATGCAAGATATGTGTGGGGGAGGTTAATATAATGGAAAATATTATTTGTATTTCCAAATCATTTGAAAGATTTCCCCCGCCAATCACTGCCACTTCAGAAAACTAAAATATTAATTTAGATTAATCTTAGATTAAATTCATATAATAAAGATTAATGAGACGAATAGATCGGGTAGACGCACTGTTTCTTGCCCAGAGTAGGTGAATCGAGGACCAGAGGACATAGGTTTAAGGTGGGCGGAAATAAATTAAATAGGAATCTTAGGGGGAACTTTTTCACACAAAGTGTGGTGGGTGTATGGAACAAACTGCCAGAGGAGGTGGTTGAGGCAGGGACTATCGCAACGTTTAAGAAACAGTTAGACAGGTATATGGATAGGACAGGTATGGACGGATATGGACCAAATGTGGGCAGGTGGGGCTAGTGTAGCTGGGACATGTTGGCCGATGTGGGCAAGGTGGGCCGAATGGCCTGTTTCCACACTGTATCCCTCTATATGACTCTAATTAACTTGACGTGCAAGATGACAACCTATCATGCTCTGATTGTGGTTAACACAATGAAACAGGAGGAGCAGTGGGACCCCTCGTTGTTCCGACCTGCCCTGACATTCAACGATCATGGCTGATTTATGGTAGCCACCATTTCTCATGTGCCCAAACCCCATAACCCTCAATTGTCTGATTGTTCAAATATTTATCCACTTTGTAACTTAAATACATCTAATGTTCTGGCCTCCACCATGCCCATCCAACTTTGGGTTGGACAATTCCTCTGGGAGCAGACATTTCAAAGCACCTCAGTTTTAAATGACTGGCTTTTTTAGAGGCTTTTAGAAAGGCTCTGATATGCAGTGAATGGAGTGATATGGATCACACGCAAGCAGAGGTTAGTTTAACTTGGCTTCACGCACGGCACAGACATGATGGGCCGAAGGGCCTGGTCCTGTGTTCTACTATTCCATGGCCCCTTATTTTGCAAATCTGTCTGTGACTCGTCCACTATTGAAAAGATCTCAACACTTACTCTGTCAAGTCATCTTAGGAACTTATACATTTGAATAAGTTCACCTGAAGACCTCACACCTAATACACTAATAGAGATGGTGAGGTCAAGGAATGGTAGGGAAATGTCGGAAATGGAAATTTCCCTACCATTCCTTGACCTCACCATCTCTATTGCAGGTGATACACTCTTGACTGACATCCACTACAAACCAACTGACTCCCACAGCTACCTGGACTACTCTTCCTCCCACCCTGCTTCCTGTAAGGACTCCATCCCCTATTCCCAATTCCTCCGTCTACGCCGCATCTGCTCCCAGGATGACGTGTTCCACACCAGATCATCGCAAATGTCCTCGTTCTTCAGAGAACGGGGTTTCCCCTCCCCCACTATAGATGAGGCTCGCACCAGGGTCTCCTCCATACCCCGCAACACTGCCCTCTCTCCTCATTCCCCCACTCACAACAAGGGCCGAGTCCCCCTGGTCCTCACCTTTCACCCCACCAGCCAGCGCATACAACAGATAGTCCTCCGCCAGTTTCGTCACCTCCAACGTGACCCCTCCACTCGCCACATCTTCCCATCTCCCCCCCTGTCTGCCTTCCGCAAAGACCGCTCCCTCCGCAACTCCCTCGTCAATTCTTCCCTTCCCTCCCGCTCCACTCCTTCCCCGGGCACTTTCCCTTGCAACCGCAAGAGATGCTACACTTGTCCCTTCACCTCCCCCATCCACTCCTTTCAGGGACCCAAGCAGTCATTCCAAGTCCGACAGAGGTTCACCTGCACCTCCTCCAACCTCATCTACTGCATCCGTTGCTCCAGATGCCAGCTGATCTACATCGGTGAGACCAAGCGGAGGCTGGGCGATCGTTTCGCCGAACACCTCCGCTCGGTCCGCAATAACCAACCCGACCTCCCGGTGGCTCAGCACTTCAACTCCCCCTCCCACTGCGTATCCGACCTCTCGGTCCTGGGCCTCCTCCACGGCCAGAGTGATCAACACCACAAGTTGGAGGAACAGCACCTCATATTCCGCTTGGGGAGTCTGCATCCTCTGGGCTTAAACATTGAATTTTCTCAATTCTGTTAACCCAGACTGCCTCCCCCCCACCTCTGCCTCAGCCCTCTGGCCCTGACATTCCTTCTCCATCTCGCCCCCCCCCCCCCCCCCCCCCCCCCCCCGTCGCACTAGCTTCTCATTTTCACACCACAAACAGCTTACAATGGCCTGCTTCCTTTATCACCAATACTTTTTTGCATATCTTTCATTGTTCCTTATCTCTCCACATCACTATTTATATCTCTCGTTTCCCTGATCCCTGACCAGTCTGAAGAAGGGTCTCGACCCGAAACGTCGCCTATCTCCTTCGCTCCTTAGATGCTGCTGCACCCACTGAGTTTCTCCAGCTTTTTGTGTAACCCTAGTTATTCAATTGGTCTGCATGTCCTTGTTCCCCATGATCAATTCACCTGTTTCTGACTGCAAGGGACCTACATTTGTTTTAACTAGTCTCTTTCTCTTCACATATCTATAAAAACATTTGCAGTCAGTTTTTATGTTCCCTGCCAGTTTCCTTTCACAATCTATTTTCCCTTTCCTAATTCAGCCCTTTGTCCTCCTCTGCTGGATTCTGAATTTCTCCCGGTCCTCCGGTAGGCTGCTTTTTCTGGCCAATTTGTATGCCTCATCTTTTGTTTTTATACTATCCCTGATTTCCCTTGTTATCCATGGATGCACCACCTTCCCTGATTTATTCTTTTGCCAAACTGGTATGAACAATTTTTGTACTTCATCCGTGCAATCTTTAAATACCTTCCATTGCACATCCACTGTCAACCCTTTAAGAATCACCTGCCAGTCTATCTTGGCCAATTCACATCTCATACCTTCAAAGTTACCTTTGTTCAAGTTCAGAACCCTTGTTTCTGACTTAATTTTGTCACTCTCCATCCTAATGAAGAACTCAACCATATTATGGTCACTCTTGCCCAAGGGGCCACGCACAACACACCACTGCTAACTAACCCTTCCTCATTACTCAATACCCAGTCTAGAATAGCCTGTTCTCTCGTTGGTTCCTCCAAATGTTGGTTGAGAAAACTATCCCGCATACATTCCAAGAAATCCTCTTCCTCAGCACCCCTGCCAATTTGATTCACCCAATCTACATGCAGATTGAGGTCACCCATTATAACCGTGTTACCCTTGTTGCACGCATTTCTAATTTCCTGTTTGATGCCATCCCCAACTCCAATACCACTGTTAGGTGGCCTGTGCACAACTCCCACTAGCATTTTCTGCCCCTTAGAGTTTCGCAGCTCTACCCATATCGATTCCACATCCTCCACGCTAATGTCCTTCCTTTCTATTGCATTAATCTCCTCTCTCACCAGCAACGCTACCCCACCTCCTTTTCCTTTTCATCTATCCCTCCTGAATATTGAATATCCCTGGATGTTCATCTCCCAGCGTTGGTCACCCTGGAGCCAAGTCTCCGTGATCCCAACTATAGCATAGTCATTAATCGCTATCTGCACCTTCAACTCATCCACCTTATTACGAATGCTCCTCGCATTGAGACACAAAGCCTTCAGGCTTGTTTTTACAACACTCTTACTCCTTATACAATTATGTTGACAAGTGGCCCCTTTCACATCGATCCCTATTACACTTGGCCATACTCTCCTATCCCTTTGTGAGCTTTCTTTCCCGTTAATTCTGGGGTCATTAACCATCCCTTTACTCTCTTTCCCTTTAACTCCGTCCTCGACTATCCTATATGACACCCCACCCCCTCTTACCCCCCCTTTTCCTCTATCCTTTTAGCTTCTATCCTTTTCGAAAGGACATCTTTTTAGAAACATAGAACATAGAAAAATAGGTGCAGGAGTAGGCCATTCGGCCCTTCGAGCCTGCACCGCCATTCAATGTGATCATGGCTGATCATCCAACTCAGTATCCCGTACCAGCCTTCTCTCCATACCCCCTGATCCCTTTAGCCACAAGTGCCACATCTAACGCCCTCTTAAATATAGCAATATAGCAATTTTGAAAGATGTTTAATTAGAAATCCTTTTATTGTTGTCATGCCTGTAATCGGTGAAATTTCTCAGGTATTTAGTGACACCTCCATTACATAGAAACATAGAACACAGGTGCAGGAGGTGCCCATTCGGCCCTTCGAGCCAGTACCACCATTCATGGCTGATTGTCCCCAATCAATAACCCGTGACTGCCTTCTACCCATATCCCTTGATTCCACTAGCCCCTAGAGCTCTATCTAACTCTCTCTTAATCCATCCAGTGATTTGGCCTCCACTGCCCTCTGTGGCAGGGAATTCCACAAATTCACAACTCTCTGGGTGAAATTTTTTTTTCTTACCTCAGTGATAAATGGCCTCCCCTTTGTTCTGAGACTGTTGCCCCTGGTTCTGGACTCGCCGAACATTGGGAACATTTTTCCTGCATCTAGCTTGTCCATCCTTTTATAATTTTACTAGACTAAGTGGGACCCGTTGGGTCCCATGTTCACACGGGAGGGCTGGTCCCCCGACGCAATATTCCTCCTCTCCACCAATTCCAATATTGGTGGCCAGTGGGGGGGCTTTCTGGAGTGCTGGTATGTGTCCCTGGGGTGGCAGCTCAGTCCCTCAAGCATGGTGTGCTGGCAGCTCACTCACGGCTGGTGGGCTGGCAGTTGACTCATGGCTATTCCTTGAAATTCCATTTCAATCAGGGTGCAAAGCCATCAAATTCAAATCCATTTTCATACCACTTCAAGCAAGGTGCAAAGCCAACTAATTCAAGTGCAGTTTCCTACCATTTCAAGCAGGGTGCAAGGCCACCAAATTCAAGTGCAGTTTCATACCACTTTTAGCAGGGTGCAAGGCCACCAAATTTAAGCGCAGTTTCGAACCACATCAAGCAGGGTGCAAGGCCACCCAATTCAGTGCAGTTTCATACCACTTCAAGCAGGGTACAAGGCCACAAAATTCAAGTGAAGTTTCATACAATTTCAAGCAGGATGCAAGGCCACCAAATTCAAATGCAACTTCATACCATTTCATGCAGGGCGCAACGCCACCACATTCAAATGCAGTTTCATACCATTTCATGCAGAGTGCAAGGCCAACACATTCAAATGCAGTTTCATACCATTTCAAGCAGGGTGAAACCACCATAAAACCACTGTAAAACCACACAAAACACCAAACACAGTTCAGTAGACATTCAGTGTGCTCAGTTGATTCGCAGCTCAGACAGAGTCATGACCTCTCCCTCCCCCATCATGCAGAGACTGAGCCACAACCACACTTCTGGGTTTTATAACCCTTCCCCCTCCCACCGGAAAAGGTGTGGCCTTCATGGCGTGATTGACAGGAGAGAGATTCTCAACATTTTGTAAACACTAATAACACTTTTATTTTTCATTGATACGAAGAATCCTCTGCACCTGCTGAGCGGAGGAGGACTGAGTAAGATGGCCAAAAATCACAGCCGTAAGTGGTACCGTTTTATCTAAAATCAATATACAGTGCAAACAGGAAGTTACCCAAAGCACCCAAACCACCATTTGCAGTAGTGCCTTTTAACTTCAACCCAAAGCAACCAAACCACCATTTGCAGTAGTGCCTTTTAACTTCAACCCAAAGCACCCAAACCACCATTGGCAGTAGTGCCATTTAACTTCAACCCAAAGCACTCACGTCACCATTGGCGGTAGTGCCTTTTAACCTCAACCCAAAGAACCCAAGCCACCATTTGTAACAGTGACTTTTAACTTCAGCCCAAAGCAACTAAGCCATCATTTGCAACATTGCCTTTCACTTCAGCCCAAAGCACCCAAGCCACTGTTTGCTGTAGTGCCTCTTCACTTCAGCCCAAAGCACCCAAGCCACCATTTGCAGTAGTGTCACTTCACTTCGGCCCTAAGCACCCAAGCCACCATTTGCCGAGGTGCCTTTTCACTTCAGCCCATAGCACCCAAGCCACCATTTGCTGTGGTGCCTTTTCACTTCGGCCCAAATCACCCAAGTCACCATTTGCAGTAGTGCCTTTTAACTTCAATCCAGAGCACTCAAGCCACCATTTGCAGTAGTGCCTTTTCATTTCAGCCCAAAGCACCCAAGCCACCTTTTGCAGAACCACCTTTTAGGTTCAGCCCAAAGCACCCAAGCCACCTTTTGCAGAAGCACCTTTTCACTTCAGCCCAAAGCACCCACGTCACCATTTGCAATGGTGCCTTTTAATTTCAACGCAAAACAACCAAGGCACCATTTGCATTAGTGCCTTTTTACTTCAAGCCAAAGCACCCAAGCCACCATTTGCAGTAGTACCTTTTAACTTCAACCCAAATCCCCCAAACCAACATTTGCAGGCAGTGCCTTTTTACATCAAATCAACCATATTTTCATTTTCAAACCACATTAAGGGTACTCACATTTGAGTAGACATAGGTTCAGTGGTATTCAGAGCTCAGAGAGACGTGACCCTCTGGCTTCATCTTGTAGAGACTAGTTAGGCATGCCACTTCCTAGTTTTATAGTCCCTCCCCCTCCCTCCAGCACGGGCGGCATAGAGAATGCCGAATTAAAAAAAACACATTAGTATCTCTGATTTTTCATCGATGGGAAAAATCCTCTGGTCCAGGAAGGCATAGGGGGTGTCTGAGCGAGGTGGCAAAAAATGACGGCCGTATGCGACGGCGTTCTCTCAGAAATCACACCACAGTGAGCCAAAAGCGGTCAATATCAGACTTTTAGTAATATAGATATGTAACACCAGGCAACCATTAAATATTTCATTTTACATGAATCAGCCTCGCTTGGTTCATTCTATTCTACTTGATGTGATCCTTTAAAAATAATACAAAATGCTTTTCAATTACACACAAAAAGGAAACTTATTCAACCTCATTGGTGACCCTCGGACTATCCTTGATTGGACCTTCCACTGGCTCGATTGTAACCACTTGTCTTACTGCTGACTGGATAGCATGCAACAAAAGCTCTTCACTGTACCTCGGTACACGTGACAATAAACTAAACTAAATTTCTAGTCACCGCTTCTAATCCCTTGTAGGTACTGGTGTACAGGTCCCTCTGGTTCTAGGTATCCTGCAGTACCAGGTCCATTCTGCAATGTCAGGACCATCACGAGCTTAGACAGTGCGTGTCACACTATGCTTTGATGAAAAGGTCCACAGATTGTGCCATGCATGTGTACAGGTGGTATATTCTCACCTTAAGCCAGAGGTTGTTGGTTCACATCACAGTGCAAATGCTTGCATACATTGTTTCTCTAAAGAACACATTGAAAAGCTTAGTCCACTTTATCGTAGGAAGTTGCAAGAGTAAATATAGAGTAATGGTGAGTTTAGTAAAAAGCTGATTAAGAGCTTTATGGCCCACAGATTCCATTCTGTCGGAGACTAAATATTATAGGCTTTATTTACATGCATTATAAAATGTATTTAAAGCAGTGGCATACTTTTAGCATTTGCGGAGAATCAAAAAAATCCACACAAAACAAAAATGATGAAAAACAAGTCACGAAGACTGAAGCCAGAGTTTTCTGTTACGCTGTATCTATGCTACTCTTCCAGCAGCAGCAGCAAACGTCCTCCATTCAATCAGTCAATGCCTCTGACCTCAAACATAGTTATCTTGGAATGCAGTTCACTGGGTTTAATATGGACTCAATGTTCTGCAACTGCTCCGCTCTGCATGTGGGACAGCAGTGAAATAATATTACAAGTTGTAGAATGAGAACAGCTTTACATTTCCAAATGAATATATGAGACAGATCTTGGTAAAAAGGATTAGATAGTCAGTAAACGGGCTGCACGGTGGCGCAATGATAGAGTTGCTGCCTTATAGCGCTTGCAGCGCCAGAGACCCGGATTTGATCCCAACCATGGGTGCTGTCTGTACGGAGTTTGTACGTTCTCCCCGTGACCACGTGGGTTTTCTCCGAGATCTTTGGTTTCCTCCCAAACTCCAAAGACGTACAGGTTTGTAGGTTGATTGGATTGGTATAATTGTAAATTGTCCAGAGTGTGTGTAGGATAGTGTAATGTGCGGGGATCGCTGGTTGGTGCAGATTTGGTGGGCCGAAGGGCCAGTTTCCGTACTGTATCTCTAAACTAAACTAAACAAATCTCTGCAGATAGACATAAAAAGCTGGAGTAACTCAGCGGGACAGGCAGCATCTCTGGAGAGAAGGAATGGGAGACGAGAGAAGGATTGGGTCGAGACCCTTCTTCAGACTGATAAGGGGAAAGGGAAACAAGAGATATAGACGGTGATGAGGAGAGATAAAGAACAATGAGTGAAAGATATGCAAAAAAAGTATTGATGATAAAGGAAACAGGCCGTTGTTAGCTGATTGTAGCGTGAAAATGAGAAGCTAGTGCGACTTGGGTGGGGGAGGGATAGAGAGAGAGGGAATGCCGGGGCTACCTGAAGTGAGACAATCAATATTCATACCATAAGCTGCCCAAGCAAAATATGAGATGCAGTGGATGATATCTGGGAAGGGAGTTCTCTCTGATCTGCTCTAAGACATACTGGGACTGCTGCTTTTGGCTGAGAAATACAATACTTCACATCTTCTGGGCCTGAACAAATCATTAGGTATGACAAACCAAATGAATGAGCCCTAAAAAATCCTGAGGAAGGGAATTTCTTTGGTCTTTGGGCATGTAGTTACCACCTGACAACAGCAAGTTGAAAACCAGTTGTATGCACACATCATTTCTAAGAAATTATATCTAACATCCAGACGCACAATTTATGAGACTAGAAAATGGACATTATCATTAAAAGCAAATTGAAAAGTAGGCCACTTTGATAACATGTTTTTTGCTACTATTTTAATATACCCAAGAGCATTTCACTTCAGTTTATTGTTTTCTCTGAAAGATGTACCTGCACTGATAATGGATCCTACCGTTCAAGTCACAGTCAATGGCATGACCTTCTCTGCTAAAGTCGACACGGGGGCGGTTGCCAAGTTATGTCAACAAGCTTGTTCAAGAAGATTAGAAATAATGAGCTCATTACCACTGACCGCTCTGTTCTGCACGCCTATGGGGGAGGTTTGCTTGTTCCAGTGGGGAAGGCCACTCTCCACTGCAAGGTACTGAAGGCCTCTCGGCCCCTCTCTTTCTTTCTACTAGACAGCAAATGCACGCCCCGGCTGGGCATCCAGGCATGCCAGGACCTCGGCTTGGTCAACTTCCACCGTGACATTCGCCTGGTGCAGTCGCCCCTGGACCCGCTGGACGAGTATCCAGACCGTTTAAACAATGATCTGGGCAGGCTCCCCTGCAGCTACAAGATCGCTCTCAATTTGGACATCGAGCCCGTTATTCGCCTGCCGCACCGGGTCTCCTGCGTGATGAAGGACCGCGTCGAGTCTACCCTCCGCGAGATGGTGACCTTGGGCGTCCTGAAGGAGGTGAGCGAACCCACCCGGTGGGTCTCCATTATGGTTGTTGCAGCAAAGAAGGACAAGAGCGAAATCCGGATCTGCATCAACCCAAAGGACCTAAACTTGGCCATCAAACGCCCGCACTACCCCATGTGAACCGTTGAGGACGTTGCTGCACAAGTCGGTCCGGCCACTGTGTTTTCGATTCTCGATGCCAAGGGCTCGTTCTGGCAGATACCACTCGACGAGCAGTCTTCACACCTGACAACTTTCAGCCACACCCTTTGGCAGGTTCCGCTTTCTCCGCATGCCATTCGGAATTAACTCTGCCAGCGAGGTATTCCAAAGGACAATGGAACAACTGTTTGCCAGTCTCCCGTGTGCCATCATAGTTGACGACATCCTGGTCTACGGGAAGGATGTCGCCGAGCACGATTTCAACCTCCGCCGAGTTCTGGATCGGGCACGAGAAATCAACCTGAAGCTGAACTCAAAAAAGTGCCGCTTCCATGTCCCAGAGGTCACCTATGTGGGGCACGTCTTCACAGCATCGGGGCTGAAGCCCGACCCGTAGAAAACGTCCGCTATCTCCGAGATGTCCGCGCCGACTGACGTACCTGGCCTACAACGTTTCCTGGGCATGGTCAATTACCTGGGGAAGTTCATCCCAGACCTAAGCGAGCTGAGTGCACCCTTAAGAGACCTGGTCAAAAAAGACACTGCCTGGGCCTGGTTCCCGCAACACCAAAAGGCTTTTGACATTTTCAAGTCCAGGTTAGTCAGCACCCCGACGTTGAAGTATTTCGACCTCAAGCGCCCCATTGTTCTCACCTGCGATGCTTCCAAGTTCGGCCTAGGAGCCGCCTGTCTTCAGCTACACAACGGCCTACAAATGCCCGTGTCTTACACATCCCGAACGATGACTCCCGCCGAACAGCGTTATGCCCAGATCGAAAAGGAGCTGCTGGCGGTCGTCTTTGCCTGCTCGAAGTTCAAGGACTATATTTTGGGCACCTGCTTTTCCATTGAGACGGACCACCAGCCTCTGGTTACCTTCCTCAACAAGCCCATACACGTCGCCTCTTCCAGGCTACAGCGCATGATGCTTCAGCTCCAACGATTCACATTTACTGTGGTTTGTCGCAAAGGCAAAGACATGTTTGTTGCCGACACGCTGTCACGGGCGCCACTCACATCCACTGAACATCACCCCTATCAGGCATCCGACCTGATGGTTCTCAACGTTAATTTCGTGCCTTCCAAACAGATGAAGTCCCTGGTCTAGCACACAGCTGAGGACGTTTCCGTACAACAGCTTGCCGCGGTGATCAAGCGGGGTTGGCCAGACCGCCATTCTTCCCTGCCGGCCGCGGCGGTGCCTTACTTCCTGGTTCGTGACGAGCTCGTGCTACATGATGTCGTAATTGTGAAGGGGCACAAGGTGGTGGTGCCCGCTGCGCTGCACGACCAATACTTCCAAACCGCACACATCGTGGCCATCCCGGGGCCGAGGCCACTCTGTCCAACGCTCAGAGCCAGTTCTACTGGCCTGACATGGCTCAATACATCCGGAAGAGTGTTTCCTCCTGTCCAACTTGCAACAGCCTTGCTCCGCCACAGCAGCGGCAGCCTTTCATGCTGCAGCCTGCTCCTGAACTTCCCTGGCCTGCGGTAGCGACTGACATGTTCGAGAGGCGTGGAAAACACTTCCTGGTGCTTGTCGACTCCTACTCCAACTGGTTCGAGGTTGACCAGCTGCACTCGCTCACGTTGTCTGCTGTCATCGAGAAGCTGCGCCGCCACTTCGCGACCTTCGGATCCCCGGCCAGCCTGCAGTCGGACAATGGCAGTCAGTTCACCAGCGCTGAGTTCCGGGATTTCGCTGATAGCTGGAATTTCCGTCACTACACAAGCAGCCCCAAATACCCACAGAGCAACGGCCTGGGTGAGCGCGCGGTCCGCAGTGCAAAGGGATTGCTGGAACGTTGTCGTTTATCTCGCTCCGACATTTACCTTGCCCTCCTGAACCTCCGCAACATCTCCCGCGACCATGCCATGGGTTCCCCGGCGCAGCGCCTTATGTCCCGTGTCACGAGGCCTCTGATCCCGGTGACCCAGCAGTCGCTCGAACCCTCCATCCTTAAACCTGCCACGGTCCGGAAGCGCATTGCCCACAACAAGATATCCAGAAGCGCTCCCATGACAGGTCCTGCCGTGCCCTCTCACCTCTCTTCCCTGGCCAGATCGTCCGCATGCGATCCACCTCCGGCCACTCCAGGCTCGCTACTGTCGTAGGCTCTGCTGGTTCCCCACGTTCGTACCTAGTTGACCACGATGGAACAATCTATCGGAGGTCCCTACAACACCTCTGGCTTGTGAACGAGCCTTGTCCCCCCCCCCCGATGCCCTGTATGCCCCCCCCCCCGTGCCAATGACAACGATGCTGCCTCAGTCCGTCCCTCCCAGCCTTGTTCACCCAAGGCTCATCCACCCTCCCCTGTGCGTCCGCCCGCCTGCGGTCCCTGTTTCTCCACCTTCTCCATCCTCTCCATCTCCCCGTGGATCCCCTGTCATGGTTGTTCCTCCTGCCCTGGCACTGGCCCCTTTCGTTCCCGTCGAGGGGGGAAATGACGAGGTACGGACCCGGTCGGGCCGCCTTGTCAAGCCGCGCGACCGTTATGGTGATTTTGTGTGATTGATGCTTCCTGTGTAACTGCTGTTTAAATGCCCTCAGTGTATGAGACGTGGTCGCCCTGTCACAACCCTATAGCTTATTTGTAGAGGAAGGATGCGGATTATATGTGTGTATACCTTTAATATAGTGACATAACCACTACTAAGCACTCCCCTTACCATCCAGTATAATTGTGACCATCCCACCCTTGGGTCTCTCTCTAGCATCCGTGACAGACCACGTACAGCTAGGGCTGTGATGTATGTGTCTAATGATTAAAGTAGTAGTGAAGACTCTATGTGTAAGAGGCAATTCTTTACAGAAACATGCCATTCGGCCCAACTTGCCACACAGGCTAAAATGTCCTAGCTGCACTAGTCCCACCTGCCTGGGTTTGGTCCATATTCCTCCAAACCTGTACTATCCATGTACCTGACTAACTGTTTCTCAATCGATGGGATAGTCCCAGCCTCTGGCAGCTTGCTCCACAGACTCACCACCCTTTGTATGAAAAAGTTACCCCTCAGATTCCTATTCAATCTTTTCCCCTTCGCCTTGAACCTATGTCCTCTGGTCCTCAATTCACCTACTCTGGGCAAGAGATTCAAGAATGCTAGAACTTCAGTGGTTACACAAAATGTACTTTTACCAAGCTTTTATTTATCTTCTACAATCGATACCGATATGTGACCTTCCATTGCAATCTTGAGTGCATACTGCTAAGCCCACTAATAGATCTTCCAAGAAATAAATTTGTAACATAGAACACTTAATGGACATAATTGGCAAAAGCAATCGAGCCTATTTCAGAAAACATACACTACTAAAGACCAGACATTTCCCTTTCTAGTCTTCATTAATTTCTATGATAATTAGTTGTGGTATTTTTCCTAAACCATTTCTCTTGGCAAATTGAGCACCATATATCAAGAAGAAAGATATTAATCAACTCCATGCCTGAGCTAAGCATTCCCTGGACAACCATTGTCACTTGCTCTTACAGTGATTAATACACTGAACACAGACAACAGAGAGATTCAGAGAGAGAAAATTAAATCCCTGTAGGTTTTATTATCACACAGTTTTTCTAAATCATCAGGCTCTTTGCTTTGTTGTAACATTTACAGGAACAAACAGCTTCCTGTAAGCAGTTACAAATGCTTGGTTTCCAATCCCCTCTCCCATGCTGCCTGGTGGAGAGGAAATCAATTGTGTAAAATAGTTCACCATAGCATAGTAAGACATCTTTCCCCTGCGATTAGTTTTACAGAGGCCAATTATCCGACCAACCTGCAAGTCTTTGGGATAGAAACATAGAAAATAGGTGCAGGAGGAGGCCATTCGGCCCTTCGAGCTCATTCATTGTGATCATGGCTCATTGTCCCCAATCAATAACCCATGCCTGCCTTCTCCCCATATCCCTTGATTCCACTAGCCCCTAGAGCTCTACCTAACTCTCTTAAATCCATCCAGTGATTTGGCCTCCACTGCCCTCTGTGGAAGGGAATTCCACAAATTCACAACTTTCTGTGTGAAAAAAGTTTTTTCTCATCTCAGTCTTAAATGGCCTCCCCTTTATTCTGAGACTGTGGCCCCTGATTCTGGACTCAACCAACATTGGGAACATTTTTCCTGCATCTGGGACAAAACCCACGTTATCACAGACAGAACGTGTAATCTTCACACAGATGGCACCTGAGGGTAGGATTGATCCCGGGACTCTGTGGCAGAGAGGTAGCAGCACTACCAGCTACGTCACTGTGCCGTCTTTATAAATGGTGGCGAACCTGACATGGCAGACTCTTGGCTAACAACCACTGGAAATATGGGTCTCGACTCGCAATGTCACCCATTCCTTCTCTCCAGAGACGCTGCCTGCCCGCTGAGTTACTCCAGCTTTTTGTGTCTGTCTTCGGTTTAAACCAGCATCTGCAGTTCCTTCCTACACACTGGAAATATATGTTGTTGTGTTTCCTTTTGGATTATTTGCCTTGAGAGAAACTAAGGAAAGTGTGCTTGATGCACGAATAATAAATCTACAATGGCAATGGCACAACTTACGAATGTTATTCTCTTATCTTGTGTCTGTACACTACAAATGGATTGAGTGAAATCATGTGTGGTCTTTCTGCTGACTGGATAGCACACAACAAAAGCTGTTCACTGTTCCTCAGTACACATGACAATGAAGTAAACTGAACTAAATGACAAATACACAATTTGGGCTGAAGCACTGACATGGAACGTTCTTAACTCTTATACTCTGACTCTGCCAATTCCACATTTTCCACGAATCCACAAATGTTTTCAACTTGAATGTATTGTTAGGTTTTGACACAAACAAAGCCAAGGCCTTGTCTGTGACCTTGCCTGTGATTCGGGATTGTAGAATTTTGATTGGCTGTATCCATTTGAGCTGAACAAAATCTTCTCTGTTTTGCCAGAACATAACAAACTGATGAAGTTACTAGGGTACACAAAAAGCTGGAGAAACTCAGCGGGTGCAGCAGCATCTAAGGAGCGAAGGAGATAGGCAACGTTTCGGGCTGAAACCCTGAGTTACTATCTCAGTGAAGATGAAAAGCCTCTTACCTTGGGCTGAGTTGGGAGGGTGCAGATGAGTTTACAACAGGGATTTGTAGCTTGGATGGCTTGCTCTCATTGTTATTTGGAAGTTTGCTTTTGCCGCTGTTCTTCGTTCTGTTATTTGGTGAGGCAGCTGGCTTGGATGACTCTTTATCTGTCTCTGAACATGAATGCAACGCACTGGTTGGTGGTGTCATTCCTGTAGTACTGTTTGCGTTTGGAGACAAGGGTGTGCTTTCATCTTCTTCGAGTTCTTCATCCTCCTGGATGGATGGCAGCTTCTGGAGAAGGCCACCATTGCGTGCATATTCCAACTATAAAACAAAATTATAAAATTGATGAAAATAAATGAGAAACCGTTTTTTATTTGGCTTGACATTGTTAGAGTCATACGGCATGGGAATAGGGCAATTGGACCACCACACACCCTCTGATCAGCGGGCATTCCATATAGTTAACTCCTCTCCCAGCAATTGGACCATAGCCTCTGTGCCCAGAGATTCAAGTACTTGTAGAGACAGCAATTATTCATTATATTAACTGGTCTTTATGAAGATACATCTCATTTCTGACCTCAGATAGACACAAAATGCTGGAGTAACTCAGCGGGAGAGGCAACATCTCTGCATAGAAAGAATGGGTGACATTTTGGGTCGAGACCCTCCTTCAGACTCGACTTAAAAAATAACCCACTCCTTCTATCCAGAGATTCTGCATGTCCCGCTGAGTTACTCCGGCATTTTGTGTCCATCAGAGGTTTAACCAGCATCTGCAGTTTCTTCCTACAACATTGTAATAGCGCCACCTTTGTGTCGGAGGATTGTTAATGATCATGAATAAACCACAGTACACTGTGCAGTCATTAACAATCCTCCGACACAAAGGTGGCACTATTACAAACATTTTTACCTCTACCGCACTGAGGCTAGGCACCAGCTCTCACCCACCTCCTCTTATTTATCCTTGGACCATGGTCCCACAGATGAGCACCAGACCATCATCTCTCAGACCATCTCTAATTTGGTCACTCCCAGCTGTCTGCCTTCCTCAGCCTCCAACCTTATCATTCCCCAGCCTCGCACAGGTATCTTCTCCCCAAAATCCATAAACACAACTGCCCTGGCAGATCCATTGTTTCTGCTTGCTCCCGTCCCACTGAAATCATTTCCATGCACTTCGACTCCATCTTATCCCCCCTGGTCCAAAAAGAGTCTGAAGAAGGGTCTCAACCCGAAACGTCACCTATTCCTTGTCTCTAGACATGCTGTTTGACCCGCTGAGTTATCACAGCTTTTTGTGTCTATCTCATTCCTGGTTTACTGCAGAAATAATTAAATCAACTATACTAATGATTTTAAGCCATCTTTCTTACAGAATGAGATGTCTGGAACATTAGAATTTCCTATGGAAAGTACCATTCTCTCCCACTCACTGAACCTTCCTAAGCCTTTTCTTTCAGGTGGGCTGATATGCCCACCTGCCTCAGAGAAACTAATGCTTAATGGAGACCCTGTATATTGCAGATGACTTGGAGGCCAATTCAATGGATATTTTTAAAGCAGAGATAGATAGATTCTTGATTAGTATGGGTATCAAGGGTTATGAGGAGAAGGCTGGAGAATGGGGTTAGGAGGAAGAAATAGATCAGCCATGATTGAATGGCAGAGTAGACTTGATGGGTCGAATGGCCTAATTCTGCTCCTATCACTTATGGCATTATGGCCTTATGAACCCAGCGGGCCAGGCAGTATCTGTGGAGGGAATGGACAGGTGATGTTACAGGTTGGTGCCCCTCTTCAGACTGATAGTAGGGGTGGAAAGGGGGATGAAGCAGGAAAAGAGAGATGGGGTCTCTCTCTGTCCACCTCCATTTATCATCCACCTGACTCTGACTCCCAAGTCCAGCTCTCCCCCTTCCCTAACTGCCTCCTCCCGCCATCACTCCCCCTTGGCCCACTGATCCCTGTCTCTCCCCTCCCTTTCTCTTCCCCATTCTTGCTCTCTTCTCTCTTCACTCTCTGTTCTGATGCAGAGTCTCGAAACAAAACATCGGCAATTCCTTTCTCCCCAGAGATGCTGATCGGCCAGCTGAGCTCCTCCAGCAGATGGTTCCTTGCTTAAGAATTGGCCTTTAACATTTTTTTCAGATTAAATAAATCTGAGATTAATTTTTCAGAATAGTGTCGTAGAAGCTTTATGTCAGCCTGGGTAAGTAGTCAGTACGATGTGTAAACGTAAAGACAGAACCTCCCTATGTCATAGAGTCATAAAGTGGTACCATGTGGAACCAGGCCTTTTGGTCCAACTTGCCCACACTGGCCAACATGTCCCAGCTACACTGGTCCTACCTGCCCGCATTTGGCCCATTTCCCTCCAAACCTGTCCTATCCATGTACCTGTCTAACTGTTTCTTAAATGTTGGGATAGTTCCTGCTTCAAGTACCTCCTCTGGCAGCTTGTTCCATACACCCATCACCCTTTGTGCGTAGAAGTTACTGCTCAGATTCCTATTAAACCTATGTTCTGGTCCTTGTTTCACCTACTCTGGGCATCTACCCGATCTATTCCTCTCATGATTTTATACCTCTCATCCTCCCGAGCTCCAAGGAATAGAGACCCAGCCTACTCAACCTCTCCCGTGCTGCAGTACAGTACATCTCTTTTCCTGCTGCCTGCATTGAATACCCACTCATATTTCTGGAATAGGTCCTGAATCCTGAACCATCAGACTTCGAAACAAAAATGCTGTAACTGTGAACATCCGTTCACTAAGCCATTCATCAGAACAGAAGAACATAAGTAACACAACTCGGAATAGATTAGATGCCTCCACGAGTAGCTCAGAACATTGCTCAATTATATTTTGTCCTTCGATCCCTTATCCTCTGCTTCCTTGAACATCCTAAAATCTATCAATATTAGCCTTGAATAATCACAACAAATGAACCGCTGCAGTCTCTGAGGTAGGGAAATCCAAAGTCCTGCAACTCTCTGCATGAAGAAATATTTCCTCACTGTTAGGCGCTTCAAGGGGTTAAGGGCTCCTGTACCTGATTGGCCAAGCTGCGTCAGGTGATGAGTGACTCATTGGAAGCTTAAATACCAGGAGTCTCCCAGAACTCGCTCTCTTCTTCGTCGACCCTGACTAGTGAACAGGCTGCTGATGTGAGCTGCAGGAGGCCTGGCCACATGGCATAGAACTTTGTGTATTGTTACCTATATTTGTCATTTAATATTGAATTGGGACGGATAAGGGCTGACCTGAGGGTTTTCGTATATTTTGTTTCAGGTTTATCTCTATTTAAGCAGGTTAGAGACTCTAGTTTGACGGTCCATTGCGAGGCTGGCTGGAGCACTGTTATATTTGTTTGTTAGTGCATTCTTGTACCTGACTGTGTTGTTTGAATCAGGTTTGGTTTTTTGTCTTCTCTTAACTAAATTAAAGACAATTTTCTTGAACTTGAACCTGGTTTTTGACTATGTTACGCGGCTCTGAAGTACCTGCATTCGGGAGTCGTAACACTCACCATTACCTTAAACAGATTGTAAATCTGAGACCAGGACTCCTTGTTCTCAATTTACCAGTCTGAAGAAAGAGCCTCTTGGCATTTGTCCTGTTAATCCCTCTTGGAGGGAATGCCTCAATAATAGTCTTCGAAACTCCAGTCTGCATAGACCAGCTTAATCATAGGACTGTGTCGGAAGGAACTGCAGATGCTGGTTTAAACTGAAGATCGACACAAAAAGCTAGAGTAACTCAGCAGGGTCAGACAGCATCTCTGGAGAGAAGGAATAGGTGACGTTTCGGGTCGAGACCCTTATTCAGACTATTCCCTCGGCATACTAATCATGGTGAATCAATATAACTAACGTCAACAGAATCATTTTAATTTCTCCATCCAATGACCTGGCACACACAGATGTCCAGTGCAACAATATCCCATCATTTGACAGTTATATTATTCATTGTACTGATGTGAATAACTTCATGTTGGTCTACGCTGTTCCCCACTGACACCTTCAGCCCATTTCTTTAAAGTGTGTAAATAATTTTTCAGTATCCTCACAGCTCCTTGCCCTTCTGCTCATAGTAGCAGTAATAAAACCTTGTTGGCCTGAGAGTTTCCCAATGATGGATGCCCTGGCACTGTTGACTAATTCCAAATGTATCATTATACAGAACACATTGCAATTTGTTGCTCTTCAAGCACATACTGTAAATCACGCCAGACTGCCAAAGGAAAGTGCCTGGACAGATTTCTGGGTTGGCACACAAGAATCCTTAAGGTGAAGGGGAAAAGATTTAATAGGAATCTGAGGGGTAACTTTTTCACACAAATGGTGGTGGGTGTATGGAACAAGCTGCCAGATGAGGTAGTTGCTGCAGGGGCTATCCCAACATTTAAGAGAACCGGCCTAAAAGAAAGGCCACGCCAGCAGCACCTTAGACGGGGCTGTTTAGTGGGGATGCCAAGTCTATGGCAGTGTGGCAAATGATGGCAGGCGTGGCCTGTTCGTTATGAAAGATGGCAGATTAACAACTGATTTTATAGTGTATTCCCATTTACAGTGATCACGGGGGACATTTGAGGAGGCATTGCTAGGATAAGGCAATATAACAGAATGATGACAAGAAAGCATTCAAAGAGGACTACTCAGAGTTCAAAAAACACTGGTTGGGTATTGTCTTGATGATATTTTAATGCTGTATTTTGCTAAAATCCATTGTTTAAAGCTCAAACTATATTTGAGAAATTGGGCTCCTCTATCCAGTTAAGATTACGTTGTTATCAAATAGATTTGTTGGACATTGGGATTTACCTTTAGCTATTCAATTGGCTGTTGACGCCGGCCTGGGCAACAGATTGCAGTCAATAGACTCCTGTAATAGCCTTGTTGTTATAAAGCAGCCTTCTATTCATTAAGACTAATTGGCAATATTATAGATGTGATTCAGCTGTGCAAGTTAGAGAACTGTCATCCTGTTAAATGGTAAACTGCAAAGTGCCATGTAGGTCATTGTTAACACAACTTTGTTATTACCAGCTGAAGCTACTAAAGTCACAATGATGGACAAACAGTATTCATTACTGCTCCAGTAGTTGTTAGGTAAATATTTAATTATATTGCAAAACGACGCTAATGGCCCTAAAATGGGAAATTGTGCCAGCAGCACCTTGTAGCAGGGCTGCTTAATGTCTCCCTCATGTAAGAGGGGAGCATGCCGGGTCAGTGTAATCTAACGCCGATTCTGTGGGTATAGCCGTGGAGCATGCCCAAGGGATGAAGGCCACATGCCAGATGTAACATGCTTGGCAGCGAGGTTGCCATCCCAACACATATGCAGTGAACACCGCTATCAGGGGGACAATAGAGCCGGCCGCCGAATCTTCTATTCAGGTAAGACCTGTGTCGTAGGCAATACCTGGAGGACGAAGCACAAGTTATTGAACGAGTAAGGCTGCATAGTTTTGTCGACAACGCACCCCACGTCCTCATCGACAGTAAGCGATTCACTGAAGCTGGTGGCAGCATGAAAGCTGGCCAGAGGTTCCACGTACTCTACCTGTGCTACTCTACAACTAAGGGACCACTTACAACTTGGTAAGATATACACTTGGTTGTACAATACAAATGATTGAGACATTATCATCTACTTCGAGGGGTCTAACCATGTAAAACTGGACAATACTAGCATTCCAAGCAGGTTAGAATTGGGCAGGCTCAGTATAATGGCCAGGATTGTCTTGCAAGACTGGCTCGGAAATCGGGCCACAGTTGCCGTTCATGGCAGACACTAAATTGCGAATATCATCTCGAGTTTGGAGGTGGAGCAGATTTGCATGACTTACCAATTCTTCACTTATTGGTATCAACTATCTATAGACCCTACGGGCATTGTATGGGTTAAAGAGTGATTGAGCAAATATGTATATCTGCATGCTCAACTTCATGTTGATACATTATGATGGTGGCGTATGTTAGTCACATGGGTGTAATCAATTAATGACTCCTGGAATGGTTACAGAATCTTGTTTGCCACAGGAGAGTCATCAAGTATAGGTCAATGGCAACACAGAATTGGTGTTGAATCACACCGTACTATGAAACTCTGGTTAAATACCAAACACCAAATCTAAATATGTTTGTTTTTCATGCTAATTCGCAGGTTGCAAATTATGTGGCATAACAGTGGCGAAAGATACATTCTCGCTACAAGGAGAAGGAAGGTCTTTTATGTCTTCTTCCATTTTGCTTCATCAATCGGGGCTTCAAAGAAAGTCATTAAGAGGCCGCTTTAGGTTCCTATTGTGTGATTGGCTTATGCAACTTTGATTCCCGATTTGTCGGGAATAATAATATAACTTTATATGGTTATTTTAAACGTAACTTTGCTGGTTCAGCCTGAGGCTTGGGAAATCAGCCGTTGCATGATAAAATCAAATTATATTCTGCAGATTCAATAAACTGCCCAAAGGCTTGGGTTGTTACACCTATCCTTCTATGTGTTCAGAGTGCTTGGATGACACCATAAAGCAGGACTTTACTTTTCCAGGAGATGAAAAGAGTTTGTTTAATGCTCATGTTACATTGAAAACAGTATAGATTACTGACGTTTGGAGATGATGATAAATGATCTTTTGTCAATAATTGAGTTGCATGGCTATTAATTGTGCCAACGTGCCTTCTCATTGAATTGGCTGTGGAAAACAAGACTCGCTCTGTCGGGTTCACCCCGGATATCAAGTTTGTAAGTATATCTTTATCACAAGATCTCCCAGGACCAGTACAGTGCCGTATCGGATGTGAACACTATTTCACCAGGGGGCTCCAGCTACATCCTTAACTTTGTCCGGAGCTCATTAGGTAGTTATCCTTCTGGCGCTGGTTTAGCACAGCATGTTCAGTCGCTACATAATTGTGATGGTACAGGATGATTACATCTGTAAATAATAATATATCATATTTTATGTTTATAAATACTTGAGCAGAGCAGAAGGGTTGTCAGGTCGAACCAATACTAACGAACCTGCCACCACCACTTCCACTGGAAGATCATTCCACACCGCTACCACTCTCTGAGTAAAGAAGTTCCCCCTCATGTTACCCCTAAACTTCTGTCCCTTAATTCTAAAGTCATGTCCTCTTGTTTGAATCTTCCCTATTCTCAAAGGGAAAAGCTTGTCCACATCAACTCTATCTATCCCTCTCATCATTTTAAAGACCTCTATCAAGTCCCCCCTTAACCTTCTGCGCTCCAGAGAATAAAGACCTAACTTATTGTTAGTGCAGGTGGCGCAGCGTAAGGTTGCTGCCTTACATTGCTTGCAACGCCAGAGTCCCAGGTTCGATCCCGACTACGAGTGTTGTCTGTAAAATACATGGTAAACGGTAGGGAATTGAAGAATACAGTTGAACAGAGGGATCTGGGAATAACTGTGCATAGTTCCTTGAAGGTAGAATCTCATATAGATAGGGTGGTAAAGAAAGCTTTTGGTATGCTAGCCTTTATAAATCAGAGCATTGAGTATAGAAGCTGGGATGTAATGTTAAAATTGTACAAGGTATTGGTGAGACCAAATCTGGAGTATGGTGTACAATTTTGGTCGCCCAATTATAGGAAGGATGTCAACAAAATAGAGAGGGTACAGAGGAGATTTACTAGAATGTTGCCTGGGTTTCAACAGCTAAGTTACAGAGATAGGTTGAATAACCATATAACCATATAACAATTACAGCACGGAAACAGGCCATCTCGGCCCTTCAAGTCCGTGCCGAACAACTTTTTTCCCTTAGTCCCACCTGCCTGCACTCATACCATAACCCTCCATACCCTTCTCATCCATATGCCTATCCAATTTATTTTTAAATGATACCAACGAACCTGCCGCCACCACTTCCACTGGAAGCTCATTCCACACCGCTACCACTCTCTGAGTAAAGAAGTTCCCCCTCATGTTACCCCTAAACCTCTGTCACTTAATTCTAAAGTCATGTCCTCTTGTTTGAATCTTCCCTATTCTCAAAGGGAAAAGCTTGTCCACATTAACTCTGTCTATCCCTCTCATCATTTTAAAGACCTCTATCAAGTCACCCCTTAACCTTCTGCGCTCCAGAGAATAAAGACCTAACTATAAATGCACAGTATGAGTGTGCATTGCTCAGTCTGACCTGTCATGAAACGGCAGTAGTGATTGCATGCTCCATGGTATTTGGTGCGACATGCACTCATGTACCTGGCCCATTGTTCCTATCTGAAATAAATCAACTTTGTCACCAAGTAAACAGTTTTTAAGGAGACGGGAAGAAATGTTACACATGTATTTGGGGATCGCAAATCATTTATAATGGTGTGTGGAGATTCAGAACATACATAAATCTGTTATGATTTGTGTACAGGGTTTTGGTGAGGCCACACCTGGAGTATTGCGTACAGTTTTGGTCTCCAAATCTGAGGAAAGACATCCTTGCCATAGAGGGGGTACAGAGAAGATTCACCAGACTGATTCCTGGGATGTCAGGACTTTCATATGAGGAAAGATTGGATAGACTCGGCTTGTACTCGCTGGAATTTAGAAGATTGAGGGGGGATCTTATAGAAACTTACAAAATTCTTAAGGGGTTGGACAAGCTAGATGCTGGAAGATTGTTCCCGATGTTGGGGGAGTCCAGAACAAGGGGTCACAGTCTAAGGATAAGGGGGAGTTCCTTTAGGACCGAAATGAGGAAAACATTCTTTACACAGAGAGTCGTGAGTCTCTGGAATTCTCTGCCACAGAAGGTAGTTGAGGCCAGTTCATTGGCTATATTTAAGAGGGCGTTAGATGTGGCACTTGTGGCTAAAGGGATCAGGGGGTATGGAGAGAAGGCAGGTACGGGATACTGAGTTGGATGATCAGCCATGATCACATTGAATGGCGGTGCAGGCTCGAAGGGCCGAAGGGCCTACTCCTACACCTATTTTCTATGTTTCTATGTTACGTACAAAGTTAAACTTTCAATTGGGTTATAAGAATAACATAGAACATAGGTGCAGGAGTAGGCCATTCGGCCCTTTCGAGCCAGTATGATCATGGCTCATCATCCAGAATCAGTACCCTGTACATGCTATCCCCCCCCATATCCTCACAGCGAATGCACTGCCGGAGACCCAGGTTCGATCCTGATTATGCGTGGGAGTTTGTACGTTCTCCCCGTAACCTGCGTGGGTGTTCGAGATCTTTGGTTTCCTCCCACACTCCAAAGAACTACAGGTTTATAGCTTAATTGGCTTGGCATAAGAGTAAATTGTCCCTAGTGGGTGTAGAATAGTGTTAATATGCGAGGATCGCTGGACGGCACGGACCCGGTGGGCCAAAGGGCCTGTGCTGTATCTCTAAACTAAACTAAGCTATATCTATCTCTCTCTTGAATACATCCAGTGAATTGACGTCCACTGCCTACTGTGGCAGAGAATTCCACAGACTCACAACTCTCTGGGTGAAAATGTCAGTCCTAAATGACCGACCCCTTATTCTTAAACTGTGACCCCTGGTTCTGGACTCCCTGAACATGGGGAACATTTTTCCTGCTTCTAGCCCACCCAATCCCTTAATAATTGTATATGTTTCTATAAAACGTACAGGTTTGCAGGTTAATTGGCTTGGTATAAGTGTAAATTACCCTGGCCACAAACTCTTTGAACCACTTCCCGCTGGAGGGCGACTCCGGACTGTCAAAGCCGCCACAGCCAGATATATAAACAACTTTTTTCCCCCAAGAGCAGTAGCTCTACTCAATAATCAAAAGTCTGTAGCCTCCTTTTGCTCTGGTATTTTATTTCATTCACATGTTTAACCTGTAATGTTTTATTCTTAATGTTTTCATGTTTTATGTTTTATTCTTAATTGTTTACTGTATGTCGTGTTGCGAGCGGTGCACCAAGGCAAATTCCTTGTATGTGTACATACTTGGCCAATAAACTTATTCATTCATTCAAGATCCCCTCTCATCCTTCTAAATTCAAATGAACACAGTGTAACAGCAGGACTAGGACATTCGGCCCTTCGAGCCAGCACCGCCATTCAAAGTGATCATGGCTGATCATTCCCAATCAGTACCCCGTGCCTGCCTTCTCCCCATATACCCTGACTCCGATATCTTTAAGAGCCTTGTCTAACTCTCTCTTGAAAGTATCCAGCGAAACCGGATTCCACTGCCCTCTGAGGCAGAGAATTCCACAGACTCACAACTCTTTGTGTGAAAAAGTGTTTCCTTGTCTCCGTTCTAAGTGGCTTACCCCTTATGCTTAAACTGTGGCCCCTGTTTCTGGACCATGTTTCAGGGAACATGTTTCGTGCCTCTAGCATGTCCAAACCCTTGATAATCTTATGTTGGAATAAGATCTCCCCTCCCCTCATCTTTCTAAATTCCAGAGTGTACAAGCCCAGCCACCACTCTCTGAGTAAAGAAGTTCCCTCTCATGTTACCCCTAAACTTCTGTCGCTTAATTCTCATGTCATGCCCTCTTGTTTGAATCTTCCCTACCCTCAATGGGAAAAGCTTATCCACGTCAACTCTGTCTATCCCTTTCATCATTTTAAAGACCTCAATCAAGTCCCCCCTTAACCTTCTGCGCTCCAAAGAATAAAGGCCTAACTTGTTCAACCTTTCTCTGTAACTTAGTTGCTGGAACCCAGGCAACATTCTAGTAAATCTCCTCTGTATTCTCTCTATTTTGTTGACATCCTTCCTATAATTAGGCAACCAAAATTGTACACCATACTCCAGAATTGGTCTCACCAATGCCTTGTACAATTTTAACATTACTTCCCTACTCCTATATTCAATGCTCTGATTTATAAAGGCCAGCACACCAAAAGCTTTCATTACCACCCTATCTACATGCGATTCCACCTTCAGGGAACTATGCACAGTTATTCCTAGATCCCTCTGTTCCACAGCATTCCTCAATTCCCTACCATTTACCATGTACGTACTATTTTGATTTGCCCTGCCAAGATGTAGCATCTCACACTTATCAGCATTAAACTCCATCTGCCATCTTTCAGCCCACTCTTCCAAATGGCCCAAATCTGTAGACTTTGAAAATCTACTTCATTATCCACAGCACCACCTATCTTAGTATCATCTGCATATTTACTTATCCAATTTTCCACCCCATCATCTAGATCATTGATGTACATGACAAACAACAGTGGACCCAACACAGATCCCTGAGGCACCCCACTGGTCACCGGCTTCCAACCTGACAAACAGCCATCCACCATTAACACCCAAAGATTGAACCTTCTTAAACAACCTTCCATGGGGAACCTTGTCAAAGGCCTTACTGAAATCCATATAGACTACATTCACTGCTTTACCCTCATCAATTTCCCTTGTAACCTCTTCAAAAAATTCAAGAAGGTTTGTCAAACATGACCTTCCAGGCACAAATCCATGTTGACTGTTCTTGATCAGACCCTGTTTATCCAGATGCTTATATATATATTATCTCTAAGTATCCTTTCCATTAATTTGCCCACCACTGACGTCAAACTAACAGGTCTATAATTGCTAGGTTTATTCTTTCAACCTTTTTAAACAATGGAACAACATGCGCAGTACGCCAATCCTCCGGCACTATTCCCATTTCTAATGACATTGACAATGAAGGAATGGTAATATATTTCCAAGTCAAGAATGTTATTCCCTTATAATGGATCTATACAATGTAAATGGATCGAATGTAATCATGTATTGTCTTTCTGACTGGTTAGCATGCAACAAAAGCTTTTCACTATACACGTAGTGTACTACATGGAGGAGAACCTGCAGGTGGCGCTGTTCCCTATGTCTGTTATTCCCTATCCCTTGGTTCTCTTTTTTAATCAAAAATATTTATTCAAATACTAAACAGTACAGTAAAACACAAGTCAGATCCCCACCACCATAATACATGACATATCATAAGCTATTCACTGGAGTTTAGAAAGATGAGGGGGGGGGGGGGGTCTTATAGAAACATATTAAATTATAAAAGGACAGGACAAGCTAGATGCAGGAAACATGTTCCCAATGTTGGGCGAGTCCAGAACCAGGGGCCACAGTCTTAGAATAAAGAGGAGGCCATTTAAAACTGAGGTGAGAAAAACTTTTTTACCCAGAGAGTTGTGAATTTGTGGAATTCCCTGCCGCAGAGGGCAGTGGAGGCCAAATCACTGGATGGATTTAAGAGAGAGTTAGATAGAGCTCTAGGGGCTGGCGGAGTCAAGGGATATGGGGAGAAGGGAGAAACGGGTTATTGATTGGGGATGATCAACCATGATCATAATCAATGGTGGTGCTGGCTCGAAGGGCCGAATGGCCTCCTCCTGCACCTATTTCCTACGTTTCTATGTTTTTATTATATAACTATGTTACACTCCTTGTCGAGGATACATTCAACCCCCCGCGGTGCCCAGCCGTCCCGGAAATCTCCCAGGGTGCCTGCCCGTGAACAGGGCCGGCTCGTGCAGAGCCCTCTGGTGCCGTGACTCGTGGATGGCCAGCTGGGCCAGGCCCAGGAGCAACCCAACCCAACCAGGACATCCTGGGCCTCACCCTCTCCCCTATGCACAGGGTGTCCAAAGCTGAGGGTGGTGGGTGAACAGTGCAGCCAGAAGGCAAGGAGCAGCCCCTTTAGGTATTCAAACAGTGGCTGTAGCCTCACGCACTCCATGTACACGTGGAACACAGACTCTTCCAGCCCGCAACAGTGGCAGGCGGCTGGCGAGTCTGTGAACCGCGAGAGAACCAGGTTGCTGGGAACTCCTCAGTGCAGTACCCTCCACCCCAGATCCCCGATGTAGAGGGGAGAATCCCTGCATCGCTATTCCCTTGGTTCTCTTGGTGGTGAAGGTCATAGGTTGGGAGGTTCAATGGGAAACTTTACACAGAGGCTAAGCTTGCAAATGGACAAAGACTGGTGCACATTTACACTGTTGTTTGTCCAGGAGACATCTTCCTCTGCATTGCCCTTTGTGACCTTCCTGATAACAACATAGAACAGAAAATAAGTGATAGGAGCAGAATTAAGCAAATCGGCCCATCAAGTCTACTCCGCCATTCAATCATGGCTGATCTAGATCTCTCCCTCCTAACCCCATTCTCCTACCTTCTCCCAATAACCCTTGACACCCGTACTAATCAAGAACCCGTACTATCTCGGCTTTAAAAATATCCATTGACTGGGCCTCCAGCCTTCTGTGGCAAAGAGTTTCACAGATTCACCACCCTCTTACTAAAGAAATTCATTCTCATCTTCCTTTAATTCTGAGGCTATGACCTCTGGTCCCAGACTCTCCCACTCTTGAAAACATCCTCTCAACATCCACTCTATCCAAGCTTTTCACTATTTGGTAAGTTTCAATGAGGCACCCCTCATCCTTCTAAACTCCAGTGAGTACCGGCGCAGTGCCAACAAACGCTCATCATATGTTAACCCACTCATTCCTGGGATCATTCTTGTAAACCTCCTCTGGACCCTCTCCAGAGCCAGCACATCCTTCCTCAGATATGGTGTCCAAAATTGCTCACAATATTCCACAATATTCCAAATGCGGCCTGACCAGCACCTTCTAGAGCCCCAGCATTACATCCCTGCTTTTGTATACAAGCCCTCTTGAAATAAATAGCATTTTGTAGGGCTCATTAATTTGGTTTGTCATGCCAATTGATTTGTTCAGGCCCAGAAGATGTGAAAATTGCATTTTTTAGCCAAAAGCAGCAGTCTCTGAATGTCTTAGAGCAGATCAGAGAAAACTCCCTGGTTAACTCATCCCTTCCCACCCAACCACCCCCTCCCCAGGTACCTTCCCCTGCAACCGCAGGAGATGCAACACCTGTCGCTATACCTCCTCCCTCAACTCTGTCCAGGGACCCCGACAGTCCTTTCAGGTGAGGCAGAGGTTCACTTGCACCTCCTCCAACATCATCTACTGTATCCAATGTTCAAGATGTGGACTGTTGTACATCAACGAGACCAACCACAGACTGGGCGATCGTTTCGTGGGACACCTACGCTCAGTCCGTGTGAACCAACCTGATCTCCTGGTTGCCGGACACTTTAATTCTCCTTCCCATTCCTAGACAGACCTTTCTGTCCTCTATTTTGATCTGTAGGCTCCATTCTCATATCTGTAAACCAGTTGGCAGGTGATCGAATCTCTAGGATCACAAAATTAATAATCTGTCCAACAAATAAAGAAACACAGCCATCTTCAGCTGTGTTTAACTGGATAATGCTTTATGAGATGTCAATGTATCGTTCCACATGTGATAACAGCCAACCTTCACTTGCAGGTTAAAATGACATCATGTGAAGGGATTAATAATATTACCTTTTAATCCCAAATATTAAAGACAGCATAGCTGCCAAGGATGAAAATTTTCTGGAAATATTAAGTCATTGAGGGATTTCTGCCAGGAATGTAGTTTGTTGAATTTCGGGCAGAGTCATAAAGAAACTATATCGAGGGTTCTTATTACAGCCTGCAATGTATTTATATAGAAGCACGGTGAATAATTCATGAATCTTGAACCTATTTAGACTGCTCGCTGCTATTTTTAGCTGCAGCAATCCCTTCTGGAGTTCTGGACTACAAGACTGAAGCTAAAAAAAAAACACTTTGAGGACCATCTTTGTGAACAAGCAGACTTCAATTTATGCGCAGTCATGACTCCTTCAGACACTTTAAAACCAGTAAAGGGGTTTCACTGAATTATTAAAGGCATCCCTCTCTCATTTTTTGCACTGCAATATATCACTTGGGAGGTAATTACTGGAATCTGCAAATCGTTTTTTTCCCCCTTCCTTGCTCTTGAAGCAATTATACAGAAGCCAGCCCTGTCAGTGTTATTGATGGGACTACAGTGTGTGGAGTGTGTGTGCTGCTATTTTTAGCTCTGCGTTTATTGCTGAAGTCCCCCAGAGATTTGCAAAGCTCCAGGACAAGCTGATGTTATTTTAGGCTGCGCCACTTATTATTAGAAACGGCCTGTCAGATCCCATTTGAAACAGAAATTCCTTTCAAACTCCCAGCAGTAAAATCGCTGGCACTGTGCAATTATAGATTTCTAAATTCAGTACACTTCAGTTCCCTTCGAAACCCTCAGACCAATTAGAAGAAAACCCTTCAGAATTGTCCATCCTGGATCCTGCACCATTATAACTTCTTGCCGATTATATATGTCAAGCAGCTTTGTCAGTAATGAAAGGGTTCAGCGACCTCTTATAGACCATGCGGTTCTATATTTGTTGTCTTCTTCCCTCTGGCATGGAAGGGGATAGCCCAATAACAATTTGAATTCACATGGTATCATTGACAAAGAGGATAGACACAAAAAGCTGGAGTAATTCAGCGGGTCAGACAGCACCTCTGGAGAAAAGGAATGGGTGATGTTTTGGGTCAAGATCCTTCTTTGGAGGAGTAATCCTTGGTAACTCTCAACATGAGGAATGGAAGTTGATCCAGGAAGGGAATGATCAGAAAGGGTGATTTACAGCTTCTTCAAAGAGATACACTCTGCGGGTGCAGCAGCATCTAAGGAGCGAAGGAGATAGGCGACGTTTCGGGAGTTTCACAACCTCCTCTCTAAAGGGCCTGTCCCACTAGCGCGCGATTAGACGCGACAAGCGCGACAAATTCGGACGCGGGGGTCGCGTGGGGGTCAGGCGATCCCGGTGCGAGTGAAGGGCCTGTCCCACTAGCGCGCGATTACACGCGCGACGTCCGAAGGAAGGACGTTATTTTTCATCACGTGACGATGCGCATGAGCATGCGCGTTGCACGACGTCGGGCAGTGACGTCATCACGCAACGCCACGCTGAAGACGCACAACGTCAAAACGTCATCACGTTAATCACGTTCTGCGCGATAGGATTTTGCCGCGCGTAATTTTTTAAGCAGTGTCGGTTTTTGGACACTACGCGCGATGTCGACACCAGCTACACAAAACTCGACGAGACTCCGGCGATCGCAGTGGGACAGGGTCACGCGAGGCCGGGCGACTAAAGCGACCACGGTAGGTCGCGCTTGTCGCGTCTAATCGCGCGCTAGTGGGACAGGCCCTTAACTGCTCCTCCTCTGTGATACCCCCTTCCCTCCAACTCTATAAGGAAGAAGGGTCTCGACCCGAAACGTCGCCTATCTCTTTCGCTCCTTAGATGCTGCTGCACCCGCTGAGTTTCTCCAGCTTTTTGTGTAACCCTCGATTCTCCAGCATCTGCAGTTCCTTCTTTAACAATTCTTCAAAGAGATGTTCACTTTTTTCTGAAATGTACAGGCGGGGAGGCAAAGTGATTTTACATGGCAGTTCTAGAGGGCTGGACCACATTGATGCCACATCATTCACAAAAGAACTATTGTTCACTTGAGCCGAGATGGGGTTATGGTGGGAAGCTTGTCAGCAGGGGGCAGCACTGAGGATCAGAATCACCTCCAGGGATCTTCAAGCTGGTTAGTAGTGATTAGAGTCTAGTTATCGAAAGGTCATAATGTCATAAGTAATAGGGGCAGGATTAGGCCATTCGGCCCATTGTCTACTCCGCCATGGCTGATTTATCTCTCCCTCCTAACTCCATTCTCCTGCCTTCTCCCCGTAACCCCCGACAACCCATCCTCACATATTTTACTTGTGGCTATACTTCACAGGACCAACCGTAAATACTTCAGGAAGTCTGAAGAAGGGTTTGCGACTCGAAAAGTCACCCATTCCTTCTCTCCAGAGATGCTGCCTCTCCCGCTGAGTTACTCAAGCATTATCATAGGAAGTTCTAGGGCAGTAATGGATGCTTTACAGGGTCACATATTTTTCCTGTCTCCCTGCTATGACTCTCAGCGAATAATTCACAAACCATGAATCTTGTCAAGAATGCTATTTTTAGCAATAAACCCTGCTAGAATTTGACAGGTTGAGCCAGAAGTGCAGAAGCAAATCATGTTCACCAATCATCATTGTGAACAAGCATTAATTAATTAATGCACAACCAGGGAAGGATTTGAATTACTGAAACAGAATGACATTGACGGAAATCAGAGTAAATTGGAACCATTGCCGTATCGCCGTCACCAGTCTTCAACATGTTTATAATGGGTTCTTAAAGAAAGACTGAAAAAGGGCCCCGGCCTGAAATGTCGCCTATCCATGTTCTCCAGAGATGCTGCCTGAGCCGCTAGGATACTCCAGCACTTTGTGCCTTTTTTTGTAAACCAGCATTTGCAGGTCCTTGCATCCACTCTCTATTGTGTCCTATATTGACATCACAGAACCATTAATCTGAGGTTGATATTACAAGCAAAATGTGTCAATTGAAATCACCCAAACACACCTATGTCATCAAAGACAGCTATTTTACACAGAGAGTCGTGAGTTTTACACAGAGAGTGGTGAGTCTCTGGAATTCTCTGCCACAGAAGGTAGTTGAGGCCAGTTCATTGGCTATATTTAAGAGGGCGTTAGATGTGGCACTTGTGGCTAAAGGGATCAGGGGGTATGGAGAGAAGGCAGGTACGGGATACTGAGTTGGATGATCAGCCATGATCACATTGAATGGCGGTGCAGGCTCGAAGGGCCGAATGGCCTACTCCTGCACCTATTTTCTATGTTTCTATGTTTCTATGTATTGATTAGACATAGACATAGAAACATAGAAAAATAGGTGCAGGTGTAGGCCATCATGGCTGATCATCCTTCTTGTAATGGGGTGACAAGAACTGTACACAATACTCCAAATGCAGCCTAACCAAAGCTTTACAAAATCTGTAGGAAGGAACCGCAGGTGCTGGTTTAAACCGAAGATTAATACAAAAAGCTGGAGTAACTCAGTGGGACAGGCAGCATCTCTGGGGAGAAGGAATTGGTGACGATTCAGCTCGACACCCTTCTTCAGTCTCGGCCCGAAACGTCACCCGTTCCTTCTCTCCATTGATGCTGCCTGTCCTGCTGAGTTACATAGAAACATAGAAACATAGAAAAATAGGTGCAGGAGTAAGCCATTCGGCCTTCGAGCCTGCACAGCCATTCAATATGATCATGGCTGATCCTCCAACTCAGTATCCCGTACCTGCCTTCTCTCCATACCCCCTGATCCCTTTAGCCACAAGTCCCACATCTAACGCCCTCCTAAATATACCCAATGAACTGGCCTCAACTACCTTCTGTGGCAGAGAATTCCAGAGACTCGCCACTCTCTGTGTAAAGAATGTTTTCCTCATCTCGGTCCTAAAGGAATTCCCCCTTATCCTTAGACTGTGACCCCTTGTTCTGGATTTCCCTAACATCGGGAACAATCTTCCAGCATCTAGCTTGTCCAACCCCTTAAGAATTTTGTAAGTTTCTATAAAATCCCCCCTCAATCTTCTAAATTCCAGCGAGTACAAGCCGAGTCTATCCAATCTTTCCTCATATGAAAGTCCTGACATCCCAGGAATCAGTCTGGTGAATCTTCTCTGTACCCCCTCTATGGCAAGGATGTCTTTCCTCAGATTTGAAGACCAAAACTGTACGCAATACTCCAGGTGTGGCCTCACCAAAACCCTGAACAACTGCAGTAGAACCTCCCTGCTCCTATATTCAAATCCTTTCGCTATGAATGCTAACATACCATTTGCTTTCTTCTCTGCCTGCTGCACCTGCATGCCTACTTTCAATGACTTGGGTACCATGACACCCAGGTCTCGTTACTCCAGCTTATTGTGTCTATCAAAGTTTTACAAAGCTCGTCCATGACTTCCAGACTCTTATACTCGATGCTTTGACTGATGAAGGCAAACATACCATATGGCTTCTCTACCACTCAATCCCTCCATACATCAATACGATTTGGGCTCTGTCATTAACTGTATACTGCCCCCTTGTGTCTGACGTCCAAAGTGCAAAACCTAACACTTGCTCGGATTAAATTCCATTTGCCAGTTCTCTGCCCAGATCTGCAACTTATTTGTTTATCCTGCTGTATCCCTTGACAGGCTTCTTCTCTGTCTGCAACTCCACCAATTTTTGTACCATCTCCAAGCTTACTACAATGTATAATCCATCTGCAGATCCTGGTTTACACCAAAGATGTAAACCGCAGAGTACCTCAGTGGGACAGGAAGCATCTCTGGAGAGAAGGAATGGGTGACGTTTTGTGTCGAGACCCTCCAAGTCATTTATATTTACTACAAACAACAGAGTTCCTTAGTCACAGACCTCCAACCAAAATAACACCCTTTCAATACTACACTGTCTTCTATGGGTAAGGCAGTTCTGAATCCAGACTACTAATAATCCAAACTACTGGGTCACCATGGATCTCATGCAACTTATTCTTCTGGGTCAGAAAGTCCATAAAGATAACAACTACATCCCTACCCTAAGTCTTTCCAGGTGCAGCAAAGGTTCACCTGCACCTCCTCCAACCTCATCTATGCATCCGCTGCTCTAGGTGTCAGCTGCTCTACATCGGTGAGACCAAGCGTAGGCTTGGCGATCGATTCGCCCAACACCTGCGCTTGGTTCGCAATAACCAACCTGATCTCCCGGTGGCTCAGCACTTCAACTCCCCCTCCCATTACAAATCTGACTTTTCTGTCCTGGGCCTCCTCCATGGCCAGAGTGAGGATCACCGGAAATTGGGAGGGGCAGCACCACATATCTCGCTTGGGTAGTTTACACCGCAGTGAACATTGACCTCTAATTTCAGGTAGTCCTTACTTTCTCCACCCCTTCTCAGCTCTCCCTCAGCCCACTGTCTCTGCCTCTTCCTTTCTTCTTCCTCCCCCCCCCACCCTCACATCAGTCTGAAGAAGGGTCTCGACCTGAAATGCTGCCTATTTCCTTCGCTCCATAGATACTGCCTCACCCGCTGAGTTTCTCCAGCATTTTTGTCCTACCCGTATCAATCATCTTCATTCTGCAGGTGATGCCAACTGACTATATCATCATCATCATCATCATCACCATCATCATCACCGTCATCGTCATCATCATCATCATCGTCGTCGTCATCGTCGTCGTCATCGTCGTCATCATCATTATCATCATTATCATCATCATCATCATCATCATCATCATCATCATGACCATCATCATCATCATCATCAGCATTGTTGGAAACATCAACGGGCCCGGTGCCTTTCAATGCTGTGTTCGACAGTGATCGCAACTTTTATTGAAGTGTGGATGGCCGTTGGCTCGCTAGGAGCTCATCCGCTCTTTGACACATCTTGTTTTTGGTCCTGCTGGGGGTCCACAGCCCCCTCCACACCTGGCAAACCAGGTGGGGGAGACGGTTTAGTTACCAACTATCCGACCATGGAGCAGGCAGCACGGGATTACAGGGTACCCGTGGCATCTCCTCCCGACCTAACATTAATATATCAGGTGACCAGGTGCACTGTAGGATATAGGTATTTGGTATTGTTATAAAACTGAATTATTATGAGCGGTGCTCAAACATATGTGGAGAATCATGGAGGACAGATATTTGCTAACATTAAACATGCTCAAGATCACATCCAATCAATGATCATAAATGGTATCCTAGAAAGTTATCAAAGCTAGAATCAAACACAACACAACACAAACACAAACAAAGATAGACACCAAATGCTGGAGTAACTCAGCGGGACAGGCAGCATCTCTGGAGAGAAGGAATGGGTGGGTGACGTTTCAGTTTGAGACCCTTCTTCAGACTCGACCTGAAACCTCACCTGTTCCTTCTCTCCAGTAATGCTGCCTGTCCTACTGAGTTACTCCAGCATTTTGTGTCTATTTTCAGTTTAAACCAGCATCTGCAGTTCCCTTCTACACACCACAACACAAGCGCTGAGTGCACCACACAATTTTCATGTACCAACAAGCCACACATAAGCTCAGGAATTCATATTCATTTGATAAATTATGGACTGATATAGCTTTGAAAAACATTATTTAGTTTGTCCGTGATAATTTGAAGTTATCGACTTACATCAGAGTCACTGCCTTCTCGCAGGTTGTAGGTCAGGTCATGTTGGATATCGTCAATGAATTTCTGCGCATATTCTGGATATAGCTCTAGCACCTCCCGCAAACCCTTCAGAATGATGTACTGCAGGTCACAGTAGGTCAGAGCCTTCACATTGGCATTAGTCTTAATCACCTGGTCCTTGGCCAGAAAGTCGGAGCCAATCAAATCGCCTTTTCCTAGGCAAGGAAAAAGAAATTCCAAGTCAGTAGATAGTTGCAGAGACCCACAAAGGCAACAAGGTCGTGTGGCTCACTGATTGAAACCAGTCTGTTTAAGTTTAATAGTATGCTGATGGCGCTCCCGTGTGATAATCCCTGAACATTAATTCCAATATCAATTGTGCGTTTTTTAAATTATGAATTGATTTCATGTGTGACTATCAATAGAACGTACATGTGAGACCCATGCGCTGAAGACTGGTCAACTGGATTAAACATTCATTACAATTTATGATGCAGCTTAATAGTTGTACGAGAACATAAGAAATGGGAACAGGAATGAATGAATGAATGAATGAATACGTTATACTTCATTGTCATGTGACAATTCACAGTGAAATTCCGTGTTGTGCTTACCCACGGTATGCAAAGATTCGCCACATAATGGGTGCCGACAATGTTACAGAACTATCCCGCACCAGGTCCTCTTTGGTTCTCTCCCCTCCCCCCCTCCTTTGTTCTCCCCTTCCCCCTCATGTGGTCCCCCCACGCCGGATCCTCCTGTCTTCCCGGCAGTGTGTCCTCCAATTTCATAATATCTTCACTCTTCAACAAGATCACGGCTGATTTAGTTCCTCAGCATACCTTCCTGCACAAACCTTGACCCCCTTAATATCGATTTTTTTTTTGGTGTGACCATTCTCTCTTTCGAACAAACTCATTGACTGAGTCTCCACAGCATTCCTGAGAGAATTCCAAACATTCTTTAGAGTCTGCGTTTCATTCCATCTTCAACTTCATCTCCAGACTTTAGTCTGTGTTTCATGAGTTAGATAGGGCTCTTAAAGATAGTGGATATGGGGAGAAGGCAGGAACGGGGTACTGATTGGGGATGATCAGCCATGATCACATTGAATGGCAGTGCTGGCTTGAAGGGCCGAATGGCCTACCCCTGAACCTATTGCCTATTGTCATTTCCATCTTATCTCCAGATAGAGTTTCATTCCATCTTAGTGTGAAATAGCCAAAATGTATTTTGAAGCTAAAACCCACAGTTCTAGGCACTCCAGCCTAGGAAACATCATTTCTACATCTATATTTGTACAGCCCCTAATACATTTTGCATACTTTCCTAAGATCATTTCTCATTCACCTAAATTCAAGATTGTACAGACTCAGTCTACTTAATATGATAACTGTATGAGTTATCAAACTGGTGAAGGTTCATTGCAGATGCAAGTAACAGCAGATGGTAGTTTACGAGGAAAGACACAAAGTGCAGGAGTAACAGTGAGTCAGGCAGCATCTCTCGAGGACATGGATGGGTAACGTTTCAGGTCAGAGCCTTTCTTCAGACTAATTAAGGGTCCAGACACATCTCCTCCAGAGAGGGTGGGGGGTGGAGGTGTAGAGTGACTGAACATCCATAGTAAAGATGAGGGAGTGGGGGCTCGCTGGAAAACGGAAGTCATTAAAGAGACAAAGAGAGTGTGAGGTGTCTTGGACATAGGTTGGGAGAAATTGGACCGGGGGGGATGGGATGGAGTTGGGGTACGTGGAGATCATTGCAGTGGGACAGGAGCAGGCAGAAACAATGGGTGTGCCAGGGCAGTTGTGGTTATGGACTTTTGGGAGAAGGTAAATCCTGGCTGTGCGGGGCTGGGAAACGATAAGGTTGGAGGCTGTGCAAGGCAGGCAGCCAGAAGTGATGAAATCAGGAATGGTGTTTGAGATAGTGGCCTGGTGCTCATCTGTGGAGTCATGGACCAAGGATAAGTAGGAGGAGGTATCTGAGAGTTGTCGCCTGGCCTCAGCCCATCAGCGTGCACCTCCCTTGTCAGCGGGTTTGAAGATAATGTCGGGGTTGCTGCAGAGTGAGCGGAGGGCTGGACATTCAGAGGGGGTGAGGTTAGTGGGAGTTATGTATGGGGAGTGGAAAAGTTGGTGTCACTCCAGAGCAAGAAATAAATAGGTGTAGAGTAGAAGGTGGTGCGGGAAAGTCCAGGTCCAGGGTCGGCTTGGCCTACCTGATCTCCGGGTTGCCAAACATTTTAATTCCCCTTCCCATTCCCACAATGACCTTTCTATCCAACGCTTCCTCCATTGACAGTGAGATTAAATACAAATTGGAGGAACAGCACCTCATATTTCGCTTTGGCAGCTCACACCCCAACGGGTTGAATATTAACTCCTCTCACTTCAAGTAAACATTACATCCCCTCTCTCTCTCCCCATCCCTCCTGTCATTCTAGTTTCACTGTCGTCCTGTTGAGTTTCGCTGTCTGTATAACTTGTTATTACCTTCCCCACAGCCAACAATGAGATATTGTGGGTCCTTGATCATCATTGCTTGCTGCATATCTTTCGTTCATTTGTTCTTTGCGTCTTTTACATCTCTCGTTTCCCTTTCCCCTCACTCTGTTCCTTTTCTACAGAATTGCTGCCTGACCCACTGACGTGCTCCAGCTTTATGTGTCTATCTGCAGGTTCTTGCATCTCTTTATAATGCAGAATATAGGCAGCGCCACCAACGTTTGCAGAGGCCTCTGCAGTGCGTCTGTCTATTTTTAAATTTTTGTCCCATTGAGTGTATAGTTTGTGGTGGTTTATATATTGTCTTTAACTGTGTATATGTGGGGGGTGGTGGGGGGGGGGGGGACTTGTATATCTCTTCCTGTACGGGGACACGACCTTTCCCTGTCGGGTCTCCGTTGTCGTTGGGGCCTAGCACCGTGGAGCGGCCTTCAACTGGAATGACCTAGCGGCTCCAGTCACAGAGCCTGCGGACTCACCATCATGAAGCTGGCCGGCATCGGAGCGTGGAGAGCTGTGGTGACGCGCGGCTGCGACCCGACTCCAGAGCTTCGGAGGCTCCAGCCGCAGGCCCGGTGGACGGTAACATCTGGAGCTTGCAGGCCCCTGGTGGGAGACCGCTTTTCGGAGTTCCCTCAATGGCAACTTCTCCCGCCCGCCCGAATTGCGGGGCAGAAAACGACCCGGAGCGGGGCCTTACATCACCGGTGCGGCCTTAACGGCTGCGGGACTTACCATTGCTCGCCGGGGCTTTGACCGGGAAAAGAATGGAGAGCAGGGGAGAGACAAGACTTTGTTTTCCATCACAGTGAGGAGGAGATTCACTGTGATGGATGTTTGTGTGAATTGTGTTAATTGTGTGTCTTGGTTTTTTTCTTGTGTGACTGCAGAAACCACATTATGTTTGAACTTCATTTGAGGTTCAAATGACAATAAACGGTATTGTAATTGTATTTGTAATTGTAAGAATGGCCACAGCATGCTCGAATTACTTGCATTCAGTATTGTTTTGATGGTGGATGTCAGAATTTGATATGTCATGTTAATGCCATTACCACCTATCGTGAGTGTTTTTTGTTGAAATGCTAGATAGACACAAAATGCTGGAGTAAGTGGCAGCGTCTCTGGAGAGAAGGAAAGGGTGACGTTTTGGGTCGAGACCCATCTTCAGACTGAAATGTTGCTCAGTTCAGTTTAGTTTCTTGTCACATGTACCGAGGTACAGTGAAAAGCATTAGTTGCGTGCTAACCAGTCAGCAGAAATACAATCCATGATTACAATCGAGCCGTTAATGTACAGATACTGTACATGATAAGACAATAACATTTAGTGCAAGGTATAGCCAGCAAAGTCCGATCAAGGATGATCCAAGGGTCACCAAAGAGGTAGATGGTAGTTCAGCGCTCTCTGGTTGTGGTAAGATGATTCAGTTGCATGATAACAGCTGGGAACAAACTTTCCCTGAATCTGCTGGTGTGCATTTTCACACTTCTATAGCTTTTGCCTGATGGGAGAGGGGAGAAGATGGAGTGGCTAGGGTGTGACTCATCCTTGATTATGCTGCTGACCTTGCGAGGCAGCGTGAGGTATAAATGGAGTCAATGGAAGAGAGGTTGTTTTGTGCGTAAGAAAAACCTGCAGATACTGATAACATCGAAGGTAGACACAAAATGCTGGAGTAACTCAGTGGGTGAGTCAGCATCTCTGGAGAAAAGAAGTTGCCGATGTTTCGGGATGAAGAAGGGTCTCGACCCGAAAAATCGGAGGAAGGAGGGTCGAGTTGCAGAAGGTCTCAACCCGAAACATCGCCAATTCCTTCTCACTAGAGATGCCTCACCCGCTGAGTTACTCCAGCATTTTGTGTCTAGGTTGGTTTGTGTGATGGTCTGGGCTGCGCCACTATTCGATGCGATTTCTTGCGGCATATATTTGCCTCTCGCTGTCACTTCTTATGCTACGTGGAGCTGATTGATAGGAATTAGTGTAATGGAACCCAAAACAGGGCAGAACAAATGAAGTTCTGTGCCGTCAATGACAGGGAAAACACGAGAAGATGTATTGATTCAAAAATCAAGTCTATTGCCATCATTTATGCTTTCCTAGTCTTTACCACTCAGATTTTTGAACAAAGTTTCTAAAGCGAAAAGTCTTCAGCCCTACAGGTCTCCGGTGGTGCTTGTGTCACCCAGCCCGCTACCCCTTCACACCACTCCTAAAGGTGCAAGCTGATGTCAGACCAATTTGTCCACAAGAGGAGGTACAGTCTGAACAATCACTTGCACAACCCAAAAATAAATCATAGCACAGGGCAATCTAGCGAGTGCTTACCTTAGTTTAGTTTAGTTTACAGATACAGCACAGAAACAGACCCTTCAGCCCACCGAGTCCACACTGACCAGCAATCCCCACACACTAACATCATCCACACACACAGGACAACTTATCATTTTACCTAGACTATTAGCCTACAAACCTGTACATCCATCATTCATTCAATGGCTACATACACCATAGAGTCAGAGAGTGATACAGTGTGGAAACAGGCCCTTTGGCACAACTAGCCCACACCTGCCAACATGTCCCAGCTACACTAGTCCCACCTGCCTGCATTTGGTCCATATCCTTCCAAACCTGTCCTATCCATGTATCTGTCTAACTGTTTATTAAACGTTGGGATAGTCCCAGCCTCAACTACCTCCTCTGGCAGCTTGTTCCATGCACCCACCACCCTTTGTGGGAAAAAGATACCCTTCAGATTCCTATTAAATCTTTTCCCCTTCACCTTAAACCTATATCATCTGGTCCCCGATTCCCCTACTCTAGGCAAGAGACTCTGTGCATCTACCTGATCTATTCCTCTCATGATCTTATATACCTCTATAAGATCACCCCTCATCCTCCTGCACTCCGTAGAATAGAGTCCCAGCCTACTCTCATATAACCATATAACAATTACAGCACGGAAACAGGCCTTCTCGGCCCTTCCAGTCCGTGCCGACCATTTATTTTCCCCTAGTCCCATCTACCTGCACTCAGACCATACCCCTCCATTCCCTTCCCGTCCATATACCTATCCACTTTACTTTTAAATGTTAAAATCGATCCTGCCTCCACCACTTCTGCTGGAAGATCATTCCACACAGCCACCACTCTCTGAGTAAAGAAGTTTCCCCTCATGTTACCCCTAAACTTCTGTCCCTTAATTCTCATGTCATGCCCTCTTGTTTGAATCTTCCCTACCCTCAATGGGAAAAGCTTATCCACATCAATTCTGTCCATCCCTTTCATCATTGTACACCATACTCCAGAATTGGTCTCACCAATGCCTTGTACAATTTTAACATTACTTCCCTACTGCTATATTCAATGCTCTGATGTATAAAGGCCAGCACACCAAAAGCTTTCTTTACCACCCTATCTACATGCGATTCCACCTTCAGGGAACTATGCACAGTTATTCCTAGATCCCTCTATTCCACAGCATTCCTCAATTCCCTACCATTTACCATGTACGTCCTATTCTAGTGAATCTCCTCTGTACTCTCTCCCCATAGCTTAGACCCACAAGTCCTGGCAACATCCTCATAAATCTTCTCTGTACCCTTTCCAGCTTGACAACACCTTTCCTATTACACGGTGCCCAAAATTAAACACCAGTAGCTGGAAGAGCACCACTTGCATTGTGGTTTGCTCCTTTAAGAAATGGGAGAGTTCAAGGTTCAAAAAGCCCTCCTTTATTTTATGCTCTTACTGGTCCCTAGCAGTAATAATCCTGACCCAATTGCAAATTGCAAAGTCACTTATCACCTCTCCTCAGCATCAAAGAACGGAGACGAAGAAACACTTTTTCTCACAACAGAGATGAGGAAACACTTTTTCTTAGAACGGAGACGAGGAAACACTTTTTTCTCACAGAGAGTGGTGAGTGTGGAATTCTCTGCCTCAGACGGCTGTGGAGGCCGGTTCTCTGGATACTTTCAAGAGAGAGCTAGATAGGGCTCTTAAAGATAGCGGAGTTAGGGGATATGGGACGAAGGCAGGAACATGGTACTGATTGGGGATGCTCAGCCATGATCACATTGAATGGCGGTGCTGGCTCGAAGGGCCAAATGGCCTACTCCTGCACCTATTGTCTATTGCCTATGGTCTATTGTCAAATCCGATCTCCCAACCTACCCACCAACTACCTGCTGTGGACAGAGCTTCTGAGCAGCCATTACCAAGTCCCAGTGATACAGACCTAGAGTACCTGATAACTGATGGTTCAACTCTCTCTGCAAACTGTTCACACACCACGCCCAATGATCTACCACTTGTTTGTGTTCTCTCTGCCATAAGGCCTTTGTATCTGTTACATGCGCAAGGTTTGTTGGACTCCATGAGCACTGGAAGAGTTCAGCAGTGGCTTCTTGCACAAACATGCATTGGTCTATTGTGTTCAATACCACATGTTTAATGGCGCTTTTCCCAACAATTAAGAATTTCTAGCCAAAGTAAGAGGCAACATTTTTTTAAGTAAACCTTCTCCATCCTCCCCTTACCCCACATGGTAACTTTTAAGTAAGGAAGGTGATTTGTGGAA
Organism: Raja brachyura; assembly: GCA_963514005.1. The sequence goes on along the minus strand of OY740787.1, from coordinate 95,191,282 downwards.
CCCAACAAGGGAGGGACGATGGGCAGATGGAACCCGTTGGGACAGGGGGTTGGAAATCCAGAGGGTTAAAAGTTTAGGTACTGGTCCATCTTTTAAATAGCAGCAAGCAGGAGTTTCATGTGTGCATTGTCTAGTGCAGAACACCTCAACAAACTGAAGAGTGGTTCTCTGAAGAACTACCTCTTGGAATGTGAAACAGGTTGAATGTGGTGTAGGACGGCACGGTGGCACAGCGGTAGACCTACTGCCTTACAGCGCCAGAGACCCGCGTTCGATCCTGACTACGGGTGTTTGTCTGCATGGAGTTTGTACGTTCTCCCCGTTTCTCCAAGATCTTCGGTTTCCTCCCATATTACAAAGACGCACAGGGTTGTAGGTTAATTGGCTTGGTATAAGTGTAAATTGTAAACTGTCATTTGTGTGTGTGTAGGATAATGTTAATGTGCGGGGATCGCTGGTCAGTGCAGAATCGGTGGGCCGAATGGCCTGTTTCCGCGCTGTATCTCTAAACTGAACTAAAACAAATTCAAAATGCATTAGTGTCAATGGAGATTCAGGCACTGCGGGTATCAAGTCAAGTTCCTTTTCCCTTTAATTATTTCTCTTTGTTAATTTTCTTTATTTTATTATAAATTTAATTTTACTATGACCAGAAATTGTATTGTTTAGCTGATTTTTTTTAAACACCGTGTGAGCTAAAATCTGGCAGGAAGAATTTCGGGATGAAATCACTCCAAATGCGTAACAGGACTGATTACGTCCAGATGCACCCTTAAGGGCCTGTCCCACTTACACAATATTTGCCGGCACATGTCATAGTCGCAGCAGGTCGCCGAAAATGTTCAACATGTTGAAATTCCAGGCCCTTTACTAGCAGACTTGATATTTTCCCATTATCAGGCATGCATCTAATAATGTTATTATTTGAGTACACACATTCTTGCTGGCACTTACATGACTTGTCAGTCGGGGTCTAAACAATGGTGTTAAGGGAACAGTCTATATGCGGCACAGAACACATGAATAAGTAAGTAAGTAAGTAAGTTTGTACCATTTTGGTCGCCTAATTACAGGAAGGATGTCAACAAAATAGAGAGAGTACAGAGGAGATTTACTAGAATGTTGCCTGGGTTCCAGCAACTAAGTTACAGAGAAAGGTTGAACAAGGTTGAATTTTATTTTTTGGAGTGCAGAAGGTTAAGGGGGGACTTGATTGAGGTCTTTAAAATGATGAAAGGGATAGACAGAGTTGACGTGGATAAGCTTTTCCCATTGAGGGTAGGGAAGATTCAAACAAGAGGGCATGACATGAGAATTAAGGGACAGAAGTTTAGGGGTAACATGAGGGGGAACTTCTGTACTCAGAGAGTGGTGGTTGTGTGGAATGATCTTCCTGCAGAAGTGGTGGAGGCAGGATCGATTTTAACATTTAAAAGTAAAGTAGATAGGTATATGGACGGGAAGGGAATGGAGGGGTATGGTCTGAGTGCAGGTAGATGGGACTAGGGGAAAATAAATGGTTGGCACAGACTGGAAGGGCTGAGAGGGCCTGTTTCCGTGCTGTAATTGTTATATGGTTATATGGTTAAGTTTATTGGCCAAGTATTCACATATACAAGGAATTTGCTTTGGTGCTCCACCCACAAGTAACAACATGACATACAGTGAAAGTTACGAATGAAAAACACTAAACATTAATAATAATAAAACATTAATGATAAAACACCATTGATCAAGCATGTGAACCAACAAAATACCAGATCAAAGGGAGACTACAGATTTTTGGCTGTTGGGTAATGCAACTACTCATGGATAAAAACTGTTTTTATGTCTGGCTGTGGCAGCTTTGACGGTCCGGAGTCGCCTTCCAGAGGGAAGTGATTCAAAGAGTTTGTGGCCAGGGTGAGAGGGGTCAGAGATGATCTTGCCCGCTCACTTCCTGGCCCTTGCAGTGTACAGTTCATCAATGGAGGGAAGGTTGCAGCCAATAACCTTCTCTGCTGATCGGATGATTCGCTGCAGCCTCCAGGTGTCGTGCTTGGTGGCTGAGCCAAACCAGACCATGATGGAGAAGGTGAGAACAGACTCTACGATGGCCGTGTAGAATTGGACCATCATTGCCTGTGGCAGATTATGCTTCCTCAGCTGCCGCAGGAAGTACATCCTATGTTGTGCTTTTTTCACTGTGGAGTCGATGGTAGCCCCCCACTTAAGGTCCTTGGAGATGATGGTTCCCAGGAACTTAAAAGACTCCACAGATGTGACTGTGCTGTTGTTGATGGTGAGTGGGGTGAGGGGAGGGGGAGCTCTCCTAAAGTCTACAATCAATTCCACTGTGTTAAGAGCATTGAGCTCCAGGTTGTTGCGATGGCACCAGGACGCCAGCGGTGTCACTTCCTGTCTGTAGGCAGATTTCTCCCCACCCTGGATCAGTCCAATCAGGGTTGTGTCGTCCGCAAACTTGAGAAGCTTGACAGAGGAGTCTGTGGAGGTGCAGTCGTTGGTGTAGAGAGAGTAGAGGAGAGGGGAGAGTACGCAGCCTTGCGGTGCTCCTATGCTGAGCGTTTGCGGGTCCGAGATGTACTTTCCCAGCCTCACATGCTGCTTCCTGTCTGTCAGGAAGTTGGTGATCCACTGACAGAGGGGTTCAGGCACAGTTAACTGGGAGAGTTTGGAGTGTAGTAGCTCTGGCACAATGGTGTTGAATGCAGAGCTAAAATCAACAAACAGGATCCTCGCATAGGTCCCCTGGCGGTCTAGGTGCTGTGGGATGAAGTGCAGGCCCAGGTTGACTGCATCATCCACAGATCTATTGGCCCGATACGCAAACTGCAGAGGGTCCAGCAGGGAGTTTGTGATATTTTTCAGCTTGGCCAGCACACGCCTTTCGAGTGCCTTCATGACTACAGAGGTCAGTGCGACAGGCCTGTAGTCATTAAGACGATGAAACTAAGTTTGTTCTTTTATCATTACTTAACAGGCGATTCAGGGCTGACTGGGCAGCTTCAGGGTGTGCTAGCCCTGACAGAAATGCTCACTCAGTACCGTATATAATTGCCAAGTTATTTATTCAGTGAACCCCACTGGTGGTGACACACCATCACCAGAGCTTTGGGCGGCTCAGGGAAAGAGGCAAAGATAAGCACATTCCAGAGAGTCCTTCATAAATTCATAAGTTCATAAGCCATGGGAGCAGAATTAGGTCATTCGGCCCATCAAGTCAACTCCACCATTTAATCATGGCTGCTGTATCATTCCTTCCTAACCACATTCTCCTGCTTTCTCCCCATAACCCCTGACACTCAATAGTGGTCAGGAATCTCTGCAGGAACTGCTGGTGGTAGTTTACACCAAAGGTAGACACAAAATGCTGGTCCTTCAATGGGACAGGCAGCATCTCTGGTGAGCAGGAGTGGGTCCCAAATGGCCCAATTCTGCTCCTATCACTTATGAACATCAAGAATCTATCTATCTTTGTCTTTAAAATATCCATTAATTGCCTCCGCAGACTTCTGTGGCCTTCTACTTATCGGATGCAGAATGTGTTTACAGACTGAGGTCTACTGAAGCAATGATCAGAGGGAAATATGATGTCGTGCGGATAATCTTCAGACACACTCATGTCCTACGTTGCTCTCCCCACGATCATCAAGGTTGTTGTGACGATCAGCCTCCTAGCGACTGGATTACGCCATCAGATTAATTTCATATCCTTCCATTTTTAGCTTTCCGGAGCACAGGAAAGGTCACCCCAGCTCTCGAATTGCATAAGAATAAGTTCATCAATTTTGCTTTTAGTGAGGAGAAAGTAGCAGCCAGGGCATTGTACATTGCCAACTTTACTGGCCTCCCGTGAATCCTGGATGCCACTAATCACACTTACATGTGCACAAAGGCTCCCAATAATAACCCAGAGCAAATGTGTCTCCATCAGTGTACATGTGGAAACTGGTCATTAAATCATACGATCAAAAGTGATAGGAGCAGAATTAGGCCATTCGGCCCATCAAGTATTCACTGGAGTTTAGAAGGATGATGAATGAGATGAGGAAAAACTTTCCAATGTTGGGCAAGTCCAGAACCAGGGGCCACAGTAGAAACATAGAAACATAGAAAATAGGAGCAGGAGTAGGCCATTTGGCCCTTCGAGCCAGCACCGCCATTCAATATGATCATGGCTGATCATCCAACTCAGTATCCTGTACCTGCCTTCTCTCCATACCCCCGATCCCTTTAGCCACAAGGGCCACATCTAACTCCCTCTTAAATATAACCAATGAACTGGCCTCAACTACCGTCTGTGCAGAGTATTCCACAGATTCACCACTCTCTGTGAGAAAAATGATTTCTCATCTCGTTCCTAAAAGACTTCCCCCTTATCCTTAAACTGTGACCCCTTGTTCTGGACTTCCCCAACATCTGGAACAATCTTCCTGCATCCAGCGTGTTCAACTCCTTAAGAATTTTGTAAGTCTCTATAAGATCCCCCCTCAATCTTCTGAATTCTAGCAAGTACAAGCCGAATCTATCCAGTCTTTCTTCATATGAAAGTCCTGCCATCCCAGGAATCAGTCTGGTGAACCTTCTCTGAACTCCCTCTATGGCAAGAATGTCTTTCCTCAGATTGGAAGACCAAAACTGTGTGCAATACTCCAGGTGTGGCCTCACCAAGACCCTGTACAACTGCAGTAGAATCTCCCTGCTCTCATACTCAAATCCTTTTGCTATGAATGCTAACATACCATTCGCTTTCTTCACTGCCTGCTGCACCTGCATGTCTGAAGAAGGGTCTCGACCCGAAACGTCGCCTATCTCCTTCACTCCTTAGATGCTGCTGCACCCGCTGAGTTTCTCCAGCTTTTTGTGTAACCCTGCCTACTTTCAATGACTGGTGTACCATGATACCCAGGTCTCGTTGCATCTTCCCTTTTCCTAATCGGCCACCATTCAGATAATAGTCTACTTTCCTGTTTTTGCCACCAAAGTGGATAACCTCACATTTATCCACATTATACTGCAACTGCCATGCATTTTCCCACTCATGCAACCTATCCAAGTCACCTTGCAGCCTCCTAGCATCCTTCTCACAGCTAACACTGCCCCCCAGCTTCGTGTCATCCGCAAACTTGGAGATGTTGCATTCAATCCCCTCATCCAGATCATTAATATATATTGTAAATAGCTGAGGTCCCAGCACTGAGCCTTGTGGTACCCCACTAGTCACTGCCTGCCATTCTGAAAAGGACCCTACTCCTACTCTTTGCTTCCTGTCTGCCAGCCAGTTCTCTATCCACATCAATACTGAACCCCCAATGCCTTGTGCTTTAAGTTTGCATACTAATCTCTTATGTGAGACCTTGTCGAAAGCCTTCTGAAAGTCTAGATATAACACATCCACTGGTTCTCCCTTATCTACTCTAGTAGTTACATCCTTGAAAAATTCTATGAGATTTGTCAGACATGATTTATCTTTCATAAATCTATGCTGACTTTGTCCAATGATTTCACCACTTTCCAAATGTGCTGCTATCCTATCTTTAATATCTTCCAGAGTGGTGAGTCTCTGGAATTCTCTGCCACAGAAGGTAGTTGAGGCCAGTTCATTGGCTATATTTAAGAGGGCGTTAGATGTGGCACTTGTGGCTAAAGGGATCAGGGGGTATGGAGAGAAGGCAGGTACGGGATACGGAGTTGGATGATCAGCCATGATCACATTGAATGGCGGTGCAGGCTCGAAGGGCCGAATGGCCTACTCCTGCACCTATTTTCTATGTTTCTATGTTTCTAACTGACTCTAGCATTTGCCCCACTACCGATGTTAGACTAACTGGTCGGTAATTCCCCGTTTTCTCTCTCCCTCCCTTTTTAAAAAGTGAGGTTACATTAGCTACCCTCCAATCCTCAGGAACTACTCCAGAATCTAAAGGGATTTGAAAAATTATCACTAATGCATCCACTATTTCTGGGGCTACTTCCTTAAGTACTCTGGGATGCAGCCTATCTGGCCCTGGGGATTTATCGGCCTTTAATCCCTTCAATTTACCTAACACCACTTCCCGGCTAACCTGAATTCACTCAGTTCCTCCATCTTATTTGACCCCCGGTCCCCTCCTATTTCCGGCAGATTATTTATGTCTTCCTTAGTGAAGACAGAACCAAAGTAGTTATTCAATTGGTCTGCCATGTCCTTGTTCCCCATGATCAATTCATCAGTTTGTGACTGCAAGGGACCTTCATTTGTTTTAACTAATCTTTTTCTCTTCACATATCTATAAAAACGTTTGCAGTCAGTTTTTATGTTCCCTGACAGTTTTCTTTCATAATCTATTTTCCCTTTCTTAATTAAGCCCTTTGTCCTCCTCTGGTGGTCTCTGAATTTCTCCCAGTCCTCTGATAGGCTGCTTTTTCTGGCTAATTTGTATGGTTCATCTTTTGTTTTGATACTATCCCCGATTTCCCTTGTTATCCACGGATGCACTACCTTCCCTGATTTATTCTTTTGCCAAACTGGGATCAATTTGACAACAAATTGTTGTAGTTCATCCATGCAGTCTTTAAATGTCTTCCATTGCACATCCACCGTCAACCATTTAAGAATCAATTGCCAGTCTATCTTGGCCAATTCACGTCTCATGCCTTCAAAGTTACCTTTCTTTAAGTTCAGAACCCTTGTTTCTGAATTAACAATGTCACTCTCCATCCTAATGAAGAACTCAACCATATTATGGTCACTCTTGCCCAAGGGGCCACGCACAACAAGGCTGCTAACTAACCCTTCCTCATTACTCAATACCCAGTCCAGAATAGCCTGCTCTCTCGTTGGTTCCTCTACATGTTGGTTTCAAAAACTATCCCGCATACATTCCAAGAAATCCTCTTCCTCAGCACCCCTGCCAATTTGATTCACCCAATCTATATGTAGATTGAAGTCGCCCATTATAACTCTTTTACCTTTGTTGCACGCATTTCTAATTTCCTGTTTGATGCCATCCCCAACTCCACCACTACTGTTAGGTGGCCTGTACACAACTCCCACTAGCGTTTTCTGCCCCTTAGTGTTTCGCAGCTCTACCCATATCGATTCCACATCCTCAAAGCTAATGTCCTTCGTTTCTATAGCGTTAATCTCCTCTCTAACCAGCAACACTACCCCACATCCTTTTCCCTTGTGTCGATCCCTCCTGAATATTGAATATCCCTGGTTTTTCAGCTGTCAGCCTTGGTCACCCTGGAGCCATGTGTCTGTGATCCCAACTATATCATATTCATTAATAACTATCTGTACATTCAACTCATCCACCTTATTACGAATGCTCCTCGCAGTGAGATACAAAGCCTTCAGGGTACACAAAAGGCTGGAGAAACTGAGCGGGTGCAGCAGCATCTAAAGAGAGAAGGAGATAGTCGACGTTTCGGGTTGAGAGCCTTCAGGCTTGTTTTTACAACACTCTTACCCCTTATACAATTATGTTGAAAAGTGGCCCTTTTTGATTTTTGCCCTGGATTTTTCTGCCTGCCACTTTTACTTTTCACCTTGTCTTACAGTATTAGAATAAAGGGGAGGGTCATTTAAGACTGAAGTGCAAAAAAACGTTTTCACCCAGAGAGTTGTGAATTTATAGAATTCTCTGCCACAGAGGGCAGTGGAGGCCAAGTCACTGGATGGATTTAAGAGAGAGTTAGATAGAGCTCTAGGGGCTAGTGGGGTCAAGGGATATGGGGAGAAGCCAGGCACGGGTTATTGATAGGGGACGATCAGCCATGATCACAATGAATGGCGGTGCTGGCTCGAAGGTTTCTCTGGTTCTATGCTTCTATGTTAAATCTACTCCGCCATTCAATCATGGCTGATCTATCTCTCCCCCCTAACCCCATTCTCCTATCTCCTCCCCATGACCTCTGACACCTGTTGTGAGGCCATCATGAGATGATCACCTGGTCAAGAGCAGAATGTCTTGATGGTCAATACCAGGGTTCCTAGCAGCAACATGGACCTTTTATTCTGAAAGACTCTGCCCTGGCAGACATAGTCGTTGAACAGTACTGTCTGCAGGGACTGATGCTGGGAGACAGGGATTACACCCTTATTCCAGGCTGTTCACACCAGTCACTGTAGGTCTGCAGCAGCTGTGAACTCAAGGGACAGAGTTCTTGTGAAGAACACAAGCCTGCATCAGTCTGGGGAAACTCTGCAGTACACAACCCATTGTTCAGTTTTGTTTAGGTTAGAGATACAGCGTGAAAACAGGCCCTTCGGCCCACCAAGTCCGCACCGACCAGCGATCCCCGCACATTAACACTATCCTGCACACATCAGCCAATTAACCCTGTACGTCTTTGGAATATTGGAGGAAACCGAAGATCTCGGTGAAAACCCATGTAGTACGGAGAACGTACAAACTCCGTATAGACAGCACCCGTAGTCAGGATCGAACCCGTGTCTCCGGTGCTGCGAGCGTTGTAAGGCAGCAACTCTACCGCTGTGCCACTGTGCAACCATGGCATTGGCGGGATGTACTCTTAATGTGTCGAAGAGTTACATAGCATGGACTTGCCCTTCATTCTTAAAGGAATATGTTGGCCCTAAACTCACCCAATCTCACAATTAAAGAGCTTCCAATTGTCAGATGTCCCCTTACCTGCAAGCGACCTCTCCCACTCAACCCTTGCAAGTTCCTATTGAATGCCATCAAGATTCACCTTACATAGATACATAGAAAATAGGTGCAGGAGTAGGCCATTCAGCCCTGCGAGCTAGCACCATTATTCAATGTGATCATGGCTGATCATCCACAATCAGTACCCCATTCCTGCCTTCTCTCTATATCCCTTGACTCCGCTAACCCTGAGAGATCTAACCTGCCGCAATCCTATTATTATTTAAAAACCAATAGAATTATAATCATTATTTCCAAAGTACTCCTCCACTGACTTTTCAGTCGATTGCCCAGCCTCATTTTCTATTAGGACGTCAAATGTGTCACCTCTCCAATTGGGCTATCATCGTGTAGTTTGAGAAAACTTTTATGGACATACATTCTGCACCATCTCATCCCTTAACACTACGGCAGTCTCAGTCAATATTAGGGTCATTAAAATCACCTTTTATTGTAAACCTGTTATTTTTACCAAGACCAAGAAGGCTCACCAATGCCTCTACTTCCTTAGAAGGCTCAGGAAGTTCAACATGTCCCCAACAACTCTCAGCAACTTCTACAGATGCGCCACAGAAAGTATTTTATCAGGATGCATCTCCGCTTGGTTTGGGAACACCTCAATCCAAGACCACAAGAAATTGCAGCAAATTGTGGACGCAGCCCAGACCATCACACAAACCAACGTCCCCTCTATTGACTCAATTCGTACGTCACGTTGCCTCGGCAAGGCCAGCAGCATAATCAAGGATGAGTTGCACCCTGGACACCCTCTTCTCCCCTCTCCCATTGGGCAATAGGCATAGAAGTGTGAAAACGCACACCCTCAGATTCAGGGACAGTTTGTTCCCAGCTGTTATCAGGCAACTGAATCAACCTACCAACAACTAGAGAGCAGCCGTGAGCTAAAACCTATCTCGTTGGGGCCCTTGGTCAAACTTGTGGTCAAACTTGACTGGACTTTATCCTGCACCTTGGCACACGTGACAATAAACTAAACTCAAACTCCCCACATGTTCCTCCAACTACTGCAGACTATTGGAGCGTCTGTGTGCAGTACGTTGTATAACGTCACCAATCAAAGATTGCAGATGGTATGAGAGGAAGCGAACCTAGAGCCTGAAGGAGGTGAGGCACAACCTGAGAGGCAGCGGGAGAAGTGGAGGAAGAGGGAAGACAAGAAAGATTAATGTTGTTACTTCGGCTAAACAGTAACAGCCTTGTGTCTCACTTGTGTGAAGTCTTTGTCTACGCAGGGTATAATAGACTTCTTCAGAGAAAGACAGGTTGCTAAATTTTAAGAAGAAAGACACGAAATGCTGTAGTAACTCAGCGGGACAGGCAACATCTCTGGAGAGAAGGAATGGGCGACGTTTCGGGTCGAGACCCTTCCTCAGACCCTAAATTATAGTCTCCAATGCAAACTAAGTGACTTGATCATATAACCATATAACAATTACAGCACGGAAACAGGCCCTCTCGGCCCTTCCAGTCCGTGCCGACAATTTATTTTCCCCTAGTCCCATCTACATGCACTCAGACCAAACCCCTCCATTCCCTTCCCGTCCATATATCTATCCACTTTACTTTTAAATGTTAAAATCGACCCTGCCTCCACCACTTCTGCAGGAAGATCATTCCACACAGCCACCACACTCTGACTAAAGAAGTTCCCCCTCATGTTACCCCTAAACTTCTGTCCCTTAATTCTCATGTCATGCCCTCTTGTTTGAATCTTTCCTACCCTCAATGGGAAAAGCTTATCCACGTCAACTCTGTCTATCCCTTTCATCATTTTAAAGACCTCAATCAAGTCCCCCCTTAACTTTCTGCACTCCAAAGAATGAAGACCTAACTTGTTCAACCTTTCTCTGTAACTTAGTTGCTGGAACCCAGGCAACATTCTAGTAAATCTCCTCTGTACTCTCTCTATTTTGTCGACATCCTTCCTATAATTAGGCAACCAAAATTGTACACCATACTCCAGAATTGGTCTTACTAATGCCTTGTACAATTTTAACATTACTTCCCTACTTCTATATTCAATGCTCTGATTTATAAAGGGCAGCACACCAAAAGCTTTCTTTACCACCCTATCTACATGCAATTCCACCTTCAGGGAACTATGCACAGTTATTCCTAGATCCCCCTGTTCCACAGCATTCCTCAATTCCCTACCATTTACCATGTATGTCCTATTTTGATTTGTCCTGCCAAGATGTAGCACCTCACACTTATCAGCATTAAACTCCATCTGCCATCTTTCAGCCCACTTTTTGAAATGGCCCAAATCTCTCTGTAGACTTTGAAAATCTACTTCATTATCCACAGCACCCCCTATCTTAGTGTCATCAGCATAGTTACTTGTCCAATTTTCCACCCCATCATCCAGATCATTGATGTAGATGACAAACAACAGTGGACCCAACACAGATCCCTGAGGCACCCCACTGGTCACCGGCTTCCAACCTGACAAACAGCCATCCACCATTATTCTCTGGCATCTCCCATTCAGCCACTGTTGAATCCATCTTGCTACTCTGCCATTAACACCCAAAGATTGAACCTTTTTAACCAACCTTCCATGGGGAACCTTGTCAAAGGCCTTACTGAAATCCATATAGAGGACATCCACTGCTTTACCCTCATCAATTTCCCTAGTAACCTCATCAAAAATTCAAGAAGGTTTGTCAAACATGACCTTCCAGGCACAAATCCATGTTGACTGTTCTTGATCAGACCCTGTTTATCCAGATGCTTATATATATTATCTCTAAGTATCCTTCCCATTAATTTGCCCACCACTGACGTCAAACTAACAGGTCTATAATTGCTAGGTTTATTCTTTGAACCCTTTTTAAATAATGCAACAACATGTGCAGTACGCCAATCCTCCGGCACTATTCCTGTTTCTAATGACATCTGAAATATTTCTGTCATAGCCCCTGCTATTTCTACACTAACTTCCCTCAATGTCTTAGGGAATATCCTGTCAAGACCTGGAGACTTATCCACTTTTATATTTTTCAAAAGTGTCAGTACTTCCTCCTCTTTGAATCTCATAGTTTCCATAGCTACTCTACTTTTTTTCCCTTACCTCACTGAGTTTAATCTCCTTCTCCTTGGTGAATGCCGAAGAAAAGAAATTGTTCAATATCTCCCCCATCTCTTTTGGCTCTGCAGATAGCTGTCCATTCTGGCTCTCTAATGGTCCAATTTTATCCCTCGTTATCCTTTTGCTATTAATATAGCTGTAGAAACCCTTTGGATTTACTTTCACCTTTCTTGCCAAAGCAACCTCATATCTTCTTTTAGCTTTTCTTATTTCTTTCTTAAGATTCTTTTTACATTCTTTATACTCATCTAGCACCTCATTTACTCCATGCCTCCTAGAATTATTGTAGATATCTCTCTTTTTTCAAACCAAGTGTCCAATTTCCCTTGAAAACCATGGCTCTTACCAATTTTTACTATTTCCTTTCAACCAAACAGGGACATAAAGATTCTGTACTCTTACAATTTCCCCTTTAAATGTCCTCCATTTCTCTTCTACATCCTTCCCATAAAACAAAATGTCCCAATTCACTCCTTTTAAATCATTACGCATTCCCTCAAAGTTAACCTTTCTCCAATCAAAAATCTCAACCCTAGGTCCCGTTCTGACTCTCTCCATAATTATATTGAAACTAATGGTATTATGATCACTGGTCTCGAAGTGCTCACCAACGCATACCTCCGTCACCTGACCTGCCTCATTTCCTAACAGGAGGTCCAGCACTGCCCCTTCTCTGGTCGATACCTCTATGTATTGCTGCAAAAAACTATCCTGCACACATTTAACAAACTCCAAACCATCCAGCCCATTTACAAAATGCATTTCCCAATCTATTTTTGGAAAATTGAAGTCTCCCACAATCACTACCTTGTGCTTACTACTAATATCTGCTATCTCCTTACATATTAGCTCTTCCAATTCTCGCTCCCCATTTGGCGGTCTATAATACACCCCTAAAAGTGTTGCTACACCGTTCCCACTTCTCAGTTCCACCCAAATAGCCTCCCTAGACGAGCCCTCTAATCTGTCCTGCCAAAGCACTGTTGTAATATCTTCTCTGACAAGCAATGCAACCCCTCCACCTCTGGTCCCTCCAATTCTATCACACCTGAAGCAACGAAATCCTGGAATATTTAGTTTCCAATCACAACCCTCCCGCAACCATGTTTCACTGATTGCCACAACATCATATTTCCAGGTGTCAATCCAGGCTCTAAGTTCATCCACGTTTCTTACAATGCTCCTAGCATTAAAATATACACATTTTAGAAACCCACCATCCCTTATTCTCTGTTTATTATCTTTTTCCTCTTTCTCACCTGCATTTTGGGTCCGGGTGCTTCCCTTCTCTGCCTCTTGCCCCTCACCCTGTCTCCTAGCCCCCTCTACCCGAGTCCCTCCCCCCAGCCTTTCTAGTTTAAAGTCTCCTTTGCAAATCTCCCCGCCAGGATATTGGTTCCCCTCGGGTTCAAGTGTATCCCGTCCTTTTTATACAGATCATGCCTTCCCCAAAAGATGTCCCAGTGATCAAGAAACTTGAATCCCTGCCCACTGCAGCAGTCCCTCAACCACGCATTTATCCTCCACCTCATTCCATTTCTACTCTCACTGTCACGTGGCACAGGCAGTAATCCTGAAATTGTTACTCTTTTGGTCCTTGTCCTTAACTTTCCCCCCAACTTCCTAAATTCTCCGTTCAGGACCTCTTCTCTTTTTCTGCTTATGTCATTGGTACCAATGTGTACCACAACATCAGGCTCCTCTCCCTCCCTTTTCAGAATCTTTTAGACACGTTCCGACACATCCGAGGCCCTGGCACCAGGGAGGCAAACTACCATCCGAGTCTCCCGACTGCATCCACAGAATCGCCAATCTGACCCCCTAACTATGGAGTCCCCTATTACAATTGCCCTCCTCTTTTTGCTACCCTTCTGAGCATCAGGGCCGTTCTCTGTGCCGGAGGCCCGGCCGCTGTTGCTGTCCCCAGGAAGGCTGTCCGCTCCAATCTAACTCAAACATGCGTACCTATTTTCCAGGTGTACAGCCACCGGGGTACTCTCTAGTCCCTGCCTCTGCCCCTTGCCCTTCCTAACAGTGACCCACTTGTCTGCCTCCCGTGGTCTGGGAGTGACCACCTTCCTGTAACTCCTCTCTATGACCACCTCACTCTCCCTGACCAGACGGAGGTCATCGAGCTGCTGCTCCAGGTTCCTAACACTGTCCTTTAGGAGCCCCATCTCGACACACCTGCCGCAGATGTGGACGTCTGGTGGGCTATCAGCTTCCCTGGGTTACCCAAAAAGCTGGAGAAACTCAGCGGGTGCAGCAGCATCTAAAGGGCGAAGGAGATAGGCGACATTTCGGGTCGAGACCCTTCTTCAGACTGGTCAGGGATTAGGGAAACGAGAGATATAGACAGTGATGTGGAGAGATAAAGAACAATGAATGAAAGATATGTAAAAAAGTATTGATGATAAAGGAAACAGGCCATTGTAAGCTGTTTGTGGTGTGAAAATGAGAAGCTAGTGCGACTTGGGTGGGGGGGGGGGCGGGAGATAGAGAAGGAATGCTAGGGCCCGAGGGCTGAGGGAGAGGTGGGAAGGGGAGGAGGCAGCCTGGGTTAACAGAATTGAGAAAATTCAATGTTTAAGCCCAGAGGATGCAGACTCCCCAAGCGGAATATGAGGTGCTGTTCCTCCAACTTGCGGTGTTGCTCACTCTGGCCGTGGAGGAGGCCCAGGACCGAGAGGTCAGATACGGAATGGAAGGGGGAGTTGAAGTACTGAGCCACCGGGAGGTCTGGTTGGTTATTGCGGACTGAGCAGAGGTGTTCGGCGAAACGATCGCCAAGCCTCCGCTTGGTCTCACCGATGTAGATCAGCTGGCATCTGGAGCAACGGATGCAGTGGATGAGGTTGGAGGAGGTGCAGGTGAACCTCTGTCGGACTTGGAAGGACTGCTTGGGTCCCTGAAAGGAGTGGATGGAGGAGGTGAAGGGACAAGTGTAGCATCTCTTGCGGTTGCAAGGGAAAAGTGCCCGGGGAAGGGGTGGAGCGGGACGGAAGGGAAGAATTGACAAGGGAGTTGCGGAGGGAGCGGTCTTTGCGGAACGCAGACAGGGGGGGAGATGGGAAGATGTGGCGAGTGGAGGGGTCACGTTGGAGGTGGCGAATTCCCTGACCTCCCACATCTGACATCCACAACAGTACACTGCCCTGGCCTTCATACTCCCCCCTTACACAGGATACAATCTCAACACAAAATACACTACAAACTGCTGGAATCTGACGGCCAATCAGTTGCTTACCTTCCCACCAATCAGCGGCTTCCTCAAAAAAACCCACAAAAAATCCACATCTCCGAATGGAACATTATGGATTTCGGTAAACGAGCCCCGCGCTGGATTTTTATCCTTACTGGTCGGGTGTTGCTCCTCCCCCTCCTTCTCTTCCAACGGCTCTTGTGGGCCTCTGAAAAAGCAAGCCCCGCGCTGGATTTGTATCCTTACCGGTCGGGTATCCGCAGCGAGCATTAAAATCAAAAGAGCACACCAATAGCATGGTAGCGGCCAGGTGATACAAGACTCCTCACGCTCTGCAGTGTCGGTCACAACATGGATCCCTGATCAAATAACATCAATGGGTTGCCAGAAGAGGAGCAGCACTTTGCTTAAACAATGACCTCCTTGCAACAGACATGTTCCGTCTCTTAACCAACCCACTCATTTATCAAAGTCAGTCACCCGCAACTCTATTACATGCAGCCTTCTCGCACGACAGCAGGAGAAATTTACCATCCTCTTAACATTCTTCTCATTAAACCATTTAGCACCTTGCGCCTGCACCGCCACCTGTGACAAATAGCTTAAAAAATGAATAATTTCCCTGTCACATATATATCTATGTTTTCTTACTACATAGAGTCATGAGTCACAGAAACCAACCCCAGAAGTCAGGACTGAATTTGGATCCACCTGCTTCACTGGGCTGCCCTAGTTCTCCCTCTTAGTTCAACCATACATTAACCAAATAGTAACAGACACACAAAATGCTGGAGTAACTCAGCGGAACAGGCAGCATCTCTGGAGAGAAGGAATTAGTGACGTTTCGGATCTTCTGCAGAAGGATCTCAATCCGAAACATCACCATTCCTTCTCTCCAGGGATGCTGCCTGCCTCGCTGAGTTACTCCCGCATTTTGTGTCTATTTTCGGTTTAAACCAGCATCTGCAGTTCTTTTCTTGCCAAACAGTAACAATCTCTACAATATCTTTAACAAGCCTCACATACCCAACGGAGCATCTCTGCACGGGTCCGGAAAAACATCTTTCCACCTATTGAGCCATCTCTCCTGGCCATCCCACCCAGAGTCGCCTTATTTGTGATACAAGGTACAATTTTCCACAAGAGTAAATATTTTATAATGTTATGTAATCTCATGGTATCAGTACTTGTGTGACAAATTCTCTTATTGGGCCAATGTGACAGAAATACAGCGTTTATTGTGAACATCCTCTGGCCATGTACTGTTGAACGTAAAGTTCAGTGAAATACTGTACGTACCATGTAGATTGTTTTGCTGCATAATTTGAACAGGCCCGAGAGTTCCTGAAGCATCAACCATCACCAGACATGCCTTTTTGTGCATGAAATGTACAGCATTCCATATGTGACATGGAAATGGGAGGCACGGTGGCGCAGCGGTAGAGTTGCTGCCTTACAGCGCCAGAGTCCTGGGTTCGATCCCGACTACGGGTGCTGACTGTATGGAGTTTGTACGTTCTCCGTGTGATCTGCGTGGGTTTTCTCAGAGCTCTTTGGCTTACTCCCACACTCCAAAGATGTACAGGTTTGCAGATTAATTGGATTGGTATAATTGTAAATTGTCCCTGGTGTGTATAGGATAGTGTTGGTGAGCTGGTCAGTGCGACTCAGTGGGCCAAAGGGCTGCTTCCACGCTGGATCTCTGAACTAAACTAAACTAAACTAAACTAAATCTAAATTGATAGAAATGTACAGTGATTGAGAGATTCTGAATCAACGTTGTATTTAGTCACCAGTTGGAGAACAAAGGTAGTCTGAAGAAGGGTCTTAGCCCATAACGTCACCCATTCCTTCTCTCCAGAGATGCTGTCTGTCCCCGCTGAGTTACTCCAGCTTTTGTGTCAATCATAGTGGTATCAGACAGCTCAGTCTTGAAAGGAATTAACTGACAGAACGTATTAAGGTCGGAATGACAGTGAATAATTTGGAAATGGCAGCTCTTGAATAATGTTTCAAAATAAATGTTGCATTGCTAAAATGATTACATTTTTATAAGTATTTCATTTGATGCACAATGCCTTGGGGTACCCTGAGGTTGTGAAAAATGTTCTGTCGCTTCTCCCTAAAGCATTAAGCAGGGTCAAACGTGCTTTGTTCGGACTAATTGAGTGCAAATTTAGAACAACTATTGCTCTTTAAATTCTACCTGAAGGCCGGATCTCTCTCAGTGTAACTGGCATTCTGCGTCCGTCTTCACTACAAAGACACAATAAATGAAGCAGAAATAGAAGGAGTGGGTGGGTCGACGACCATAAGGTCATTAAAGAAAGGAAAATGATGATATTTTGGAAACTAAACAAAGACAAATCCCCTAAATCTGACAGCTGACATCCGGTGCATCTAAAAGATTGGTTGCATTAGAGATAATCCTTTAAATTCTGTAGTTCCAAAACAGTTTCAGTACATTATGTTAGCAAATGTAAGAGTGGAGCTTAAGTGGTGAAATAGACAGGATAGCTTGCTGTGTGCAGCAGCCAAAAGATTGGAATCATTAAAGTCTTTGCAAAAGGATGCATATATATTAATGTTTATGGAAAATCAACATGGCTTTATTTTATGAAGCAAAAATATTTTTTGACTAATCAAATGACGATGTTTTGCTAACACCTCCTCTTTTTTTAATGTCAATGTGTTTATTTTGAGGGTAAGTGCAGATAAGAAGTATTCATTTAAGTCTTCTCCCATCTCCTGTGTCTCCAACATAGATGACCACAGTGATCTTTAAGGGGATCTATTCTCTCCCAAGTTACTAAGTGTCTCTCAATATATTCATCAAATCTCTTTGGGTTCACTGATATCTTACCTACCACAAATACCTCATGCTGCAAAACAAGGCAGATGAGGTGGACCATTGGATGTGGTATGTTGTGCTTTTCAAAAGCCATTTGAATAAGGGACCGGAATAAAAGCTTGTTACGCAAAATATGGGCTGGCAGGGCTCTGGGTAACAGATTAATATTGGCAAAGGAATGGTTAAAGAATGTATAAAGGGCTGAGAATAAATAGACAATAGACAATAGGTGCAGGAGGAGGCCATTTGGTAATTCAAGCCAGCACTGCCATTCAATGTGATCACGGCTGATCATCCACAATCACGATCTTAGGGCTGGTTGGTATTCTATCTATAGCGAGGACTGAGAGCTATCAGTCGTGGACCTTAAGTGATTTATAACAAAGTTTAAAGGAGGCTGACTGTACGAAAATGCATTCAATCCCCGTAGTTCCAGAACATAACCACTCTCCACATAACCAAGTCATCCTCACACCCAGGTAACTTCCACCCTTCAACTTCAATCTGGCTCCTGCTCATTGAACCATCATTGAACTGATGGGAACCACTTCACTTTATTTATTCTATCAAAGGTTCTGATTTTACGCACCTGATCACATCTCAAGACCTTCTCGACACCATAGATAATGATCTAACTGCTCGAATCCAACGTTATACTTGAAATCCTTCATTCATTCATTCAAATACTTACATAAATCTCTTCTGCGTGCTGGGAGGCACCTTCACAACTGATCAAACATGGTTTGGTGACCAGAAAGCAATATAGTTGTAGTCCAGCCAGTGCTTTCAAATCTATTATCGATTTGTACAGCACAGAAACAGGCTCTTTGGTTCAATACGTCCTTCCTATCTGAGCACTCATCTAATCCAGTCCCATGTGCTCATGTTTGACCCATATCCCTCTAAACCTTTCCAATCAACACACTTGTCCAAATGTATTTTAAATATTGTTATTGTACCAGCCACAACCACTTCCTCTGCAAGCTCAATCCAATCCGATTCACCTTAAAACTGTGCTCTCAAATTCTTAATTCCCCGACTCTGGGAAAATAAATTGTGCGCATTCACCCAATCTGTGGCCCTCATGATTTTAGGTTTAGGTTTATTCTTGTCACATGTATTGAGGTACAGTGAAAATCCTTGTTTTGTGTGCTGTCAATTCTAATCAGATAATACATGTATGAATCCATAAAGCAAACTCAATTCCAAAGGTAGACTGAAGAGAAAGAGGCAGTGCCGGATATAACTCGCAGTATTGTCGCATAAAAGTGCATTGTTTGCAAAGGGATAGGTTGGAAAATCGGGGCTGTACCCTAACTTATAGAAGTACCATTCATTTCACACATCCCTTCAAGATCACCCCACAATCACCCATGTTCCAGGAATAATGTCTTAACCTCACCTATAACCCATTCCTTGAGTCCTGGCAACATCCTCATATATCTTTCTGCACTCTTTCTGGCTTAATGGCATCTTTCCTATACTGAGAATTCAAAACTGAATACAATAGTGCAGCCTCGCCAATGCCTTCTGCAACTGCACCATAATATCCCAACTTCTCTTACTGATGCGTATACTGATAGCATTCTCCACCATCTTGTCTTACTGTGACCTTGCTTTCAGGGAACTAAGTATTTGTTCCCCTCTGTTCTACAACAGTCTCCAGGGCCCATATTCACTGTGAATACTCATCCTGGTCTGTTACAACTTCCCAAATGCAACATTCCTCACTTAACTGAATTGAACTCAATTTAAGAATAAGGGGTAGGCCATTTAGGACTGAGATGAGGACAATATTTTTCACCCAGAGAGTTGTGAATCTCAAGAGTCAAGAGTGTTTTATTGTCATATGTCCCAGATAGATCAATGAAATTCTTAGTTGCAGCAGCATAATATATGCAAATATCATATGATATGACATTTATATATATGATATATATACACAGTGTGTGTATATATATTATATATATATATATATATATATACACACACACTGTGGAATTCTCTGCCACTGAAGGCAGTGGAGGCCAATTCACTGGATGTTTTCAAGAGAAAGTTAGATAGAGCTCATAGGGTTAACGGAATCAAGGGATATGGGGAGAAAGCGGGAACGGGGTACTGATTTTGGGTGATCAGCCATGACCATATTGAATGGTGGTGCTGGCTTGAAGGGCTGAATGGCCTACTCCTGCACCTATTTTCTATGTTTCTATGTTTCTAAACTCCATTTACCATTTCTCAGCTCAATTATCCAGCCGATTAAGATTAAGATCCCACTGTTGTTGATAACCACTTTCAACAAAACCATCTCTTTTAGAGCCATCTGCAAACTTACTATTGTTACTTAATTTGTTTTTGCATGTTTTTCCTCAGTCCATGTGTCTATGATGTTGCTGAAAGTAAGAATATTCATGGTACCCGTCCTCACATTACATGCTTATAAAGAATCGCAACAGGATCTTGACTAGTTGGGCCGGTGGGCCAAGAAATGGTTGATGGGGTTCAATATAGATAAGTGTGGGGTATTGTAATTTTAGAAGGATTTATGCAGCGAATGATGAAGACTTTGGGGAGTGTTGTAGAGCAGAGGGGTCATGGAGTGCAGGTACATGATCCTGGGAAGTGGTGCCACAGGTAGATAGGGTGGTCTGGAAGCCTTTCAGCCCTACAGCAGTCAGAAGTTGGGATGTTATGTTCCAGTTGTACCAGACATCGGTGAGGCCACATATGGAGTTTTGGAGTGTTCACTTTTGGTGCTCCTGTTACAGGAAATATGTTGTTAACCAGGAAAGGATGCGGAGATTTACGAGCATGTTGCCAGGTCTTGAGTGCCTGAGCTGTAGGGAGAGGTTGAGCAGACTGGGACTTTATTCCTTGGAGCGCAGGAAGTGTGATATTATAGAGGTGCATAAGATCATGAGAGGAATAGATTGGGTAAATGTCTTTTACCCAGAGCAGGGGAATCAAGAACCAGAGGCCATAGGTTTAAGGTGAGGTGGGAAAAGATGTAATAGGAACCTGAGGGACTACCTTTTAAAACAATGGGTGGTGGATGTATGGTACGAGCTGCCAGAGGAGGTAGTTAAGGTAGTTATTACCACAATGTTTAAAAATATTTGGACAGATACATGGATAGGATAGTTTTAGAAGGATATGTGCCAAAAGCAGGAAGGTGGGACTAGTGTAGATGGGGTATGTTGGTCAGCATGGGCAAGTTGGCCAGAGGGCCTGTTTCCACACTCTATGATTTTATTTGCATGTGACAATGCACACAACTTTACTTCACTTAAACCATGCTTTATTCTCTTTAGGTCTTTAGGTCTTTATTCTCTGGAGCGCAGAAGGTTAAGGGGGGACTTGATAGAGGTCTTTAAAATGATGAGAGGGTTAGACAGAGTTGACGTGGATAAGCTTTTCCCTTTGAGAATAGTGAAGATTCAAACAAGAGGACATGACTTTAGAATTAAGGGACAGAAGTTTAGGGGGAACATGAGGGGGAACTTCTTTACTCAGAGAGCGGTAGCTGTGTGGAATGAGCTTCCAGTGGAAGTGGTGGCGGCAGGTTCGTTGGTATAATTTAGAAAAAAATTGGATAGGCATATGGATGAGAAGGGTATGGAGGGTTATGGTATGAGTGCAGGCAGGTGGGACTAAGGGAAAAACGTTGTTCGGCACGGACTTGAAGGACCGAGATGGTTATATGTTATATGGTTATATGCTTGTGCATTCTCAACTGGGGTAAGGCCAACTTTGAGATATTGAGAAAAGGTCTCGCTCACGTTGACTGGAGCAGGTTATTCAAGTGGAAAGGAACATCGGCCAAGTGGGATGTTTTTAAAAATGTACTGAAGAAAGCTCAGGATGTGTACGTCCCCATTAGAGTGAAGGGCAAAGCAGGCAAACGTAAGGAAGCTTGGCTGACAAGGGAAATTGCAAAGTTAGTCAAAAATAAGAAGGATGCACAGGACAGGTATTGGCAGCTGGGATCAAGTGCATCCTTGGAGGAGTTCCAGGAAATAAGGAGTAAACTTAAAAAGGAAATCAGAAGGGCAAAAAGAGGCCAGGAGATAGCTCTGGCGGGTAGCATTAAGGATAATCCCAAAATATTTTATACATATATAAGGGGGGAAAAAGGGTAACTGGAGAGAGAGTAGGACCTCACATGAATCAAAGCGGTCACCTCTATGTGGAGCCATAGGAGATGGGCAAGGTCTTCAATGAGTATTTCCCCTCTGTATTTGCCGAGGAGAAGGACAGTAGGATGGAGGACATTGGAGCAGCCACTGGAAGTGTAATGAGAGCAGTACTGAAGGTACTGTCATGTATGAAGGTAGACAAATCTCCACGGCCTGATCTGATATAACCGAGGACATTGTGGGAAACTAGAGAGGAAATTGTGGGAGCCCTGGTTGAAATTTATGAGTCGTCCTTAAATACAGGAGAGGTGCCGGAACACTGGAGGGTGGCAAATGTTGTTCCTCTTTTCAAGAAGGGCTGCAGGGAAAATGCTGGGAACTATAGGCCGTTGAGATTAACATCTGTAGTTGGTTAGTTACTGGAGAGTAGTCTGAGGGATTGGTTATACAGTCATTTGGATGGACTAGGGCTGATTAGGAATAGTCAGCATGGTTTTTGTATGTGGGAGGTCGTGTCTCACAAATCTGATAGATTTTTTTTGAAGACGTGAGCAACAAGGTTGATGAGGGCAGAGCTGTAGATGTTGTGTACATGGACTTCAGTGATGCGTTCGACAAGGTTCCGCATGGTAGGCGGCTCTGGAAGGTTGGATTGAATGAGATCCAAGGAGGGATAGCTGAACGGATAGCAAATTGGCTCCATGGAAGGAAGCAGAGGGTGATGGTGGAAGGTTGCTTCTCGGGCTGGAGGCCTGTGACCAGTGGTGTGTCTCAGGATTCGGTGTTGGGCCCGTTACCCTTAGTCATCTACATCAATGATTTGGATGTGAACATACAGGGCAAGATTAGCAAGTTTGCTGTTGATATAAAAGTTAGTGGTTTTGCAGATAATCAAGATAGTTGTGAAAGATTGCAGCAGGATCTGGAACGATTGGCCAGGTAGCGGTAAGAATGGTTGATGGAATATAATACAGAGAAGTGTGAGGTGTTGCATTTTTGGACATTGAACAAGTGCAGGACATACACAGTAAATGGTCGGCCTCTGGGAGTGTTGTAGAGCAGAGGGATCTAGGAGTACAGGTGCATGGATCCTTGAAGGTTGAGTCACACGTAGCTAAGGTAGTCAAAAAGGATTTCGGCACATTGGCCTTCATATAACCATATAACCATATAACAATTGCAGCATGGAAACAGGCCTTCTCGACCCTTCCAGTCTGTGCCGACCATTTATTTTCCTCCAGTCCCATCTACCTGCACTCAGACCATACCCCTCCATTCCCTTCCCGTCCATATACCTATCCACTTTAGCTTTAAATGTTAAAATCGATCCTGCCTCCACCATTTCTGCTGGAAGATCATTCCACACAGCCACCACTCTCTGATTAAAGATGTTCCCCCTCATGTTACCCCTAAACTTGTGTCCCTTAATTCTCATGTCATGCCCTCTTGTTTGAATCTTCCCTACCCTTAATGGGAAAAGCTTATCCAGGTCAACTCTGTCTATCCCTTTTATCATTTTAAAGACCTCAATCAAGTCCCCCCTTAACCTTCTGCGCTCCAAAGAATAAAGACCTAACTTGTTCAACCTTTCTCTGTAACTTAGATGCTGGAACCCAGGCAACATTCTAGTAAATCTGCTCTGTACTCTCTCTATTTTGTTGACATCCTTCCTATAATTAGGCAAGCAAAATTGTACACCATACTCCAGAAATGGTCTCACCAATGCCTTGTACAATTTTAACATTAATTCCCTACTCCTATCAGTCAGAGGATTGAGTATAGAAGTTGGGAGGTCATGTTGCAGTGGTATAAGACTTTGGTGAGATGTCACCACATTGCTTCCAAACTTGGAGCAGTATGTTACCACACCTACCAGACTTGACAGAACGCTGGATATGTGTTTCGGTAACATACCGGGAGCCTATGTCTCAAAGCCCCGCCCACCACTTGGTCGCTCCGACCACAATGTCATTCTGCTGCTTCCAAAATACAGACAAAAATTAAAAACAGAAGATATACAAACAAAAACTATTCAAGTCTGGAACGATGACTCTGTCGATGCATTAAGGGGCTGCATGGAGATCACTGACTGGGAAATATTTTTCCAAAGCTGTGAGGGAGACCTAAATCTGCTGACAGACTCTATCTCCTCCTATTTGTCATTCTGTGTGGACGCTGTTATACCAACAAAACAGGTCAAGCTGTACCCCAATAACAAGCCTTGGGTTACCAAGGACCTGAAGCAGTGTCTTAACAACAAAAAAGTGGCATTCCTTCAGGGAGACAAACACAGAGTAAAACAGTATAATAGTGAGTTGAGAAGGAAGACCAGGCAGGCCAAACGCCACTACAAAAACAAAGTGGAGGAAAAATTCACCACTGGCAATGCAAGGGAGGCATGGCAGGGACTTAACACCATGATGGGCAGAGCCCAGAAACCGGCCCTGATCCAATGCTCTGACCCCGCCACATTTGCTGAGCAACTCAACATCTATTACAGTAGGTTTGACAGGCCACACCCCCAGAATGACTGGACCCTCACCAGCAGTCCATCAATCACAGTGGATAAAAGGAAGGTTACATCTATACTGGGCCGCATCAACCCTCACAAAGCTTCTGGCCCAGACAGGCTCAGGGGCAAGGTGCTGAGGGAATGCTCAGTTCAGCTGGGTGATGTCATCACTCAGCTATTCCAACATCTCCTTGACTCCAGCTGTGTCCCACGGATGTGGAAGGAGTCTACACTTATACCGTTGCCGAAGAAATCTAACGCCAGGGAGATGAAGGACTTCAGACCGGTAGCACTCACATCCATTCTTTCCAAGTGTATGGAGAGGGTGGTAAGTGATCACCTCACAGCTATGGTGGTGGACAGGCTTGACCCACTCCAGTTCGCCTATAAGGCAAGGCGTGGCGTGGAGGATGCCTGTTTGACTCTCCTGGACACAGTTAGCAGACAGCTGGACTCCCCACACCCCCACACAAGGATTTTATTTATGGATTTTTCTTCCGCTTTTAACACAGTCAACACAGTCACCCTCTGCAACCGCCTTCTGGATCTACAAGTCAACCCATCACTTATCCTGTGGATAAAAGACTTCCTGCAGGACCGGCCACAGCATGTGGTGGTAAATGGTTTTAAATCCAAGAACATGATTTTAAACACTGGTGTCCCCCAGGGTTGTGTTTTATCACCGATTTTATTTTCCATCTACACGAACAATGTAACAAACAATAACAGTGACATTCCCCTTTTTAAGTATGCAGACGATATGGCCCTGGTGGCCCACATCAAGGATCACACTTCTCTGGCAGCCTACTATCAGCAGGTCAACATCTTGATGCTGTGGATCAAAGAGAGCTCTCTGGAGCTTAACATCTCCAAGACCAAGGAGCTGTGTTGTGGGGGAAGGCGAACATCTTCCCCCCAATCTCTCTTTGAACCTCTGAGGCTGAATGGGCAGACAGTCGAGCAGGTAGAGGCCTTTAGATACCTGGGCACAGAGATTGACACCCGCCTGTCCTTCTCCCAGCACACAGACTCTGTGTACAAGAAGGCACAGCAACGCCTGTTCCTGATGAGGAAACTAAGGAGCTTTGATGTCAGGCAGGACATTTTAACAGCTGTATATAAATCACTTATAGAATCTGTACTCACCTTTAACATCACATCCTGGTTCACCCTTACCTCTGTCAAAGACAAATCAAAGCTTTCCCGGATCATCAATCAAGCAAGCAAAATAACTGGCAAAACTCAAATTCAATTGTCAGTACTTCACACCCAGGCAGTTAAAAGGAAAGCCAACCTCATTACACAGGATCCCACCCACCCCCTGCACAAGTCCTTCCAACTTCTGCCATCAGGCCGTCGATATAAAGTCCCCCTATCCAAGAAAAACATCCACAAAAACTCATTCATACCCATTGCCATAAATAGTTTAAATAATACATGATCAATGGACAAATTAACCCTGACGCACTGTCACTTTACACGTATCCACAACTTTCAACTTTTATCTTGTCTATTTTTACAGTTTCTAATCTTTATACTTGTTTTTAAGACCTATACACACTGAGTGTGCCCGCAGAAGGCTGTGTTGTATGATGACTGTTGTATATTGTCTTGTTGTATGTTGAGCCACGTCAAAGAAGATTTTCTGTTACGACAGACAATAACGTTTTCTGAATCTGAATCTGAGACCACATTTAGAGTATTGTGTTCAGTTCTGGGCATCATGTGTTGGAAATATATTGTCAAGCTTGAAAGGGTTCAGAGAAGATTTACGAGGATGTTGCCAGGACTACAGGGTGTGAGCTATAGGGAGAGGTTGAAAGATTGGATAGACTCGGTTTGTACTCGATGGAATTTAGAAGATTGAGGGGGGATCTTATAGAAACCTACAAAATTCTTAAGGGGTTGGACAAGCTAGATGCTGGAAGATTGTTCCCGATGTTGGGGGAGTCCAGAACAAGGGGTCACAGTCTAAGGATAAGGGGGAATTCCTTTAGGACCGAAATGAGGAAAACATTCTTTACACAGAGAGTGGTGAGTCTCTGGAATTCTCTGCCACAGAAGATAGTTGAGGCCAGTTCATTGGCTATATTTAAGAGGGCGTTAGATGTGGCACTTGTGGCTAAAGGGATCAGGGGGTATGGAGAGAAGGCAGGTACGGGATACTGAGTTGGATGATCAGCCATGATCACATTGAATGGCGGTGCAGGCTCGAAGGGCCGAATGGCCTACTCCTGCACCTATTTTCTATGTTTCTATGTTTCTATGTTGAGTAGGCTGGGTCTCTATTCCATGGAGTGTAGGAGGATGAGGGGAGATCTTATCATGAGAGGAATTGATCGGGTAGATGCATAGTCTTTTCTCCAGAGTAGGGGAATTGAGGACCAGAGGAAATAGGTTCAAGGTGAAGGGGAAAGGTTTAATAGGAATCCGAGGGGTAACTTTTTCACACAAAGGGTGGTGGGTGTATGGAACAAGCTGCCAGAGGAGGTAGTTGAGGCTGGGACTATCCCATTGTTTAAGAAACAGTTAGACAGGTACATGGATAAGACAGGTTTGGAGGGATATGGACCAATTGCAGGCAAGTGGGACGAGTGTAGCTGGGACATTGTTGGCTGGTGTGGGTGTGTTGGGCCGAAGGGCCTGTTTCCACACTGTACCACTCTAAGACTCTATAGCTCTATTCACATCCAAATCATGGATATAGATGACAAAATAGCAATGGGCCCAGCACCGAACCCTGAGATACACAGTCCTCCAGTTCAAAATGTCCACCGTTGCCCTCTGCTTCCCACCATCGTCAGTTACTATTCTACATTGTCCTTGCACTCCATCCCCTTTTTCACATTTTTACACCTTACTCTTCCTTATCTCTGTATCTCCTTTTTCTCAGTCTGAAGAATGGACTCGACCCGAAACATCACCCATTCCTTCTCTCCAGAGATGCTGCCTGTCCCGCTGAGTTACTCCAGCATTTTGAGTCTTTTCCATTAAAGGTACGTATAAGGCACCGATTTAATCGAGTAGAGCATGTGCATCCGCCTTGGCTCATTTCTACAGCTTGTACCATTATCAACAAAACCATTGGAGAACTCAGGCTCTGGTCTTATTTGAGATAACATCAAAAAGCCAACGTTTGAAATGCCAATGTTTGACCAGAAAGTAAATTAGCAGCTTAATCTATTATTCCTAACTCAGGGAAAGATGAAAAGAAATATTTTATGTCATCTCCCTTAAAACTAGTGTTTGATGTTGTAAATATCTGTTCAACTAAGAAGTTCTGAAGTTTCTTTCCAGGTAGAGTTGAGTTTGTTATTTGTATTCATGACCATAAATGTATGCTTTAAATTTATTCCGAGGCCCCAGTTCACCTTTATATTTTAACTTATAGTGAGGTACGATGAGCCTGCATTGATATTTATTGCTGATCCTCGAGGGTCAGTATTAACAGATGTGGGATCTCAACACTAAAACTCTGCTAACCTGCATCCAACCTATTTATTTTCATTGTCCATTTTCGATTCTGTAACTAATCATTTTTCTATACTAATATGTTTAAAGCAACCCATTAATGTAGGTATATTACAAAACTTACCTTTAGCGGTGCTGCAGTTCTGTCACTGGCCGTGTGCGTGACTTTGGCGCCTTTTGGGGGGGGGGGGGGGGGGTTAAAATGCGGTTTTCCCCTTGCCATCCGGAGCTTTCTTTCTCGGAGTGCAATCTATTTCTGGAGATTTGTTCCGACTGCCGGTAAGTTAATTTTTTTTAGTAAATAGCCCGACTACTTTATCGCTGCAGTAAAATAAAAATTAGCTCCTAATGCCATGAACGTCGACATCAGGGACCGATTTTACGTAGGGGACAGGTAAGTGAAAGCTGTTTATTTTTACATATACACCTGCTTGTTTAGGGGACTTTAATCAATATTTCATGTTGCAAAACAGTGATTTAGTCCGCATATGAACCGGCAGAATTTTTCGTGCTGATATTGGCTTTAAATTCAACGCAACCGCAACGTTCCAATACATCGCGTTCCAGAAAATCCCACTCGCAAGCTGTTTAAAATGCCCTTTAATTTACAGGCAGTAAACTCTGAATTCCTTAATTTGGCCTATAAATGAATGACAATTAGATTTAAAAATCATGTTATATTGTGAATTATTGTGTGAATGTTAATTGGACACTTGGGCTTTCAATTTTTTTTTAATTTCTTCCTAAGAAATGGATAGATGTTTAGACCTAGTAATTGAATTTTGTAATTAGCTACAATTTGGTAACTAACTCATTAAATGCTTTAATTTCAGGTCATCCAAGTAAGATTGTTTCATATTTGTTTCAGAATACTTCAATCTATAATAACTGAAAATTTCTTGCAGTTCTCTTAATTTTTAAGAAAGATGGGCTTTTGACTGTCCTCAATCACAACTTTTGTGTTAAGTCAATAGAAAAGCAGTAGGGAACAAGATGCTAATTTCCGAGTATGAAAATGGTCATAACTTTTTTAATACTGAAGATATTAAAGTGAATTACGTGTCAAATTAAACTTCTTTTTATGCTTCATCTGATGTGATAAATTGCAGACTTGATTTTTTAAATCTCAAAATGTTGTAACATTGCTAATTGATGCAACCACAATTAGGGCGGCAGAGTTGTTTTCTAACAGTGGTTACTGCTCCAGAGACCCGGTTCGATCCTGACTATTGGGTGCTGTCTGTGCGAGTTTGTACGTTCTCCCCGTGACCTGCGTGGGTTTTCTCCAAAACCATCGGTTTCCTCCCACACTCCAAAGTTGTACAGGTTTGTAGGTTAATTAGCTTGGTTTGAATGAAAAATTGTCCCTAGAATGTGTAGGATAGTGTTAAGGTGCGGGGACCGCTGGTCGATGTGGACTCGGTAAGCTGAAGGGCCTGTTTCTGCACTGTCTCTCTAAAGCTAAAAACTAAACAACTTGGATTAAACCTTAGCTATTTGTATTTTAAGGCGACAAAGTTTTTACCCAAGAGAACAATTGCAGAGAGTTGCATGGATAGGTAGAATATAGTTGCAATTAGATAATACCAAACATTTCTCAACTCACTCTACAGTTAATGCTAGGTTCATTATATTTAGGAAAGATACAATATTAAAATAAATACATTTCAAGCAATGTTTGATATTTTTAATGTTTGATGGGTTAAGCCCAGCTGCTCATCAGATGAAGCATTGACATTAGGAGCTCCAGTTTCAAACCAGGCGAGGGAGATGTGTAATGGACTCTCAGAAGTGGATAGAAATAACTGGAAAATAATTATGCCTAATTAGGGTCATAAGGTCATAAGGTCATAGGAATAGGAGTAGAAATAGGTGATACAGCACATCAAGTCTACTCCACCATTCAATCATGGCTGATCTATCTCTCCCTCCTAACCCCTGTGTGGTGCCGCAGCTGGTTGCCACTGTGTGCACTCCATCCCCCACCACACTCCCCCCCCTCACACACCCCCCCTCCCCTCCCCCTTCCACCCCCCCTCACCCCATTCCACCCTCCCTCTCCTCCCCACACCCCCCTTCCACCCTCCCCTTCCCCTCTCTGCATACATCCCCCCTCCCCCTCACACCCAGAACCCCTTTTACCCCTCCCCCATTCCTCCCCCCTTCCCCCACCATGCCACCCCCCACACCACCACACCCCCCACACCATCCCAACCCCCGCACACCACCCTACCCCCATTCACTCCTCCCCAAACATCCCCCTCCCCCACACACCCACACCCCCCTTTACCCCTCACCCGTTGATAACTTAAAAATAAAATCATTAATAAATTAATAATAAACGTGTAATGAAACATTAAACATCAGAATGCCTCTAAGTCAAATCCTGACAACTATGTGTCTCAAATCAAATAGTTTCTAATTCTTAAAAACAAGCACAAAAGATAGTATAGATTTAGTATGGATTAATTAATTACTTCACATAGGTGCATAATCCAAATTTTACCCAACAGTTTATCCAGCCTGATAATGACATAAGATTCCCAGATGGCAAAGAGTGCAGGAGATATTCTGACACTCGCAAATTTACATTATTATTTACTCTGTCTGCACTACGTCTGAAGAATACATTTCTGCGATTGTCATTTTAAACTTCCTTTGAGACTGAATAAACCTATTTCCCAAATGAATACTTGGAATTGTGTGGGATTCTGTTAATACAGCCAACAATTCACATTTCACTTAATTTACAGCATCAATTTACTGCCCCGTAAAGCAAGCATGCCCTGGAAATAACACAAATCTCGTCAGGATTCAAAGCAGTCAAATTGTTCATAAGTGATAGAATTAGGCCATTCGTCCCATCAAGTCAACTCCGCCATTCAATCATGACTGATCTATCTCTCCCTCCTAACCCCATTCTCCTGCCTTCTCCCCATAACCTCATGACACCAGCACTAATCAAGAATCTATCTATCTCTGCCTTAAAAATATCCATTGGCTTGGCCTCCATAGCCTTCTGTGGAAAAGTATTCCACAGATTCACCATCCTCTGATAAAGGAATGCCTCCAAATCGCTTTGCTAACATCCTCTCAATATTCACTCCATCCAAAGCCTTTCAGTATTCGATTTAAAGATTTAACCAAAACTTAGCCATGATAAAACCTGGGTCTTGACAGCTTGAAGAGATCTCAAATCCCAAATGAATCAAAGCCACGGAGAATGCAATATTTGTTAAAACCTCCTAATTCCTAACAAAGTAAATAACAATGATTTTCATTTGATTTATGAATTATGATCAATGATTTATTCTGAATCTGCACTTTTCTCTGTCCATCAGCTACCTTCTTCATACCAGTCATCATCATTGATTCTAGTGTCTGAAGAAGGGTCTCGACCCGAAACATCGCCTATCTCCTTCGCTCCTTAGATGCTGCTGCACCCGCTGAGTTTCTCCAGCTTTTTGTGTAACCCATCATTGATTCTACGTGTGGGAAGGAACTACAGATGCTGTTTTAAACCAAAAATAGACACAAAATGCTGGAGTAACTCAGCAGGACAGACAGCATCACTGGATAAAAGGAATGGGTAGCGTTTGTGTCTGAAGAAGGGTCTCGACCCGAAACGTCACCCATTCCTTCTCTCCAGAGATGCTGCCTGCCCCGCTGAGTTACTCCAGCTTTTTGTGTCTATCTTCCATGATATCTCTTGCTGAAAGTGATCCATACTGTGATCCTGGGAGCAACTCTTCAGACATTGAGAGGATTAAGCTGATAAGAGCGGCTAGAGAAAAGCTGCTGTCGGACTGACCGAAGTCCAAATGAGTTTTTGTTATATCCTTAAATCGAATAGTGAACGGCTGGGATGGAGTGGATGTGGAGAGGATGGTTCCAATAGTGGGAGCGCCTAGGACCAGAGGTCATAGCCTCAGAATAAAGAGACATTCCTTCAGGAAGGAGATGAGGAGTAGTGTGGCTGGCAGCAGAGAGCCACCTCCCTGGTGACAACGTGGATTTATGTCCTTTCTTGAACTATTACACAAATGTTGCGATTTTCATGCTAAATGAGTGAGAGCATGCCACTTGTAATCAGCTTCAAAATGTATTCCACTGGGAGGAAAGCCTTTCTCACAAACTGGCAGAAACATTTATTTGACTCAGTCACTATATTCCAGAACTTTTTGTTCGTTTCGGGACCAGATTAGGAGGATGTGATGGAAAATAGGAAGATTAAATGAGAATTTACCAGTTTGACGTTTGATCTTTATTTTATCAGGAGTTACGTTTAGAGGGATTACCTGCCAGCCTGCATGCGCGTCGACCTTCAAAGCAGCGGTGTGAAATCACAGAAAACAGTTGCTGAACTGATTATAGGAAGAGTCGAAAAACTAGAACTACCACATGACTTTTATCAGTAGAGGGCTGGGAGCGGAGGGCACTTAATCCCGCATCGTAACTCCTCATAAAATAAAGATCAAACTTCAAACTGTTAAGTTCTCATTTAATCTTCCTATTTTACTTCGGAGTCACGTGAGTGACTACGTGAAGACTTTAAAGCTCTGTGATTTCATGCCGCGAACACGAGTCCATGCAACCTAGTTGACCAGAAATGATTAAGAAGATAATGCATTTAGGCCTGACATAGATTTAAAACAAATGATAATAATAATAGCGATCCCTACATCCGGGAAAGCAAATTATTGAACAGAACTTAAAATTGAGTTGGCAAACGAACCCGGCCTGGCAATCGGTTTATTATAAAAGGTTTGGAAAGCCCACTCATTCGACCATCCTGCTGTCACTAGGATGCGGCCCAGCGTAAACCACATGAACCTCACTGCTGATGTTATTGCAGCCCTGATGGAGTGAGATTTCAAAAATATCAGAGTTCACTCCTGCAGAAGCCGATACATGTCTTAACCATCTGGAGATGGTCTGCACTGAAATCCTCTTGTGTGCTTTTTTGTGGCTAATGAACATGACCAGCTCAGTGCCTCTAAGGTTCTTTGTAGCGTTAAACTATTGATGAATATGTGTGACAACACACAATCTATGGTCCATAGGATATGCCAGAAATTCCAGCTTAAGACCTAACACCCCCGGTCTGCTAAGTTTAATTAGCTCATTACATAGAACATTATTTTGTTGGTAGATATAACTATTCTGTCCAACCATAGCTTATGCAATGACTGGACGCGTTACACTGAAACTAGCGCCATCAGCATAACTACCTTATACATGAGCCAGGCCAATGATAAGGATGTAGCTGGAGCCCACTGCGAAGTAGTATTAACACAATGTTAACATCCCACACTTCCGTGTACCTGGGCCTGGGAGGGTTTGTATTAAAGATACCCTCCATGAATCCGGATATCAGAGGGTGAGACCCGACAGAGTGGTGTACTGATCCCAGCAGCAAATATGCTGACAAGGCACTTTTGGCACAGTTAATGGCACTATAACTTAATCTTTTGTCAAAGAATAATTTTGAAAGAATCTCCAAGACATCAGTTATCCGTGCCGTATTATACGTTATATTAGAATTTAAACAAAATACTTCCCATCTCCTGATGTAGGAAATGCACTGCTTGTTGGTGCTATCTCTCCAAGCTGCAGTGATCATGACCATGGTTCGGTCTGACAACCCGAAACTCAGGACAGGTGTTTTTAGAGTCAGCAAATCAATAAATTGATTCTATTATTCAGAGAGTGGGCTTCCCGAGTCATGCAATGAACCAGCAAATTTCTGTGTTTTAGAAATAACCATATAAGGTTCTATTGTCATTCCCAACATCAGTGGGAACCATGGCTGCATAGACCAGTCAGGCACTATCAAAATGCCTGAAGCGGAATCTTGCTGGATTTTTTGCAAGACCCGACTGATGAGGCAAATTGGATGAAAGGCATAAAAGCACATTCCTCCCCAGTGTAGGGACAATGCATCTATCGCCACTACCCCTGGGTCTGGCTCCAATGCAACATATTTTGGCAATTAATGATTGAGCCTTGGTGCAAACAAATCGATGTCTGGTGTTTGATACCAAGCAACAATGCCGTTAAATACTTTGTGATGAATCCATTCTGTGTTGTCATTAAGATTGCGTGACCTGGTGTCTGCCACCATGTTGAACCTACCTGGCAAGTAGGCATCTGAAATCCACCCATGTGATTAATATATGCCACCGCTGTAGTGTTATTAATTTGTAGTTGAAAATGCAGATTATGCATATTCCCACAATAAGCCTTTAACCCATAGAATGCCCTGAGCAACTCCAGGTAGTTGATACCATATAGCTGAAGAATTGATAGCTCATGCACATCCCATCTGCCACCGCAACTAGAGATGGTATAGTAGCTCCCCATCCTTGAGCACTAGCATCAGTTTGTAATATAACTGAAGGTTTATTGCCCAAAAACGTTACTGGAGCAACACTGAATATTGGTCATCTGCCATTGTAATTCTGATATAGCTATAGCTGGTAATAGCATAGGTCTGTTAAAAACCTAAATGGCACTTGAGTGCTTGTTCCTTTGCACATTGTAAATTCTATAATGCAAAGGCCCAAAGTGCGCAACTGGAAAAAACAGCTACTATTTTGCCAATTACAGTAGCCACCTTTCGAATAGAAGGCTGCTCCATAACAACAAGGTTGTTACAGGCTTTATTAATTCCAATATCTCGCCCCAGGGCAGAGTCATTGACATATTAATAGAGTTAATGGTAATTCCCAAATAATAACTCTAGTTGGTATAAACTTGGATTTAACTGGATTGATGAGAAAACCCAATTTCTCAAATATGAGTTTTGGGGCTGAAACAGCTAATTTAGCCAATTTCAGCATTATCCCTATGATTAGAATATCATCCAGATAGCCCACAACAATGTGTCTTTGAGTTCTAAGCAGCCCAGGCACCGGTTTTAACAATTTGGTAAGTAACCTGTGGTCTGAAGTTAACCTATTAGGCAATGCTTTAAACTGCCACATTTGCCTCATCCAGCTAAATTTCAAATATTTCCGGTGATCCCTGTGAATAGAAACTGCATAGTATGCATCTTTGAGATCAATGCATGTCATAAAGCCTCCTTTGGAAATCAGTTGTTTGGCAGTAACAAAGTTTCCCATTTTAAATGTCTATACTGCGCATGATAGTTAAGTTGTGTTAAATCAAGGATGATCCAACATCCTCCATCTTTCTTTGTCTAGAGAATATATTGGAGACAAATTGGTGATGTTCATGACTTGATTTCTCGATCACCCTTTTGTGTGTAATTTGCAAATTTTAGCTTGTCTATCCAAACCTTATTGTTTGGCATGAACAAATGCTCGGCTTAGTGTAATTTCAAATATCTCTGGTGAATGTTGTGTGGGTGGCAATGAATTGGGGAGAAATCCAATTTGGAGCCCGCGTATACTGTGAAGTATAAACGGATCTGATGTCATCCACCACCATTCATGCAAAAACAAGTGTAATCTATCACCAACTTGTAACTGGTGCACACACCCCATGTTCTGGAAAGAATCAGACCCATCTACCTCCAAGGTTACCGGTGGTCTTATGGAAGGCCCAAGGCCAATTATACGGCACTATTTCCGTCTTCGAGGTTTGGAGGGTAGGACTACTGGGGTGCACGGATTGCACATTTTCCATGAAGGCCAGCTTGGGCCTTGGCCTAAAAAAGACCTCTGCACAGAGAAAACAGCTTTTGAGCTATCACCAACTTCGCCGTTGTCACCGACAATGTTGTTGGTGCCTTGATTAGCCCGACAGCTTTTGCTTCCTCATGCAGGTTTTTAACCTGTTTGGGTAGATCTTCCCCGAACAGATGATTCAGCGACTGGACATTGCTGGCCTTACATAAGCCTGCAAATTTTGGGATTTAAGGCAGGTCTGATGGCGTTCTTCCGAAAGCAGTTCATTTCGAAGTGTGCATTGCACATCAATGCCCGGGCATCCTGCTGGACGTCTAATAAGGGCCCGCCATCCACAGATCTGGCAAATGCCGTGATGCCTGAATCCAGCAATTTTAAATTCTTTGGAGTTTCATTTCTTGGGCTTTGATGCCCCCTCCAATGTACCCCCAGATACAGCTGTTCATTGCCGGCACTTCCGGGGATGCACAATTTACAGGTGTATGGTATTTTGCAGCCGTTTCAACCATCACCTCTTCCTGTAATTGATGCGACGTGAAGTAGTTTGTGCTGGAAGCCAGCTCTTCTTGCAGCGGCTCCCATTTTTGCGAGGGGATCACAAAGCTTGGTGCCATGGCAGGCATTCTGGACCTCACGCCTGTCATGTATTCCAGTATGTTCCACGGACATACTTCCGAATTTGGAGTCAGCCATATACTGCCCTGTACACTCCCCTACTCAGAGTGGGAGATATTCAACAGCCCTGGACCAGGCACTGCGCTGATATGTCTCCGTTTCACGGAGCATCCTTTCCATAAGGTGCTCCATCCGGTATAAACGCCCAAAGGCGCTATCCGTGTTGTAGGAGAACAATCCTCCTGGCTTGCCTCGTCTGAGTACACAGGCCTATCAGAACTCCGTTTGGCTTTGCCCCCTTTCGGGGTTGCCAAAGTTCTGAAGTTGCTGACCGCACTGTCAGCGACTCGGATGGCGAAACTGACGACCGCCGGCTACCCGCACTCCCACGGCCTCCGTAGCCGGTTCCCCTGCGGTCTGTCTGGGTTTTGCCCTGGATTTCCCCATTATCCGCAGTAATTGGGACTCTGTAAAGAGAAATTTCCCAACAAAACCCGACATCAGAATAAGTTTAAAACTTACCTGCAGGCTTTTTGAAACCTTCTGTTGGAGGAGCAACGCTCCTCCCAGCCAGTCATGTGCCATGCGTTAGACGTATTGATGCACATGCAGGCTGGCGGGCTTCTTCACGTAGTCACGCACGTAGTGACTCCAAAGTAAAATTGCAACTGTAGAGTCATATAGTCATAGTGCAGTGTGGGTAAAGCATGGAAACAGGCCGTTCGGCCCAACATGTTCCAGCTACGCTAGTCCGATCTGCCCGTGTGTGGCCCATATCCCTCCAAACCTGTCCTATCCATGTATCTGTCTAACAGTTTATTAAAAGTTGCGACCGTCCCAGCCTCAACCACCAACTCTGGCAGCTTGTTCCACACACCCACCACCCTTTGTGTGAATTG
Source organism: Raja brachyura (assembly GCA_963514005.1). Next base: position 95,154,175 of record OY740787.1, on the reverse strand, counting down.
GCAATTCAATTTGCAGCAGAATGCAAGCCATGCTACAATTTCAAGTACAGCTGCTTTGTGAATTGCATGTAGATATGAAATGAAAATATTGATTTCTCACCAAAATAAAATGTATTTCACACAGTAACATTCATGAACCACAAGAAGGTTGGTCATGTCCAAAACGACCAGGTCAAATATTTTTTTAAGAGGTGCCTAATGTAGGATAAGGGAATATATTTTACTGTATTAATTTCCAGAGATTATTGTTGAAATACCCAGTGGGTATTCTTTTTTTCATTTCAAATATAAACTTTATTCAGAATGAAAAATATATACCAAACAAAATGCATTTAAACACTCTTTGGACATTCTCAGTATCCATATATTCCATAGTGTCTGCACCTGTATTGAAATAAGACATATCCTTGCCTCTGGTGTGCCACCCTGGGGTGGTATCTCCTCCCTAGTTTGAGGGCAGCCCGCACCGGACTCTACCCCTCGATGTCCAGCAGCAGAAGGGCCCTAGACTGTGGCCCTCCCCCACAGAGCCTTGGCGTTGGCTGCACTGAGCTTCAGTGTGTCCCTCAGCACGTACTCCAGCAGTCTGTTATGGGTCAGTCCCTGAAGGACATCTCGCTCCGCTGGGAGACCAACGAGCTATGGGCAGATCAGAGAGCACCGTTCACCGTGTTCATGGTCTTCCAGCAGCATTTGATGTCCGTTTACAAGTGTGTCTCTGGGAACATCCTGTAAATCACAGTCCTTAGCTGCACAGCAGCTTGTGATGGACCATGACAAACGAGCGTGAATCCTTCCCTGGACCTTCTTCACAAATCAACACTCCCTGAAGAGTTGGGCAACTGTGTTCACTCCATAGCAGCCATCCCAAAGGGGCATGGATGGGGATAAGACTCCGATGGTGCAGGACTGATATGACTAGGAGGGCCCCTGTCATCGCCAGTTGAGCAACGCCTTGGTGATTGGTTTGTTGGTGATTTTGGGTCATGAACAAGGTCTCGGTCGTTGGCCCACAGGGGGATGCAGGATATTCCACACCGACTGCTGCCCAATGGACAGTGGTTGGTCTGGAAGAACCTTTCCACAAAGGATAGGTGGTGCAGCAATACTGAGGTGACTGGCACATTGTCCAGTGACGGTGCCAGGCCCATCCTTCACAACACTTCAGCAGGCAATGACACTTGGTGCCCACATGCTTACGCACAGCCTGATACAACCACACATGAAGGAGGCCATCAGTATGAGGGTCATGTTGAGTACACTTTTGCTCTCATTGTCTATGGATTTGTGCATTATCACTCTCCAGATTTGATCTCCAGAGTAACCGCCATCCGAAACATGTGCTGGTTATTAGGTTAATTGCCCCTGATGCGTAAAGAATGGATAGGAAAATGGGATAACATAGAACTAGTGTCAACAGGTGATCGAGAGTTGATGTGGACATGGTGGTCAAAGGGCCAGGTTCCATGTTGTATCTTTAAACTCTCAACAGGAAGGCAGAAGAACAGGGGACAGGCTACACCTGTGGCAATGCAGTATCCACAAGAACTCCTCTTTCCTGATGACTAGACTTATCCCGGTTATGGAGAAGGTATGCTGTCCCAATCTTTGTTTGACGATTGGATATCCACTCTAGTCAGATTTGTATTGCACATCCCTCCATGCCAGAACCCCAGATAGTCAGACCCGATGGTGAGGAAGATGGACAGCCAGTTGCTGGTGGAGCCAGTTGCTGACGAGAATGGCCTCACTCTTCCTGCGGTTGACTGGCTCCCAATGTCAACACCAGATGTTGCTCAATCTGTGGATTGACCTTGGCTCAGTGAGGAAGATGGTGACACTGCCCATGTACAGGGAGGTTGTTATCTGAGCGTCCTCATTGCCTGGCAACATCACCTTCTTATGTTCTCATTCTTTCTGATGGATTCAGCAAGGGGTTCTATGCATCACACAAACAAGGCCGGGGAGCATGGACAGCCTTGCCTGATGCCAGACCTCATGGAGAAGCTTTCTGTTTCCTTCTCGTTGTTGTGGACTGCACCACAGGTAACTGTGTTACTACAGTTGGGTCCAGATTCCCTCCCCAAATACCATCATGTTTCGCAGATCAGACGTGACCAGGTTGGCAATGGCCTGGGCCAGGCTTGCATAGTCCACTTTTAGCAACGAGCTGGGTTTCCAATTCCTGATGCCACCATTCTCCCACTTTTACTTGTAGACGAGGATGATGTTGCCCTTCCTCATGGAGCTTGATATGAAATTGTTTAAATTGAATTAGATGGAATTAAAGCCAAAATGTTGACGTTAGTGGCTATTTGGCCCTAAGCAGGTGCCACACAATAATCAATGGTAAGGCTGCAACCATGCTACACATTTCTAAATGTCTTAACTGGATGGCACGTCAGCTGTCTGTGCCAGGTGGATGGCATTATATGCAATGCATTAAATGATAAAGGACATTAGATAATTAGCAAATAGGCAAAACTGCAGCAGATACATGTACATATCGAAGGGGAGTAACATTTTGGGTTGAGATCCTTATTCAGACAGTATCTTTAGAGCAATTGTAGATACTGCTCACCATTACAATTCAGAAGGAATATAGCTGACTTGGCAGAAACACAGTATTGTCTTTGCAGGATTTTACCTGGGTTCCAAGTGTTTATAAGTAGTGTTTACAAACCTAGGTGGTAGTTTATGGGAAATTTACAATGTTAAGGTGTAAATAGATAGAGAGAAACAATGTCCACAGATTGAAGAAGGGACTTGACCCAAACTGCCATCTATTCCTTTTCTCCAGAGATGCTATGTGACTCGCTGAGTTACTCCAGCATGTTGTGTCTATCCACAGATTGGGAATCAAGGTCTGATGCGTTTGTTCACCTCACACCCATTGTGATGCATTAATTTTACAATTACTACTGTTATGCAAGTCGCAAACACAAGCACACTTACAATCACAATAATACTTTATTAACCAAGTATGCTTTGCAATATACGAGGAATTTCAGTTGCCAAGTCAGTTGTACAAATAAAAAGCAACAGAACACACAAAATATATTTTAACATAAACATCCACCACAGTGACTCCTCCACATTCCTTACTGTGATAGAAGGCGAAAATGTTTAGAGCCAGAGCAAAGCAAATTAAACCTGGGTGTTTTAGGATTGAAGATCAAAAATAACACAAAGAGGATGTTAGAAATTGGGAGCATTCTTCTATAAATGCTGAAGAAAGACACAAAATGTTGGAGTAACTCAGCAGCCAATTGTCTCTTGTGGTGCCAGGTCAATTGTCACTGTTATCTCTGAGAGGGAGAGGTGATTGTTATCCCAGTTTATTATGGGGTAATGGGGAAAAGTATGGAGTTAGGTCACGGATTATCCATCTACCTTTAAGAGGATATGGAGCCAGTTATTTCCTCAGAAGATGTTTACCATCACAAATATTACTTTCCAAAACACATTCCGATCTTCGCTAACGTTTATTGCTCAATGAACTGTCCAATGTGTCTGCAAAGCTGTGGCAAGCTAGAATTTCATTGTTCCAGATCATATCCGATGCGTTGGACAACTGAACACACATTATATCTATCAGCTAATCACTACATATTTTAGTTTGCCTTGTGCAAATTGTGTACCAGGTTTAATGCATCCCACAGCTTCAAATATATTTTCTCTCCAGTGTTGCTGCTTGGCCTGCTGAGTTACTCCAGCATTTTGTGTCTAACTTTGGTTTAAACCAGCATCTGCAGTTCCTTCATGCAGCTTCAAAGATAATTCAGACAGACCTCATACTACAAACAGTGTCACTAACTTTGTTCTCACTACCAGTACACATTGATCTGGAACTATGAAATTACAACAAATTGTGGACGCAGCCCAGGCCATCACACAAACCAACCTCCCTTCTATTGACTCCATTTACACCTCACACTGCCTCGGCAAAGCCAGCAGCATAATCAAGGACCAGTCTCACCTTGGCCACTCCCTTTTCTCCCCTCTCTGATCAAGCAAAAGGTATAGAAGTGTGAAAACTCACACCCCCAGATTCAGGGACAGTTTCTTCCCAGCTGTTATCAGGCAACCGAATCATCCTACCACAACCAGAGAGCAGAGCTGAACTACTATCTACCTCTTTGGTGACCCTCAGACAATCCTTGATTGGACTTTGCTGGCTTTACCTTGCACTAAATGTAAATGGATCGATTGTAATCATGTATTGTCTTTCTGCTGCCTGGTTAGCATGCAACAATGTTAGTTTCACTGTACCTCGGTGCATGCGACAATAAACTAAACTGAAACTAAAAAGGTGTGACTCCCTGCCCTGTCACTGGTCAGAGTGAAGACTGTGCCACTCTGCCTGTCCTGTGCACGTCACTCATCACAAAGGATCCTGGCATTACAGCATACAACAGCAAGAAATACATAGATTTAAAAATAAAACAACGTTCATCCTGCATTAGATCCAGGTTTTGCTGGCACACTTGAGGAAAGAAGCAAAGACATTAGAATAGATGCAGTTGAGACATAATCAAATAGTTCTACAGCTGAATAATTTTGGATAGAGTGAAGTTGGTGCTTGGACGTAAGAAACTCTCCTTGGACAGTTCAAGTTGCCAGGGATCAGATGGCTGTATTTAAAGGTGTAAAGGACAAGTACAAATTCTTACAAGTGTAGAGAGCACAATTTTGACCTTGAAATGTCAAGTCCAAATTCAAACATAGGTTCCCATTTAAATTAAGATCCGTGAAACATGAGATTGAACCATCAGGTACAGACACATCCTGCTTTTCATTTTGATATCTCTTCCTCCATTGTTTCAAATTAAAACAGTAGGTGGTGCATATTCTGCTGCTGAATCGGCCGACTTCAACTGAAGGAATAAACTGACAGCATAACACTGCTCTTGCTATGAAGGCATCACTAACAATGGCATTGAACCAGACATGCATTTCAAGTGCACAATCATTTAGGGCCTAACCCATGTGTATCACCATTATAGGTCAAGAGACCTTTACATATAGACCTTTACAGTGGCCTTTAAGGGTCACTGACTGTCATACGTAGAACACAGACTTGTCATTCTGACATGACGTTTCCGGCTGTATATGTAAAGAAATAACAGAAGAATTGTACCTCAGGAAGAATTTGTACTTCACTGAATAGTGAAAGACCTTGATAGAGTGGATGTGGAGAGGATGTTTTCACTAACGCAAGAGTCTAGGACTAGAGGTCAGAGCCTCAGAATTAAAGGATGTTCCTATAGGAAGGAGATGAGGAGGAATTTCTTCAGTCAGAGGGTGGTGAATCTGTGGAATTCTTTGCCACAAAAAGCTGTGGAGGTCGTCAATGGATATTTTTAAGGCAGAGATAATTTTTTTATTAGTACGGGTGTCAGGGGTTATGGGGAGAAGGCAGGAGAATGGGGTTGAGAGGGAGAGATAGATCAGCCATGATTGAATGGCAGACTTGATGGGCCGAATAGCCTAATTCTGCTACTATCATAGAAACATAGAAACATGGAAAATAGGTGCAGGAGGAGGCCATTTGGCCCTTTGAGCCAGCACCGCCATTCATTGTGATCATGGGTGATCGTCCCCAATCAATAACCCGTGCTTGCCTTCTGCCCATATCCCTTGATTCCACAAGCCCCTGGAGCTCTACCTAACTCTCTCCTAAATCCATCCAGTGATTTGGCCTCCACTGCCCTCTGCAGCAGGGAATTCCACAAATTCACAACTCTCTGGGTGAAAAAGTTTTTCTCACCTCTGTCTTAAATGGCCTCCCCTTTATTCTTATCACTTATGACATGACCAAATGCATGATATGTCAAACTCAGTTTCTGAAACTGCATTCCTTTGTAGTATTTGTTTTTCTTGAGTATACAATAGGCACAATGTGCAATGTAACTTTTTTGAAATGACCAGAATTGAACCCCAGTGAGTGCCCTTCCACTGAATAATCCCAATCATACGTCAAAGCTCTCTCGTATGCATCAATAACTGTCCTTTGCATTGCCACGTGATTCTTTTTCTGATATCCCAAACCTACCTTGATATCCCACACCTTGATGAAGAAATGTGTTAAATTCAAATTAGCCTGTAGACCTCACAAGCAAATATCACCCATTTACTTAAGATATTTGATACACAAAAGGGTGGCACAACGGTAGAGTTGCTGCCTGACAGCACCCGTTTCAATCCCGACTACGGGTGCTGTCTGTACAGTTTGTACGTTCTCCCCGTAACCTGCGTGGTTTTTCTCCTGGATCTCCGGTTTCCTCCCACACAGCAAAGAAGTGCAGGTTTGTAGTTTAACTGGCTTGGTATAAAATGAAAATTTGTCCCTAGTGTGTGTAAGATTGTGTTAATGTGCGGGGATCGCTGGTCAGCACAGACTCGATGGGCCAAAGGACCTGTATCGCTAAACTAAACTAAATTAAACTAAAAGAAATCTCAGACTTGTATATTTTCCACTGAACAAATTCAGACTACAAATAATCCTTTTGTTGCACTATTAAAATAAATTACTCTAAGTGTATAGGAATTGGTGAGAAATGCAACATTCGTTGTCTATTCCTAATGCCTTTAAACTGAATGACCATGTCATTGGGCAATTAAAGTAAAATACATTGCATAGGGTTGGAAGTCCACATAGACTGCGATTGCATCTTTCCTTTATTGAAGAATATTACTGAAGCATTGGATTAAATGTAAACCTACAGCTTTAGGAGGTGAGGAGAACCCCTGTCCCCTGTCTCCATTAATGGTGTGGATGTGCAGTTTGCCAGGGAGTACAAATCTCTTGGAGTCTACCTGGACAGTAAACTGGACTGGTCCAGGAATGCTGAGGCCCTGTACAAGAAGGGACAGAGCTGGCTGGGTTCATGGGAGGTGATCATGGAGGGGACAATGCTCCTCAATCTGCGGAGAATCCTGGACAATACACCTCACCCCCTCCATGACACACTGGTCAACCTGAGGAACGCCTTCAGCAACAGACTGGTTCCACCAAGATGCAGCACAGAACGTCACAGGAGATCCTTCTTCCCTGTGGCTATCAAACTGTGCAACCCTGTGGCCAGCACAAGTTTTGAATATTATTTTACTGGATATAGCTGCCATTTTATTGCAGAATCACAGTAATAAGATCTGAATCTGAACCTGAAACTCCTGCAGTTCTCATACTGATCGCAAACTGGGCCTTGATTTGAGTAGAGGATGAGTGGATTTTTTACAATTTATTTAGAGAATGCAAGTTTGGTGTTCCGACTGTGCATGCCCAGGTTAAAGGTCACGCTGCATAAACATTGCGGTGGAGCTGTGGAACTGTGGAAACATTTCATCCGCCTTTTCCAGCTTTGATTCATTTAGGTAAGAAAATACTGCATTCAAACTATGAATTAGTGATATTAATTCTCTTGTTAAAAGCTAAGATGAATTTGTAGTTTTTATTGCTTCATGCTTCGGTGAGTGAGCCAGGTTGGCGCCCATGGTCTCCGGTGCTGCAGGCGTTGTTGAGTTGCTGCTGGGCCGTCCCCGTCCCCTCCCGGGTGTCCCGTCCTTGTCCGGGGGTGGCTGGAGGTAGCCGGAGGTGTCAGGCCAGGCACGCAGCCTGCATGGGCAGGAAGTGTTGTCTCCGGCTCCGGGAGGGCTTTCCCTGGTGGGCTGGGGGCCGCCAGCTACGCCTCCATCCTTGCCTAGTGCCGGTAGGGGCCGAGTGCTGGTCATCGGCCTGTGGGCTGCTGCTGCTCCGGGCCGCTGTCTCATCGGTCCTGGGCGGTCGGTTCGCCCGGCGGGGCATGCAGAGCGAGCTGGGGTTGGCGCACATCTCTGCGCTGGCTGTCGTGGGGACAGGAACGGGGATGGAGACAGGGACGGGGACGGTCCAGTGGCGGTTCGGCAGCGCTTGCAGCGCCCGGGGACCCGGGTTCGATCATGGCTGCGGATGAGGCGCAGTCAGAAACCGAGAATGTCTCTCTGCCGGTCCAGTCTCTCCCCCCCGGACTCCCATTCGCATCTGCCCCTCTCCCTCGCTGTTACACCCTGCTCTCCGGCTACCTGGCACTCCCGTTCCTCAGATTAAATATACTTTTACATGCAAATCAGGAATAAAGATAATAATTTCTAATACACAGTTTATACAGTCATTCACTCGCTTTATCTTTATGGTGAATGACCTTTGACAAATCCCATGATTCCTTGCGTTTTTCAGAATATCGAACTCACTTATTAGCCATCAAGTGGCAGACATTCGACAGATCTTTGTAGGAAGGAACTGCAGATGCTGGTTTAAACCCAAGATTGACACCAAATGCTGGAGTAACTCATCTCTGGAGAGAAAGAATGGGTGACGTTTTGGGTCGAGACTGAGTCTTATTCCACAGATCTTTCTCCACCCACCTCGTCCTCTAACACAACAAAGTGATCTGCATAAATACCTCAGTTGTTCCTCAATGAATATTAGCGCTGGTACATTATTGTTGTCAAATATAAATTGCTGGGTTGCTCTCAGTCATAAAAAATTAATAGAAACAATCTCACATACACACAATGGGAATAAAACTATTTCATAGTGGTATATTTACTCAGTAAACATCTACTGTTCAATAGCCACAGAAATAAAGCGCCCACTGATCAAATATATTTAAACTCTTACTTTTTGTTGCACCAAGATTGAAAATGATTAAAGTACACACATGTGTACCAACAGGAGGACTAATTAGACCTGCAATTACCCATCTGTTAGCATCTCATCATGCACCAATGCTGAGAGAATGTGCAAAAATAGTAAAGCTAAACTGGTTGTGGGAATTCCAACAGGTCAAAGACACCAGCTGTGGTGAGAAGAACCTTAACGCCTGAATAATCTGAAACATTACCCTAATCCTTGCTCCTTGTATCATTTAATGCTGATAAATTTGAGTCTCAAACGACATAACCTTTTCTAATCTCAGAATACCAACATCTCTTCTGAATCAACTTTGTTCTAAATATACACTCACGCATGGCCTTTCTCCCTGGCAATAAATAAAATGCTACCGCTGGAACTCAAGACATCTTAGTTTTGTTGTGACCTTGGATAGATAACTAAATCATTCGGAAAATCATAGACTCATGCAGAATGGAAACAGGCCCTGCATCCTATCTGGTGAATCCCAACAAGATCCTCAACCAAGCTAGTCCTATTTGTCTGTTTTTTTTACATATCCTTCTGTGTCTTTCCTATCCATGTACCTGACCAAATGCCTTTTAAATGTTGTTCTAATCCTTGCCTCAAACACCTCGTCTGGAATCTCATTCCATACACCCTCCACCCACTGTGAAAACTTCCCGTCCCAGGTTTAGAGCTATCTGTGATGTTTACTAATTCTTTCAATAGGATTGAAAGTATATTGGGAAGCTGAAAGGTTCAAAGTAAACAATTAGCACACCAGATAAATATAGCTCACTTATAATCTTAATATCAAAATGGGAGAGTAGAAAATTCCAGTAATTAATGAAATACTCTGAGTGATTTAATTTTTCGATCACTTTGTACGTGGTGTGTCATTCAACAAATCAAACCTATAATTCAAGGAAAGTAAAAAAGTTATAATGCAGGCATAGCATTACATTCTGATGGCTTGATCAAAATTGTCTTTCACTTTCATTTGTCTTTCAGCGCCTGCCATCCTTTAATGCATTATAAATATTATCGGCAACATTCGGAGCAGCCAGTTCTGATGAAGTGTTAGAACTCAAAGATAGTCTGCCTTTCTTCAGATCTTCAGAAATTAACATAGAATAACATTGTAAATATTTAGTAAGCCTACTAAATATTTCCAATACTGGCTCCTATTATTTCACACATTTTGTTAATCAAATAACAATGATGTGAGCTGCAATTAATTTTAGAATTTATACAGAATCTTGTGGGTAGTAGGATTAATAGAGTCATAGAGGGACACTGTGTGGAAACAGGTCCTTCGGGTTAACTTGCCCAAGCCGGCTAACATGTCCCAGCTACACTCGTCCCACCTGCCTGCGCTTGGTCCATATCCCTGCAAACCTATCCTATCCATTTACCTGTCTAATTGCTTCTTAAACATTGGGAGAGTCCTTGCTTCAAATACCTCCTCTGGCAGCTTGTTCCATACACCCACCACCCTTTGTGTAGCAATGTTGCAAAATTTTGAGATTTAAAAATCATGTCTGCAATGTATCCCATCAGATAAAGCATACAAAGAATTTTAATTTGACACCTAATTCACTTTCATATCTTCAGTATTAAAAAAGTTATGGCCATTTTCATACTCGGAAATTAGCATCTTGTTCCCCATTGCCTTTTCATTGACTTAACACAAAAGTTGTGATCGAGGACAGTCAAAAGCCCATAACTTTCTTAAAATTTAAGAGAACTGAAAGTGAAAAGTTATTATACATTGAAGCATTCTGAAACTAATATGAAACAATCTTACTTGGATGACCTGAAATTAAATCATATAATTAGTTAGTTACCCAATTGTAGCTAATTCCAAAATTCAATTAGTAGATCTAAACATCTATACATTTCTTAAGAAAATATTAACATTTTTTTAAAGCCTAAGTGTCCAAATAACATTCACACAAGAATTCACAATATAACATGATTTTTAAATCTAATTGGCATTAATTTATAGGCCAAATTGAAGGAATTTAGTGTTTATCGCATGTAAATTATTGGCCATTTTAATCAGCTTGCGAGTGGGATTTTCTGGAACGCGATGGATTGGAACGTTGCGGTTGCGGTGAATTTAAACCCCATATCGGCAGGAGATTTTCTACCGGTTCATATGGGGGCTAAATCGCCGTTTTGCAACATGTAATATTGATTAAAGTCCCCTAAACAAGCAGGTGTATATGAAAAAATAAACAGCTTTCACTTACCTGTCCCCTACGTTAAATCTGTCCCTGTTGTCGGCGTTCACGGCATTAGGAGCTCATTTGTATTTTAGTTGGGCGATTTAAAAAAAAAATGGGTAGTCGGAACAAATCTCCAGAAATAGATCGCACTCCGACAAAGTATTATTCCGGATGGCAAGGGAAAAAACGCATTTTAACCCCGCCCCCCCCCCCCCCGAAAGTGCCAAAGTCGCGCGCACGGCTAAAGGTAAGCTTTGTAACATACCTACTTTGTGTGAAAATGTTGAATTGAATACATTTTATTAGCCTTGTATGTATACATACCAGGAATTTGCCTTGGTGCTTTGCTCGCAAGGATAATAACATGACAATTACGAAATAAAACAGTATCATTCAAACATCTGAAGAATGAAGTCAAATCCCAGAACAAAAGGAGGCTACACACTATTGGTTGCCGTGTAGCGCAACTACTCGTGGATAAAAACTGTTTTTAAGTCTGGCTGTGGCGGGTTTGAGAGTCTGGAGTCGCCTTCCAGAGGGAAGTGAGTCAAAGAGTTTGTGGCCAGGGTGAGAGGGGTCAGATATGATCTTCCCCGCTCACTTCCTGGTCCTTGCAGTGTGCAGTTCTTCAACGGGGGGAAGGTTGCAGCCAACAACCTTCTCAGTTGATCGAACGATTCGCTGCACCCTCCGGATGTCGTGATTGGTGGCTGAGCCAAACCAGACCATGATGGAGAAGGTGAGGGCAGACTCCACGATGGCCATGTAAAACTGGACCCCTCAGATTCCTATTAAATCTTTTCCCCTTCACCTTAATAGGACATGTTTGTTAGGAAATGTTTTAAAAAACATGAACAGGTCATTGTCCTCTCAATGCCACTTCCATATCTTGTCACAGCCTCTTAATTTATATCTCTTGATGGAGAAAATTAAACGTAAATGGAAGTACACATATATCAACTTGTCTCAATACAACATTTACACATCCTGAATGACATGTCTGTACCATGGACATACATTTATCTTCCTACCTTTCAAATCCATGCAGACAGGTAATCATTCAATACATTTTTTAAGAAATTGACTGGTTGAGCATCCACTAACCTAATTAGATATCGCCTGATTAGTTGCAACCTTTGACTCAGATACATTTACATTCGATGAACTAACAATGCCAATGGAATGGGCAATTAAATATTGGAATTATGAAGCAGCTCGTATTCCCCTCTCGTGCTGTTTCATGTCACCTTGCAAATCCACCAAGAAACGTACTGGTCATAAAAAGGAACTGCAGCTGCTGGTTTACAGCACAGATAGACATAAACTGCAGGAGTAACACAGTGGGTCAGGCAACATCTCTGGAGGATATGAATAGGTGACGTTTCAGGTCGGGACCCTTCTTTGGTTAGTAAAGGGCCTGTCCTACCAGCATCCGACTCCATGCGATGAACGCGATCAAACTAGAAGCGGGGGCCGCGCGGAGGTCGGGTGATCCCTGTACAGGGCCATTCCCACCAGCATGCACCTGCATGCGGCAAGCGCGACCAACCGGCAGCGAGGGCCGCGCGGAGATCGGGTGAGTGGCGCAACGCGGCGCAAAGTGAGGCGAACTTGGAACGAAGTCTTAAAGGTAAGTTCGCCAGGACAGAGAGGGGCACACAGAGAGGGGCACAGAGGCACACACACACAGAGAGGGCCACGGAGCCACACACAGAGAAGGTCACGGAGGCACGACGTCGAGGCGGTGTGTAATGCGTCGAGGCGACTGCGAGCCTACAAGCCGTTGCCGCGCGGAATTTTTGAATTGTCAGTTTTTTGGAGCCCCGCGCGATGTCGGGACGAACTCCGCACAATTCCGCACGGCTCCGGCGATCGAAGTGGGACCGGCCCCGCGACACTGGACGGCTCAAGCGACCACATTAGGTCGCGCTCATCGCATAGAGTTGCATGCTGGTGGGACTGGCCCTTAAGGTCCTGACCCGAAATGCCACCTAAACCATTTTCTTCAGAGAAGCTGCCTGACCCGTTGTGTTACTGCTGCATTTTACGGGTAATTTTGGTTCAAGAATACGCTCCTTTTGTGTCTAAGAAACGTACTGATGTACTCTTGTTCTCAATCGCTCATAGGAAGAAAGAAAAAGAGGATAAAGATGAAGATATTCATAAAATCCATGAACAAAGGAATAACAGGAATATTGATGTTTTGAATGGTAAGAGTAAGTCAGGTGTTCAAGAAAGCAGCATGTCAAATCATGAAAGGCCAAATGGTTTTAGTCTAAGTCATTGCACATAGATGGAATGAGGAATAAAGTCACAGAGGACACAGGGGAGACTAATTTTGCTCGATCTATTAAGTCCTAAAGAGGCAGTCTGGTTAACAAATAGATCTTAAGAGGAAATGTCCCTTAAGCCTCCAGTTTACACATAACACATTCTTGGTAAAGGAGTTGAAGCAATTGCTTGGAATGAATTCATATACAACAGATGAACCCCTGATCTTCCAATCTCGCTCATTGTGACCCATTCACTTTTTTTTATCTGCAATTTCTCTGTTTATTTTCACATTTGCACTACCTGATGTATGATAGGATTTGCCTGGATAGCATAAAACAGGTTTTCACCGTGTCCCATTGGGTCTCAGATTAACACAAATATCACTAGCTTCCATGCACTCATATTCTCCTGTTGCTGATGCCCAGAACAATAAGCAGTACTCAATCTGTGGCATAAAAGGGAATATAGTTCTAAAATAACATATCTTCCTGTCTGACTGTCTGTGGTGATGTGCTGTGTGTTAACTGTCTGTCAACATGTCTTAAATTGGTGAATATACATCAGATATACATCAGAAGAATATGGAATGGATTATTTTATTGTCACGAACAAGGCAGTGAGATTCTTTGCTTGCAACCCAATGTTAGCAAATAGTGGCCACCTAGGTCGCTGACAAAGTTACAAAGCACGCCCGGGTCCTCCATTGTCCCCCCCCCCCCCCCCCCCTCATGGTTATACATCATTAGCTGTCTATTCCTCTAGTTCTGCATCACACAGAAATAGTGGAAAGCATACTGCTCAATTCAAGTGTATAGGAAAGAACTGCAGATGCTGGTTCACACTAAAGATAGACACAGAATGCTGGAGTGACTCAGCGGGACAGGCAGCATCTCTGGAGAGAAGGAATGGGTGACGTTTTGGGTCGAGACCCATCTTCAGTCTGTCATGCATGCATCCAGGACCAAGCTGCCCACTTACCTAGAATGGCCAGCACAGTGTTGTCCTTCAGCACCTCCATGGAACCCGAGCAGACAAAGTAGATGGCTTGCAGAGCATCGCCCTGGCGGATGAGGTATTCCCCAGGGGCACAGAAAGAGGTCTTGATGCTGAGGGAGAGAGATCGAAGGCACCCACGGCTAGACGATTCAAATATAGGCAGCTGAAGGATTTCTTTGTTCAGATGCATTGCAATGTCTGCCCGTAGCTCGTCAGGGAAATCTTTCAGAAGCTATGGATGAAATGACAATAGAGACAGCTTCATTAGAACCGACGCGACAGAAATCTTATCCCCTGGTCAAACAAAGAGCACGTTTTTCAATAAACTTGCAGAAATCATTGATCCAAAGTGCTTGTAAACTTTATCTCACCACCATCTAAACAGAATCCAGTAGTTGTTATTTCCGAAAGACCTACCATATACACTCACAGTGATTTAATAGAAACTTGGACATCAAAGGAGCATAAATTCAAGTAGTCAAGAGTCAAGTCAAGAGTGTTTCATCGTCATACATCCCTGAGAGGACAATGACATTCTCACTTGCTGCAGCACAACAGAATAGCGGCATGAAACAGTGTTAGATAGTTATCTAGCTACACAGCGTAGAAACTGGCCCTTCAGCGCAACTAGCCCATGCCAGACATGTTTTATAGCTCAGCTACTCCAACCCGCCGCCTGCATTTGGCCCACATTTCCTTTCCATACCCACTCCACAGCTTCCTCTGTATGTGGACCACCCTCTGAAGAAATTTCCCCACAGGTCCCTTTTGGGGAGCTACTGCATGTAGCTCTATGCACATTGCAGCCTCTGCTCTAAAATATTCTCCATGCCCCTACTGTGTAAATCCTTCTGTGGGTTGACTTACCAAAATACATGGCCTCATGTTTATGTGAGTTATGTAACTTACTGGTCATTCCTGGGTCCACTTCCCTAGTTTATCCAGACCCTGCTGATAGCCTTCCTCACCGTCAGATTAATGTCATACACAGATTTACTAACCACGTTGAATATATTATTAGTTTAGTTTAGTTATGAGATACAGCGCAGAAGCAGGCCCTTTGGCCCACCGAGTCCGCACCGACCAGTGATCCCCAAACATTAACACTTTCCTACACATTAGGGACAATTTACACTTATACCAAGCCAATGAACCTACAAACCTGTACGTCTTGGTTGGTTAAGAAGGTCCAATCTTTGGGTTTTAATGGCGGAGTAGCAAGATGGATTCAACAGTGGCTGAATGGGAGATGCCAGAGGGTAATGGTGGATGGCTGTTTGTCAGGTTGGAAGCCGGTGACCAGTGGGGTGCCTCAGGGATCTGTGTTGGGTCCACTGTTGTTTGTCATGTACATCAATGATCTAGATGATGGGGTGGAAAATTGGATAAGTAAGTATGCAGATGATACTAAGATAGGGGGTGTTGTGGATAATGAAGTAGATTTTCAAAGTCCACAGAGAGATTTGGGCCATTTGGAAAAGTGGGCCGAAAGATGGCAGATGGAGTTTAATGCTGATAAGTGTGAAGTGCTACATCTTGGCAGGACAAATCAAAATAGGACGTACATGGTAAATGGTAGGGAATTGAGGAATGCTGTGGAACAGAGGGATCTAGGAATAACTGTGCATAGTTCCCTGAAGGTGGAATCGCATGTAGATAGGGTGGTAAAGAAAGCTTTTGGTGTGCTGGCCTTTATAAATCAGAGCATTGAATATAGGAATAGGGAAGTAATGTTAAAATTGTATAAGGCATTGGTGAGACCAATTCTGGAGTATGGTGTACAATTTTGGTCACCTAATTATAGGAAGGATATCAACAAAATAGAGAGAGTACAGAGGAGATTTACTCGAATGTTGCCTGGGTTCCAGCAACTAAGTTAAAGAGAAAGGTTGAACAAGTCAGGTCTTTATTCTTTGGAGCGCAGAAGGTTAAGGGGGGACTTGATTGAGGTCTTTAAAATGATGAAAGGGATAGACAGAGTTGACGTGGATAAGCTTTTCCCATTGAGGGTAGGAAAGATTCAAACAAGAGGGCATAACATGAGAATTAAGGGACAGAAGTTTAGGGGTAACATGAGGAGGAACTTCTTTACTCAGAGAGTGGTGGCTGTGTGGAATGATCTTCCTGCAGAAGTGGTGGATGCAGGATCGATTTTAACATTTAAAAGTAAAGTGGATAGGTATATGGACGGGAAGGGAATGGAGGGGTATGGTCTGAGTGCAGGTAGATGGGACTAGGGGAAAATAAATGGTCGGCACGGACTGGAAGGGCCGAGAGGGCCTGTTTCCATGCTGTAATTGTTATATGGTTGTATGGTTATATGGTCTTTGGAGTGTGGGAGGAAACCGAAGATCTCGGAAAAAACCCACATGGTCACCGGGAGAATGCCTGACAGACATTTTGGACAATTATCCAAAATATGATATAGATGACAAACAACAGTGGACCAAGCACGGAACCCTGTAGTACACCACTGGTCAGGCAAAAAAAAACACACAACTACCACCCTCTGACACCTTTCACCAAGCCAGTTAGCTAGCTGGTGTTGTACATAATATTTAAATGTAAAATATCTCAATAATACTTTAAGGGCTGAACATGTATGTTTCTGTTGACTACACATACCAGTAATAGTTCCACTGGATTATTTGGCATCTCACAAGTTGCTCCTAAAATGCTTTGGCCTCCACGTATAAAATACACCCAGTTACCCTGGCGGAGGCAACTATCACAAAACAACCACTGAAGAAGGATCTCGACCCAAAACGTCACCCAATCCTTCTCTCCAGAGATGCTGCCCGTCCTGCTGAGCTACTCCAGCATTTTGTGTCAATCTTCCTGGACAACTTCTTTTGTCCAGAGAAATACCCTTTGCAGCAAAATAAGTCACTCAAATGCCATTTTTCTCTCACAGAGCACACATTAGAACAAAATAATAAAACAAAAGTGATGCACATTGTACAATGGATGTTGCAAGGATGACAACAGGATTGCTACAAAGTTCTAGCAGTTCAAAGCTAACCTTCCTGAACTTCTACTGTATACAGTGTGTGACTGTTTAAACAATATACCATGTACCTACATGTAGCTCCTGAGGTTATAACCTTTGTATTAAAATATGTCTGCTATGAAAGAGGTCGCACATTTACAGCTGAAATATGAGGGTGTTCAGGGTTACAATTCACTGTGAGTTGGGCGCAAGCTATCACTCGTCACCTTGGCTCCACAGGCCCTAGGGTGGGCAGACTGCTGAGGGTGAGGGTCATAGAAACATAGAAAATAGGTGCAGGAGCCAGTACTGCCATTCAATATGATCATGACTGATCCAAAATTAGTGCCCCGTTCCTGCTTTTACCCCATATCCCTTGATTCCTTTAGCCCTAAGATCTATATCTAACTCTCTCTTGAAAACATCCAGTGAAATGGCCGCCACTGCCTTCTGAGGCAGAAAATTCCACCGATTGACAACTCTGGGTGAAAACATTTTTCCTCATCTCAGTTCTCAATGGCCTACCCCTTATTCTTAAGCAACCCTGGTTCTAGCCTGTCCAATCCTTTAAGACAGATTTCTATAAGATCCCCTCTCATCCTTCTAAATTCCAGTGAATACAAGCCTAGTTGATCATTCTTTCATCATTTGTCAGTCAGGAAGGCCACGAGTGAGGAAGGACAGGTGCTGCTCAGAACAGGGTCTCGGTGAGCAGGGCCAGGCCTTCCAGCAGGCCCGGCTCACAACGCACCCACCACGAACAGAGCATCCACGTGGCAGGTCCGGCCCATCCACCACAGACAGAGCATCCGTGTGGCAGGCCCGGCTCACAACCCACCCACCACGAACAGAGCAAACGCCTGGCAGGCCCGGCTCACCCACCCACCACGAACAGAGCATCCGCCTGGCAGGTCCGGCCCATCCACCACAGACAGAGCATCCGCGTGGCAGGCCCGGCCCATCCACCTATCCACCACGAACAGAGCATCCACGTGGCAGGTCCGGCCCATCCACCACAGACAGAGCATCCGCCTGGCAGACCCGGCCCATCCACCCATCCACCACGAACAGAGCATCCACGTGGCAGGCCCGGCTCAGAACCCATCCACCACGGACAGAGCATCCGCCTGGCAGGCCCGGCTCACAGCCCATCCACCACGGACAGAGCATCTGCCTGGCAGGCCCGGCCCACCCACCCACGGACGGAGCATCCGCCTGGCAGGCCCGGCCCATCCACCCATCCACCATGGACAGAGCATCCGCCTGTCAGGCCCGGCTCACCCACCACGGACTACAAACTCTCGTTAACGGGACCTGCGCCGCTGAAAGCAAGAAGGGCTGTCAGTGAGGGAGGAGGGCCGTCGTAGAGTGAGGAGAGCCACAGGAGAGGGACGAGGGCCCTTGGAGAGAGGAAGGTGTCGGAGAGCAGCGGAGGCAGGAGATGGGGGAGGGCTGTTGGAGAGCGAGGCCTCACCTGGCCTGCCTGTGGTGATGGGAATCAGAGCAGCATGGGAGGGAGGGGGGGAGGGGGTGCTGCCACATGCTACTGCATTATACCACTGTTGCTACAAAAAAAGTGTTTGATATCTCTTGGTTTGACAGAACTCGGGAGTGTTAATCTCAGGAGTCAGTCGTATAATGCGAACTCCTCCTCTAAGAGATTGTGGAGTTTCATTCAATCTTTGATGCTGGGAATGTGGGCCTGAGGGAGGATTCTAACCTTGCTTTGTTGATCTGGCTAGTGCTTTGGAGGAGCTTGTGAATTCAGCATTGTGGTATCTATCCTGAAGCTTTGAGAATCTTGTTTCAAGCAGTCCATGTTTCAAAGGAGCACCTGAGGGATCTGCTGCCCAGCAGAATAAGAGGTTTATGCTGAGGTTTGGTTTTGATCTTCAAATTCTTTTCTTTTAGGTGGCCAAAGGATGTGCTGACTTCTGGAATCAATGATCAATTCCACCACCAATGAAAGTGCCAATCGGCTATTTATAATCTATATTCATTATTTTGATGAAGAGCCCAATCATGACACATGTGTGTATCATTTATACAAAGCCAGTTGGAATAAAAGCTGCAAAGATGGACAAAATGCACTAATGCATGAATAGAAGGTAGATAAAAATGCCGGAGAAACTCAGCGGGTGAGTCAAGGAATGGGCGATGTTTCAGGGTCTTGACCCGAAACATCACCTATTCCTTCTCTCCAGAGATGCTGCCTCACCCGCTGAGTTTCTCCAGCATTTTTGTCTACCTTCAATTTTTCCAGCTTCTGCAGTTCGTTCTTAAACAAACAAACAAATGGATGTTTGGGAGAATGCACATGGAGAGGGGTGTCAGGGGTTATAGGGAGAAGGCAGGAGAATGGGGTTAGGAGGGAGAGATAGATTATGATTGAATGGCGGAGTAGAGTTGATGGACTGAATGGCCTCATTCTGCTCCTATCACTTGGAATCTAAGTGTGGTGGCTGTCAGAAGACTTACTTTCAAGCAATAACAAACACCTTTTACAAATCATGTAAACCATTTGATTTAGGTGTCTTTTTAAATTAAACACAGAAAATAAACATGGTAGTACAACAAACAATTAGGAAAATAAATAGAATATTTGCAAACATTACAAGGTCATTAGAGAGCAGGGTACGAAATCTTATGACATTTGTGGAGAGCTTTGATGAAAGCACACTTTAAGTGCTGCGGCGATGTCTGTATCGAAGGAAGGATACTTATGTTGGAGACAGGCAACACAGGTTCATACAATTGATTTAGAGTATAGAAGTTGGAGGTCATGTGAAGGTGGAATCTCATATAGATAGGGTGGTAAAGAAAGCTTTTGGTATGCTAGCCTTTATAAATCAGAGCATTGAGTATAGAAGCTGGGATGAAATGTTAAAATTGTACAGGGCATTGGTGAGACCAAATCTGGAGTATGGTGTACAATTTTCGTCGCCCAATTATAGGAAGGATGTCAACAAAATAGGTAGGGTACAGAGGCGATTTACTAGAATGTTGCCTGGGTTTCAACAGCTAAGTTACAGAGATAGGTTGGATAAGTTAGGTCTTTATTCTCTGGAGTGCAGAAGGTTAAGGGGGGACTTGATAGAGGTCTTTAAAATGATGAGAGGGATAGACAGAGTTGATGGGGACAAGCTTTTCCCTATGAGAATAGGGAAGATTCAAACAAGAGGACATGACTTTAGAATTAAGGGACAGAGGTTTAGGGGTAACATGAGGGGGAACTTCTTTACTCAGAGAGTGGTAGCGGTGTGGAATGAGCTTCCAGTGGAAGTGGTGGCGGCAGGTTCGTTGGTATCATTTAAAAATAAATTGGATAGGCATATGGATGAGAAGGGTATGGAGGGTTATGGTATGAGTGCAGGCAGGTGGGACTAAGGGAAAAAAGTTGTTCGGCATGGACTTGAAGGGCCGAGATGGCCTGTTTCCGTGCTGTAATTGTTATATGGTTATATGGTAAGTTGGAGGTCATGTTGTTGTTGTGTAAGACGTTGGTGAGGCCGCATTCAGAGTATTGTGTTCAGTTCTGGGCACCATGTTATAGGAAAGATATTGTCAAACTGGAAAGGGTACAGAGAAGATTTACGAGGATGTTGCCAGGACTAGAGGGTCTGAGCTATAGGGAGAGGCTGAGTCGACTTGGACTCTATTCCTTGGAGCGCAGGAGGATGAGGGGTGAACCTTTTGAAGTGTAAAAATTCATGTGAGGAATAGTTTGTGTAGATGCACAGTCTCTTGTGCAGAATAGGTGAATCAAGGACCAGATGACATACATTTAAGGTGAAGGGAAAAAGATTTAATAGGAATCTGAGGGATAACCTTTTCACACAAAGGGTGGTGGGTGTACGGAACAAGCTGCCAGAGGAGGTAGTTGAGGCTGGGACTATCCCAACATTTAACAAACAGTTATACAGGTACATGGATAGGACAGGTTTGGAGGGATATGGACCAAGTGCAGGCAGGTGGGACGAGTGTAGCTGGGACATGTTGGCTGGTGTGGGCAAGTTGGGCCGAAGGGCCCGTTTCCACACTGTATCCATGATTTCTATGATGAAGGACTCGGAATCTTTATAATTCTCTACCTAGTGTGTTTTGATTGGCTATGTTGAGTCAAAGGCTGGAACAAAAGATGTTTTATACTTTAATGAAATCAAAAGATATGGGTACCAGGCAGGAAAATGAATGAACTCAAGGTTAGCTATAATCTCATTGGCAAGTGAGTAGTCTTAGGGGACTGGATAGCCCACTAGTCCAAACACATGTCCTCCGGAACATAGGATAATGAGATACATTTCAATGGATTGAAACCTGAAAATGTTGATGTGGAGTAGAATGAGCGACATTAAAAAACAAACAATAGCTGGTCAGGCATAACCTAGAGGGAGACCTCATTGAAACTGATCGAATAGTGAAAGGCTTGGATAGAGTGGATGTGGAGAGGATGTTTCCACTAGTGGGAGAGTCTAGGACCAGAGGTCAAAGCCTCAGAATTAAAGGATGTTTCTTTAGGAAGGAGATGAGGAGGAATTTCTTTAGTCAGAGGGTGGTGAATCTGTGGATGGCAGTGGAGATCAAGTTAATGGATAGATAGATTCTTGATTGGTACGGGTATCAGGAGTTATGGGGAGAAGGCAGGAGAATGGGGTTATGGACCTGTCCCACTTAGGCGACTACAGGCGACTGTCACAAAATTTTCAACATATTGAAAGTCTTTTGGCGACTGACGATAATTTTTGCTGGTGTAGGATGTCCTAGGTTGGTGTCAGGTGTCGTAGGTGAATTGCATTAAAACTAGTCCCTGGCAGTCGCCTAAAGAGTCGTCTGAGTGGGACAGGCCCTTTCGGAGGGACAGATAGATCAACCATGTTTGACTTGATGGGCCGCATGGCCTAATTGTGCTCCTATCACAAGACCTTCCGATCTTTGGAAGGAAAAGTAGTTAATGTTTCAGATCAAAGACCCTTCATCAGAACTACACAAAGATAAAGCAAGTTAGTCTAGTTGGTGGGAAAGGTTGAAGAGGGCAAGGGTTAGAACAAGGGAAATGTGTGCAAGAGGGTGAAATGATGTTGTCATTCCATGTTTACAGTTAAGCTCCTTCATTTTGTTTATCTGGGTGATGTTACATTTGTTTTTTTTCTGGCCCAGAAGGCCAGAATATCTAAAGGAAATAATTAAGGCAGAGAGGAGTGGCAAGCGAAACGGCCAGTCCTGATATCAACAGAAAGAAATCAAACGTATGTGAAGATGCAGAAATCAAGATGGAGTCCTGCAGTCTGAAACATACTCAGGTGATTACACGGGATTGTTTCTCAAATATATTTTGGGCTTTGCTGTAACAGTGTGGGAAGTCATGTTTATTTTTATTTTCCTATTCCATATTTCCCTGTGATATAGAAGGTGCCTACAAACCCTTCCAGTCTACGGACCTCTTATAGTGTTTAAGAAGGAACTGCAGATGCTGGAAAATAGAAGGTAGACAAAAGTGCTGGAGAAACTCAGCGGGTGCAGCAGCATCTATGGAGCGAAGGAAATAGGCAACGTTTCGGGCCAAAACCCTTTTTCAGACTCTTCAGGATCTCTTATAGTAATTCCCAACCTATATCTCTGTAATTTGCACTCTCTCAGATGCCCATTAAATCCATGAGAGTACATTTGGGATTAGCAACACTGCACGTGATTGGCAATCGTTTTGTTTCAACAAGGTGATGTGGGTTTGAGGAGTGATGTACCAGAATTGTCTGCAAATTGCCCCGGTCCTCAACTCTTCTGCTCTCAATTGATCACAAACCGGGTTTTGGCATCGAATCCCAAAGCCAGGCAACACAGACCTCACGCATGTTCCCATGCCAATTTCTACCCGTGCCTTAGTGGCAGGTACTTTGTCAATTCAGTCAGATACTGTAGATAGATAGAGAGAGCAATAGAGAGAGAGAGTGATAGATAGAGAGAGAGAGTAAAACCCCTGTCTCACGGTGCGAGTTGGCCCACGAGTGACCCCGAGTTTTCACTCGTGGTGATCACGTACAGCCAACGTAGCGGGAACGTGGGACCTCGCGCGATCAACTTGTCCACTCGTGGCGCTAACGGCAGGTACCCGCGAAACTTGTGAACTCGTGAAAAAAGTCAAACATGTTTGACTTTTTCCACGAGTCAAATTTACTGTTCAAGTTTAAAATTGAAACATTTAGACTCGTTGTAAGAACGTAGGGCCCGTGCGTTTAACTTAGTGATTCGTGAGTCTACCGTGGGAACTCTTTAAAATATTTCAGTGCCATTCACACTCGAGTCTTAATCACAAAATTTAATTCACCCTAGACTAAATATTCTTTGTTTTTTGATCATTTTCGTCTTATTTTCCCATGTGTACAATTTTATATATAATGTATATCCTAAAAATATGTTTAAAAAAAACTAGGAGTGAAAAAAAAGTTTAATTACCACAGGAGTTGGAAAATCATTCTATTAGAATTATTAAAAAAAAACATTCCAACGTCTAAACACTGGGCTTCAGCCCTATCCTACCCTTTCGGGGGGTGATTACTGCAGTTATTTATTGGAAAATTAGCTATAAAACCATGGAGATGAATCAATGAACATTGGATTTTCCTGACGCGTAGATCTGGTTTTGGGGTCCCGCCAAGAGGAGGTGATGTGGACACGGTTTCAGTTACAGTTCTAGAGGAACATTGCTTCCGATCTAAGTCTCTTATGCACTCCTCAGAAGAACTGGGTGTGCTCTTCACCATTATGGCTCCCAGCCTACAGGTTTCTGATCTGAACAACTAACTTCTTCCCAATTTCTCCTCCACCCACTCCCCCACCCCCCCCCCCTATTTCCCTCTCCTCCTCGGCGCTCTTGTTCACTCACACCTTCCCTCCCTCCCTCCCTCCCTCCCTCCCTCCCTCCCTCCCTCCCTCCCTCCATCCCTCTCGCAGGGCTTGGTTCAAAGGGGGCAACGAGCCAAGCGGGGTCTGAACCCTTTCTGAAAACGAGTGCAAAGAGTAAAAAGTATTGTCAAGCGCTCCAAACTTCGTTTAAAATAAGTAAATCCGACCTTGGCTAATAATTTAAAAATAAATCCTTATACAAAACCAACACCCTACAAACTCTCTGTCTCTCACGCTGCCTGTTGCCTTGTGGGGGGTGTGTGTCGGAGAGAGGGGGTGTGGGTGTGGAGGGGACCCGATGTGAATGTTACCACTATAGGATGGCGAGCTTGGGCTCTGAGCTGCAGTGATAGAGAGCAGAGAGAGAGAGAGAGAGGGAGAGAGAGTGGGTGTGCGCGTGGGCAGCAAAGTTATATACAACGGGGGTATACAAAAGGCTGGAGAAACTCAGCGGGTGCAGCAGCATCTAAGGAGCGAAGGAGTGAAGGAGACAGGTGACGTTTCGGGTTGAGACCCTTATATACAACGGGCTTGTACCCGCTGGCAAGATGGGTTTCCTTTGTTCTCATCCGGGGCTTCAGAGAGATCGGAGAGAATTAAGTCTCCCTTGCACACCACTCCTAACCCAAGGGCCTTGTCACCCCAGACAGATTAATGACGCCCCCCCCCCCCCAACCTCCCTCACACCTTGGCACCAAAGCAGCTCAGGAAGCGAACCCTGAGCTCTGTCTCCCAACAATCTGATGCGCATTTTCCCTCTGTAGGTCATATTAATAGATGCAGCCGCGCTGATTTCTATCTTTAACTCAAAGCCACAGGATGGAGATGTTTTCTTTAACATTGTTGCTTTATTAAAACATACCTTCATTCACGGTTGGCTCAAGTGTAACGGGAGAGGAACTTGGTAACTCGGGAGAGCACCTTGGAACATCGCATAAATAACATGCCCGTGGGAACTCGGTTAAACACTTGACCATAAACTTTGAATCTCGTGCATAACCACGAGTCCGTTTTTTTTCTTTCACTTGGGGTCACTCTTGGGTGGACTCGCACTGTGAGACAGGGCCTTTAGAGTTAGAGAGTTAGAGAGAGAGTGACAGATAGAGAGAGAATTAGTTAGAGAGTTAGAGTGTTAGAGAGTTAGAGAGAGAGTAAAGTTGGAAAATTAAAGAGTTGGAGGGATATAGATAGATATATAGACAGATAGAGCATTCGAGAGAGAGTGAGAGAGAGAGAGAGAGAGAGAGTTATAGAATTACAATATAATACAATACAATAATACATTATTAGGGAGTGAAAGAGAGAAAAAGGTGGGGTGCATCCTTGCTAGCTGTGTTCCTCGTTTGCAGGTATGGAGACCAGCAGCACCACCATTTTGTGGTCAGGACTGAGCTGCCGGGACAAGTCCTAGACAGCCATTGTCTCCACTGAGAAGCCAAGACCGAGTTATACCCATATAACCATATAACAATTACAGCACGGAAACAGGCCATCTCGGCCCTTCAAGTCCGTGCCGAACAACTTTTTTCCCTTAGTCCCACCTGCCTGCACTCATACCATAACCCTCCATACCCTTCTCATCCATATGCCTATCCAATTTATTTTTAAATGATACCAACGAACCTGCCGCCACCACTTCCACTGGAAGCTCATTCCACACCGCTACCACTCTCTGAGTAAAGAAGTTCCCTCTCATGTTACCCCTAAACCTCTGTCCCTTAATTCTAAAGTCATGTCCTCTTGTTTGAATCTTCCCTATTCTCAAAGGGAAAAGCTTGTCCACATTAACTCTGTCTATCCCTCTCATCATTTTAAAGACCTCAATCAAGTCCCCCCTTAACCTTCTGCGCTCCAGAGAATAAAGACCTAAAAGACCTAAAGACCTAAAAGAGTTACAGGGGCAAGCCTGAGACTGACAGTGCCTCTCACCTGCCCTCCGACAACGAGGGACTGCGCCCACACAGATGCAAAGACTGAGCCATCAGGATAAGCCTGACACCATCAGAGCCTCTTCTGCAAGACCAAGGCTGAGCTGCCAGAAAAAGCCTGAGTGCAGCGCCTCATCTCAAGGCAAGTGTGAACTGCAGTTGTAAGTCTGAGATTGCTGCTCCTCATGCTTCAAGCCCAAAGCCAAGCTGCCATGATCAGCCTAAAACTGCCAGCGCCTCCTCTCGAGGCAAGGGTGAGCTTCGGGGACAAGCCCAAATTCACCAGCACACTTGCAATGAGAGACAGCGTCCCAGTGTAAACCTGGACACTGTAGTCATTATAAATAAACCAAATTACGTGTGTGCACCCCCAATGCAAATGTCAGTGTAGTCATTGTTGAAATGGCACTACATACCTTACATGTTACATGTCGAATTATTAATGAGCAGAATCTTCATCTAACATTCCTTGTGAAATAACTGAGTAATGAAATTCGGTAGTTATTGAAATTGTTTTACTGTTTTTATTTCATTAATGCACTGCTGAATGTAATTTTAAATTCAGTACTATCTTTGTAACATAACTTCAAAAGCGAAGACTCTGGAAAAAATCAGATGATTCAGATAGACTTGTATCACAAGTTATCTCATATTTAATTCTTAATAACAATGCAGATTTTTATACAGGGAGAAACTTATTCAGCATGCAGACTTTTTCTCCTGTGCTACCCAGGCACCAGAAGCAAGCCTGAATTGTTCCAAAGGTCAGGTTGCACATGATATGAATTGACAGATTTTCGGGACTTAGGATGTGAGAAAGGCTACCACAAAGAGCAAGACATTATCCAATTACTTTGCATCTACAGAAGTGATATATCGGAGATATTTCCAGAATTCGCAATTTGCAAATGTAACCTTCTTGCAATAGGAAATATATGCATAAGGAATGGAAATAATCCAACTAATTTGAACTGATGAATATCTCAGTGACTGGAAACAGCTTTGGAATCTTTGAGAAAATAATATGCCACATAAAAGCTATTTCATTTACTTCTTCCATTCTATTGAGCGTAACTTTAAAATGTCGCCACTTAAAATGTTCCCTGCAATTTATCTCTTTCAACAAATGATTCCATCACAAATCCTGCCTTTTGACACTGTAAGTACACAGCAGGTGGTCATTGATCAACACCAAAGTGGAAAGTTTATGATGAACTTTGGGCTGAAAGGGGTAATACTTGATACATCACAGTTTCAAGGGAGAACAGGCTCATATTTTGCTTGGGCAGCTTACATGAGTACTGATTTATTTAACTTCAATTAACCCTTGCATTCCCTCTCTCTCTACATCTCTCCCCCACCCAAATGATACCAGGTTCAAGGTTGTCTTGTTGCGTCTCATTGTCTGTAACTTGTTTTCACCTAGCACACAAGGCCTGTTTCCTTCATTATCATTACTTTTTTGCATATCTTTCATTAATTTGTTCTATTTCTCTCTACATTACCGTCAAGGACCCACACCATCCTGGCCACACTCATCTCCCCGCTACCTTCAGGTATCTGAGACTGCAACATCCAGGTTCAGAAATAGCTCTTCCCCACAGCAATCAGACTATTAAACTCAACTGAAACAAATCTTTGAACATTAATAGACCATTATCTGTTTACCTGCTTATTCATTGAGGTGTGTATATATTTATATAATGATATATGGACACACTGATCTGTTTTGTTGTCAATCACTACTATGTTCTGTTGTGCTGAAGAACAGCAAGAATTTCATTGTCCTATCTGGGACACATGACAATAAACTCTCTTGACTCTTGACTTGACTCACTTTCCCTTTCCCCTGACTCTCAGTCTGAAGAAGGGTCTTGACCCGAAACGCCACCTATTCCTTTTCTCCAAAGATGCTGCCTGTTCCGCTGGGTCACTCCAGCTTTATGTGTTTACCAACAGGCATCCAGGTCCACCCCTCCTGTACATGTGTCATATCTGGAAACACTCGAACAATACTTCATTGTTAACAAGAACGTAAATAACTGTCAGTCAACCTCCAAAACAAATGTGTATTTCAACCAATTATGTCAATACTTTGTATTTGATTTGTTGTATTTAATTAATTAGCTTGTCCACGCGAACAATATGAGAATGCTTATATATGAGAATTATATATACATTTCCCACATTTCACATACAAATATATATATATATATATATATATATATATTTCAAATCTATCTATCTAAATATTACTAATACTCTCATCTTGTTTGCTTCTATGCATGTCTTTAAATGAGCTCCCGGAATTACACCATAATGGTGCACGATAGCGCTAAAATGTTTCCACCACCTTACTCACAATTGTCCTGTGGTAGTTTGTATCAAGTTTTGTTCACATTGATGTTATATTTTACAAGTTCTTCACGTTTTCAACTTTACAAAATCCTGTTTGAGAAAGAATGACGAACACTGCAATGGCAGAAGGTGGCAGACGCTGGCAGTTTGCAGCTTTGACGTCACAATGTGATCTCATTTACATGAGCTGCCAATCAACAGTGTTCCACCCAGTGCAATGAGAGATTTGCTGGGGGAGGCAGGGGAAGTGGAATTGGAAGTTTTTAAAGTCCGGGCAGCAAGAACTTGCATTTTTTTTTAAGTTTAAAAAGAGGGAGGATGAAGAGGAGGGGGAGGGAGAGGGGAGTGCTGGGATTCCTGCCATAGCTGTTCCACCATCATTTCTGCTAGGATCCTTTCCCAGTCGACCTTGGTCAGCTCTCCTCTCATGAGTTCATAGTCCCCTTTGTTCAACTGTAATGCTAACACTTCAGGTTTAACCTTTTCCCTCTCAAATTGCAGCTTAAAACGTCATATTATATATCGGAAGATAGCCCTGAATTAAATGTGTTTCAAAAGACTCTATTTGAATATGGCTTAATAACTGGAAAAAAGCTAATCTTAAAATTCTGGAAAAATTCTCCGATACCAACAGTTAATATGTGGATTTCAACTATGTTCAAAACACTACACTTGGAAGATATGAGACTCTGACTAGCAGGAAAATCAGACTGTTTCGATAAGATGTGGTCTGCATTTATAAATCTATTACAAGGATAAGGTGCAAGAATACCTCAAAAAAGTACCGGTGTCGGGACTTGGTAAAGGGGAAAGAAAAGCTGTCGAGTTGGTAGATTCCTTTTGCGAGATGTTTATAATAAAGTAACTGGCTTTTCTTCTTTCTTTCTCTATCTTTCCCTTTTTCTTTTTTTCTCCTCTCCAGGGTCTATCTCCTAATCTCTCCGGTCTCTAACTCTTCAAGGGTTTCATTTCCCTCTGTCACGCTTTTGCACTTTCACATCTCATTTTCACTTTTCTACTTTCTTTGCTGGTATTTCTCTCTCTTTTCTCTCTTTTCTAAAGCCTTAAAAAAAATGAAGGGGTACAATGACTGTAATACAATATAAGGGATGTACACTGATGTAACTTACGGTACCTCTAATAAATAAAGATATTAAATTTTTTTTTTAAAACGTCATATTATGGTCACTTTTACCTTGAGTTCCCCTATTAAAGCCGGTTCATTAGACAACACTAAATCCAGAATTGCCTTCTCTCTGGTAGGCTCCACTACAAGCTGCTCTAAGAATCCATCTCGGAGACACTCCACAAACTCCCTTTCTTGGGGTCCAGAACCAAACTGATTTTCCCAGTCTACCTGCATATTGAAATCTCCCATAACCACAGTGACATTACCGTTGTTACATGCCAATTTTAACTCCTGCTGCAAATTGCACCCTATATCCAGGCTACTGTTTGGGGGCCTGCAGATAACTCTCCCAAACAGTCTCTACAATTCCTCAATTCTATCCACAGCGATTCCACATCGTTAGTCCCTATGTCACCCCTCGCAAGGGACTGAATTTCAACCCTTAGGCAATCTTAGGTAATTAACTAAACCTGGTTCACTACTCCTTATTCAATCTGCAAATTGCCTTGCTGGTGATTGTTTTGATCATACAGAGTTCTTCCTGAACAAGAAAGACTTGTGGAATGAATTTCATGGACTTAGTATGCCACAGAATGTTCACAACTAATGAAGTGCTTTGGGAATTGCACTCAATGATGTGAGTGGAATTATAAAATCCCCCACCATTCTGACATGATCTGAACTATTTATCCATATCTATAAAATATCTCCCATTAAAATCTGTCTATCTTGTGTATGCGCCTGCAATGTGTAACTGCATATTATTCATATTTCATATATACTAGAGTAAGTGGGACCCATTGTCACATGGCAGGTCTGATCCCCCAATGCACCCCGTTCCCCCAACGCAATATTCCACCACTCACCCGCTCCCCCAACGCAACCTGTTCCCCCAACGCAATTTTCCACCACTCACCTATAGCCCCCAACTGCGTTGGGGAAGCTAATTTCCCCTTATCGGGGTACAGATTTTGGATGACAAGCCATGATCATATTGAATGGCAGTGCTGGCCCGAAGGGCTGAATGGCCTCCTCCTGCACCTACTTTCTGTGTTTCTATGTTTCTTGAGACATAAGGTCATGTGATAAGAGGAGAATTAGGCCTTTTGACCCATCAAGTCTACTCCGCCATTCAATCATGGTGATCTATCTTCCCCTCCTTACCCCAATCTCCTGCCTTCTCCCCATAACCCCTGACACCCGTACTAATCACAAATGTATCTCTGTCCTAAAAATATCCATTGACTTGGCCTCTACAGCCTTCTACGGCAAAGAATTCCACAGACTCACCACCCTTCAACAAAATAAATTTCTTCTTGCATCCTTCCTAAAGGAACATCCTCTATTTCTGAGGCTCTGACCGTTAGTCCTAGACTTTCCCACTATTGGAAACATCCTCTCCGCATCCACTCTATCCAGGCCTTTCACTATTCTATAAGTTTCAATGAGGCTCCCCCTCATCCTTCCAAACTCCAGCGAGTACAGGCCCACTGCCGACAAACGAGTCTCTACTTTTGTATGAGATGTTCAAACACTATTGCTCCAATATCCCAAACTTGCATATCTACAATATCTAAAGTTAATTTCTGGTGGTATGTTTTCCCTTACTAATGTTAATATGATTGGTGCTGTTCACAAACCAGTCCTCAATAATTCTGCTGGTTCCAAAATAGTGTTTGTCAAAGGTGAATCTCATCTCTCTGATAGTCATGTTGGACATATGCACTGTTCTGCAAAGCACGTCTTTGGGAATTCCAAAGCCCGCCTTTGGAACTCCAAGCCGCAGGAGCTTCGATCGCCCCGACGCAGAGACTTCGATCGCCCTGACGCGGGAGAATAAAGAGGAAGAAGATTGGACTTTATTGCCTTCCATCACAGTGAGGAATGTGGGGAATCCACTGTGGTGGATGTTTATGTTAACTTTTACGCAGTTGTGTGTCTTGTTGCTTTTTTTTAGTATGGCTATATGGTAATTTGAATTTCACTGCACCTTAATTGGTACATGTGACAATACACTGACCTAGAAACCTTGACTACATATTCTCAGGTGTTAAGGTTTCCTCTCAAATTCCATTGTTCAAGAACACCAGAAGGAACCCTGTAAAAATTATATGGTTCCACGCTCAGAAATAGCGGGAAATAGGTGAAAAGACAAAATATGCAAAGCAATAATGGTGACCTTAGCAATTACAGCTGCTTCCTCACAACTACAGCAACCTGGTTTCAATACTTACTTCCAATGTTATTTACAAGCAGTCAGCATATTCTCTCTGTCATAAGGTCATAAGTGATAGGGACAGAATTAGTCCATTCGGCCCATCAAGGCTACTCCACCATTCAATCATGGCTGATCTACCTCTCCCTCTCAACCCCATTCTCCTGCCTTCTCCTCATAACCCCTTCTTCTTCTTTCATTTGGTGGGCACAGCCTAAATTTGTTGGACAACTTGTTCTATTTGATCTTCCATTTGTGCACATCAAGTTGATTGCATTAGTCGAAACAGGGTGGACCACGTAAAGGTTGCAATATTCCACCCCCTCATAACCCCTGGCACACGTAGTCATCAAGAATCTAACTATCTCTGCCTTCAATTTAGACTTGGCCTGCACAGCTGTCTGTGGCAATGAATTCCACAGATTCACCACCCTTTGGCTAAAGAAATTTCTCCTCATCTCCTTTCTATAACCATAGATAACCATATAACAATTACAGCAGAGAAACAGGCCATCTCGGCCCTTCCAGTTCGTGCCGACCATTTATTTTCCCCTAGTCCCATCTACCTGTACTCAGACCATACCCCTCCATTCCCTTCCCGTCCATATACCTATGCACTTTACTTTTAAATGTTAAAATCGATCCTGCCTCCACCACTTCTGCTGGAAGCTCATTCCACACAGCCACCACTCTCTGAGTAAAGAAGATCCCCCTCATGTTACCCCTAAACTTCTGTCCCTTAATTCTCATGTCATGCCCTCTTGTTTGAATCTTCCCTACCTTCAATGGGAAAAGCTTATCCACGTCAACTCTGTCTATCCCTTTCATCATTTTAAAGACCTCAATCAAGTCCCCCCTTAACCTTCTGCGCTCCAAAGAATAAAGACCTAACTTGTTCAACCTTTCTCTGTAACTTAGTTGCTGGAACCCAGGCAACATTCTAGTAAATCTCCTCTGTACTCTCTCTATTTTGTTGACATCCTTCCTCTAATTAGGCGACCAAAATTGTACACCATACTCCAGAATTCGTCTTACCAATGCTTTGTAAAATTTAAACATTACTTCCCTACTCCTATATTTAATGCTCTGATTTATAAAGGCCAGCACACCAAAAGCTTTCCTTACCACCCTATCTACATGCGATTCCACCTTCAGGGAACTATGCACAGTTACTCCTAGTTCCCTCTGTTCCACAGCATTCCTCAATTCCCTACCATTTACCATGTACGTCCTATTTTGATTTGTCCTGCCAAGATGTAGCACTTCACATTTATCAGCATTAAACTCCATCTGCCATCTTTCAGCCCACTTTTCCAAATGGCCCAAAACTGTCTGTAGACTTTGAAAATCTACTTCATTATCCACAGCACCACCTATCTTAGTATCATCTGCATACTTACTTATCCAATTTTCCACCCCATCATCTAGATCATTGATGTACATGACAAACAACAGTGGACCCAACACAGATCCCTGAGGCGCCCCACTGGTCACTGGCTTCCAACCTGACAAACAGCCATCCACCATTACTCTCTGGCATCTCCCATTCAGCCACTGTTGAATCCATCTTGCTACTCCACCATTAACACCCAAAGATTGAGCCTTCTTGACCAACCTTCCATGGGGAACCTTGTCAAAGGCCTTACTGAAATCCATACAGACAACATCCACTGCTTTACCCTCATCAATTTCCCTAGTAACGCCTTCAAAAAATTCAAGAAGGTTTGTCAAACATGACCTTCCAGGCACAAATCCATGTTGACTGTTCCTGATCAAACCCTGTTTATCCAGATGCTTATATATATTATCTCTAAGTATCCTTTCCATTAATTTGCCCATCACTGACGTCAAACTAACAGGTCTATAATTGCTGGGTTTATTCTTTGAACCCTTTTTAAACAATGGAACAACATGCGCAGTACGCCAATCCTCCGGCACTATTCCCGTTTCTAATGACATTTGAAATATTTCTGTCATAGCTCCTTCTATAGGTACGTCCTTTTATTCTGAGGCTGTGACCTCTGGTCCTAGACTCTCCCACTAGTGAAAACATCCTGTCCACATCCACTGTATCTGGGCCTTTCACTCTACGATAAGTTTCAATGAGGTTTAATTGCAAATTCAAAAACTGATTTGACTTGCAAATTAACTTTTCTTGCACTCCCGAACCCCTTTGCACCTCTGGTTTCTGAATTCTTTCCCCATTTAGAAAAATGGTCTACGCCTTTATTCCTATTACCAAAATGCACGACTCCACACTTTGCTCTGGTGTATTCCATCTGCCACTTCTCTGCACACTCTTCCAACCTGCCCAAGGCTCTCTGCAGACTACCTGCCCTTCCACCTATCTTCATATCATCTGCAAACTTGGCCATAAACCCTTCAATCCCCTCATTCAAATCATGAATATAGAATCTGAAGAGTAGCAGCCCCGGCACCAACTAGTGGAACTCCACTAGTCATTGGCAGCCAACCAGAAAAAGCTCCCTTTAGTGCCTCTCTTTAACATCTGCTGTCCAGCCAACCTGCTGTCCATGCTGGTATTGGCCCTTTGATACGGTGTGTGTGGCACCTTATCAAAGACTTTCTGAAAATCCAAGTACACAACATCCACCGACTCTCCTTTGTCTACCCTGCTATTTACCTCCTCAAGGAATTCTAACAGTTTCATCAGGCAAGATCTTTCGCAAAACCATGCTGACTTTGACCTATTTTATCATGCGCATGGTCATATGGGGTTTCTCCAGTGCACCACTTTCCTCCCATATCCATAAGACATGGTTAGTAGGTTAATGGGTTACAATTCCATCGTGTAGGTTGATGGTAAGCCTATCAGGGTTTACAGTAGTTGGTAGATATGTCGTTTGAAGAGCTGGCCAAGAGGATTGACAAGGGCAGGGCAGTAGATATTATCCACATGGAGTTTAAGGGCCTGTCCCACCAGCATGCGATTGCATGCGTCTAGCGCGGCCAAACTGCCCAACATCATACTCACCAATCAGCTGGGCAGGAGGTGGGCCGGCTGAATTTGGACGTCGCACGGCATTGGGCGGTGACGCCACGTGCTAGGCATACGCCGTCAAGACGTTGCGTATGACAACAAGACGCTGCGTACGCCATGAAGACGCTGCGTATGCCCTCAATGCGCTTGCGGGCCGACAGGCCGTAGCTGTGCGGAATATTCGACCAGTGCAGGATTTTCGGAGCCCCGCGTGACGTCGTGACCAGCCCCGCACAAGTCCATACGCCTCCGCGGTTCGAAGTGGGAATGTCCCCGAGCGGCCGTATGCCTCAAGCGACCACGTTTGGTCGCACTAGATGCATGCAATGGCATACTGGTGGGACAGGCCCTTTAGCAATTCTTTTGACAAGGCCCGTCATGGTAGACTGGTCTGATGGGTGTGATCACATGACATACATGGTGAGCTCGGCAATGGCATACAATACTGTCAGGGTTGGTTTTCAGTTTGGAGCCCTGTGATCAGTGGTGTGCTGTAAGAACGGCTGCTGGCTTCCCTGTTGTTTGCTACGGGTGTTAATAATTTGGTAAGATTGCAGGTGTTATGATTTGCAGGTGATTCCATTATTGGTGATGAGGTGGACAGTGAAAAAGGTTGTCCAAGCATATGAGAGGTATGTGCAAAGGAACGGTAAATGGAATTTAACTCAGACAAGTGCTAAGTGATGTATTATGAGATGCTAATCCAAGGCAGGACTGACATAGTGAATGACGGAGCCCCGGGAGGTGATCTGTTTAGTTTAATTTAATTTTATTTGGAAATACAGCGCAGAAACAGGCTCTTCGCCCCACCAAATCCGCACTGACCAGCGATCCCCACACATTAACACTATCCCACACCTACCGGGGACAATTGTTTTACATTTATACCAAGCTATTGAACCTACAATCCTGTACATCTTTGGAGTGTGGGAGGAAACTGAAGATCTGAGAAAACCAACGCAGGTCACGGGGAGAACGTGCAGACTCCGTACAGACAGCACCCATAGTCAGGATCAAACCCGGGTCTCTGTCATAGAGAGATGTAGAATGAGAACAGGCTCTTCGGCCTACAGTCTGACTGCCCCCAATAAGGGCGTCACGGTGGCACAGCGGTAGAGGTGTTGCCTTACAGCACCAGAGACCTGGGTTCGATCCTGACTACAGGTGCTGTCTGTACTAATCAAGTATCTATCTATCTCTGCAAAAATATCCACTGACTTGGCCTCCGCAGTCTTATGTGGCAATGAATTCCACAGATTCACCACCCTCTGACTAAAGAAATTCCTCCTCATCTCCTTCCTAAAGGTACATCCTTTAATTCTGAGGCTATGGCCTCTGGTCCTAGACTCTCCCTCTGGTCACAGGGAGACCACGTAACATTTGCACAGACACAATGACGTTGGGTCTCCTCTGCTGTGAGGCAGTGGCTCTACTACAGTAGCTGTATGGCCGTCCTAGTGAGCAGCAAGGTGTCATGTGTTTCATATATCTGCAGAAAGGGCCTGGAAAGATCCAGAGGTGAGCCCGCCCTGAGTCAGGGTGACTTCAACTTTCATTGACACAAAATGCCGGAGTAACTGGAACAGGGAGAGAACAGAAAAAACAGGACAAAATGGGTCCGGCAACAGATGACCTCAAACAAAGTGGTTCCCTGATAGGCTGATCATTTCCTGGAGCTGGTGTGAGAGATATATATATAGCGAACTGTGGAACTGGCTAACAGACTTTTATTGAAGGGGGGAAGGTGGGATGGGGGTGGGGGGTGGTGGGTAAAAAATGGAGGGAATGGGGAGGTGTCTGCAGAAGTTACCTAATATTGGAGAATACAATATACATATCGCTGGGTTGCAAGCTGCACAAGCGAAATATAAAGTGCTGGTCCCCCACTTTACCTGTGGGTCCACTCTGGCATCAGAGGAGGTCCTGCACAGTAAGGTCAGTGTAGGGATGGGAAGGGGAGATAAAATGGCTAGCAACCAGGAGATCTAGAAGGCCTTGGCCGACTGGGCGTGTGTTCGGCAAAATGGTCGCTGAGTCTACGCTTTGCCTCCCCAATGTGCTTGTGTCCAGTCCGCCAAGACATTATGGGCCGGAGAGCCTTATTCACAATAACACAAGATGCATTGCATACAGCTGGGAATGTAAGGTAGTATGAATATATTCATACTATCTGGAGTATAAAAGAATGTAAGAGAGGACATTTATCAAGATAAATATGATCTAAGAGAACTTGCCAGGATAGACATGGTTGGGATGTTTCCCTTTGGAGGCCAATGGAAGCTAGAGGGTATACTTTAAAGATGGGGGACAGTCACCTAAGGCTGATATAGAATGGAACCATGAAGTGCAAGAATTTGTAATTCAATATCCAAGAGGCTGGTGAGATATCCCGCTACCTACACCACGGGTGGCTGTGGAGGGTTGAATTTTGGACAATAGGAAAATCAAAATGCTCCAATCTCTGCAGCCACCTCTTCCAAACCTCTGAGATGTTTAAAGGGCCTGTCCCACTTTGCCGTCATTTACACGACAGGACGGTAGTGACATCATGCGTCCGCACAGCTGTCTGGAGCGCGTGACGTCATTTGAATACTCAGTTTATGATATTTACCCAGTTTATGACATTTATGGTGAATTTCTAAAATGTTCCAGTTTGTTGAGTGGTGCTAGCAATTGGAGAAACTGCAGATGTAATGCCCCTATTCAAAAAAAGAGGTGAATGAAAAGTAGCAAGATGCAGACCAAATTAATCTGTGGGAAGGAACTGCAGATGCTGGTTTAAATTGAAGATAGACACAAAATGCTGGAGTAACTCAGCAGGACTGGCAACATCTCTGGAGAGAAGGAATGAATGATGTTTCAGTCTGAAGAAGGGTCTCGACCCGAAACGTCACCCGTTCGACCCGAAACATCACCCTGTCCCACTTGGCCGTCATTTACACGAAAGGCCGGAGGCGCGCAAAGATTTTGTGCGCATGAAATCCAGGTGCGCTGCGCCATACCGCGTGCAACTCCACACTCCTCCACGCCACTCCATGCACCCGTCCCGCGCTACCCACACGCTACCCGCACGCTACTAGGTCGTGTAAATGGCACGCAAATAACGGCCAAGTGGGACAGGCCCTTGAATCATCAGGTTCTGGCATTGACAGGTTTTCAGGGCCATTTTGATCTCTGTAGCAACAATGACTCTCCAGTTGATTTGGGCCCTGCGATTTCCTCTGAGGTTTTTGTGTTTGCATCAACCAAGGAGCAAGCAGGATTTATACAGTATCGGCACAAACCCTCAGCCTTTTCCTTCTACCTAATATTATATTATCTATCCTATATTATAAATTCCCTCATCTCTGTGCCTTCACGTCCTCACTTCCTTTATATATATCTTTCTCGCTAGTTTACACTACTTGTCATTTTCTCCTTAATGAACCTTTTGGTTATCTTTAGCTGGAATCTTAAACACTCCGAAACTCTCAGCCTTCTTTTTGTAGAAAACTGATGGTCTTTTCATTAAATGGAATGACTCTTTCAATTGGTGCTTGGATCACATTCTGTGCATTCAATCTATCTATTCCCTTCATGATTGTAGGTTCCTCTATAAGATCACCCTTCAGCCTCCTGCTCCAAGGAATAAAGTCAAATCCTGCTCCACCTCACCCTTAAACCCATCTTCTCACGTCCTGGCAGGATCCTCAAAATCTTTTTTGCATTCTTTCTATCTTATATTCAATGGCAAGATCCTAGCAGCATTGATGTACAGAGGAACCTTGGTCCGAGACCCTGAAAATGGCAACACAAGTATGTAGAATAATAAATAAAGACATTTGGTAGACAGAAAATGCTGGAGTAACTCAGCAGTACAGGCAGCATCTATGGAGAGAAGGAATTGGCGACGTTTCGGGTCGAGACCATTCTTCAGACTGATGTCTGGGGTAGGGAAAAGAAAGGAAGTAGTCGGAGACAGTAGGACTTGTGGGAGAACTGGGAGGGGGGAGGGGAAGGAGGGAGAAAGCAAGGGGCTGTCTGAAGTTAGAGAAGTCAATGTTCATACCGCTGGGGTGTAAACTACCCAAGCAGACTATGAGGTGCTGTTCCTTCAATTTGAGGGGCCTCACTCTGTCAATGGAGAAGGCCCAGGACAGAAAGATCAGATTGGGAATGGGAGGGGGAGTTGAAGAGCTGAGCAAGTGGGCGATCAAGTTGGTTAAGACGGACTGAGTGGAGGTGTTCAGCCAAGCCATCGCCGAGCCTGCATTTGGTCTTGCCGATGTAGAGAAGTTGACACCTGGTAGACTTATGTAAACTTGCTTTCATCGGGGCATTCAGTGTAAGAGTCAGGAAGTAATGTTGCGGCTTTATAGAAATGTCCTGAGCATTGTGTACAGTTCTGGAGGCTTTGAAAAGGGCACAGGTGTTTACCAGAATGCTGCCTGCCATAGATGGTATTACCTATATGGACAGATTGCTCTGAAGAAAGGTCTCAACCCAAAACATCACCCATTCCTTCTCTCCAGAGATGCTGCCTGTCCTCCTCAGTTACTCCAGCATTTTGTGTCTGTCCTTGGACAAACTTGGATTTTTTTTTCTGTAGTGTTAGAGGCTGAGGGGAGACCTGATAGAAGCATATACAAGTATAAGAGGATGGACTCCCAGAAACTATTATCCCTGCCTGGAAATGTCAAAGATTAGACGACATTGTTTTCAGATGGGAGGGGCACGATTGAAAGGAGGTGTACAGGGCAGGTATTTTACACAAAGATGGTGGGTGCCTGGAACTCGCTGCCGGGAATGGTGGTGGAGGGAGATGCATTGGTAGTGTTTGAGGCTTTTGGATTAGGCGCATGAATGTGGATCAGTGCAGGCAGAGATCAGTTTAATTTGGTAACATGTTTGGTATCCAATTTGTGAACAGAGGTGCCTGTTCCTGTGTTTAAACCGAAGATAGACCCAAAATACTGGAGTAACTCAGCGGAACAGGCAGCATCTCTGGAGAGAAGGAATGTTTTCGGGTCGAGACCCTTCTTCAGGCTCTTCAAAAAATGTTTTTTTAGTTGAGGTTGGGGTGGAGGGGA
Organism: Raja brachyura; assembly: GCA_963514005.1. Next base: position 95,114,429 of record OY740787.1, on the reverse strand, counting down.
ACAAAGGTGACGCCTCTGTTGCGGACAGACCGTTCCGTATTGTAAAGGGAGCTGTCAGGGGGGATGGTGATGATCTATGCCTGCACATCCATATTAACCTTATAACAACCATATGGCAATTACAGCACGAAAAAAGGGCTTCTTGGCCCTTCCAGTCCGTGCCGACCATTTATTTCCCCCTAGTCCCATCTACCTGCACTCAGACCATACCCCTCCATTCCCTTCCCGTCCATATACCTATCCACTTTACTTTTAAATGTTAAAATCGATCCTGTCTCCACCACTTCTGCTGGAAGATCATGTCACACAGCCACCACTCTCTGAGTAAAGAAGTTCCCCCTCATGTTACCCCTAAACTTCTGTCCCTTAATTCTCATGTCATGCCCTCTTGTTTGAATCTTCCCTACCCTCAATGGGAAAAGCTTATCCACGTCAACTCGTCAACGTCTGTCCCTTTCATCATTTTAAAGACCTCAATCAAGGCCCCCCTTAACCTTCTGCGCTCCAAAGAATAAAGACCTAACTTGTTCAACCTTTCTCTGTAACTTAGTTGCTGGAACCCAGGCAACATTCTAGTAAAACTCCTCTGTACTCTCTCTATTTTGTTGACATCCATCCTATAATTAGGCGACCAAAATTGTACACCATACTCCAGAATTGGTCTTACCAATGCCTTGTACAATTTTAACATTACTTCCCTACTCCTATATTCAATGCTCTGATTTATAAAGGCCAGCACACCAAAAGCTTTCTTACCACCCTATCTACATGCGATTCCACCTTCAGGGAACTGTGCACAGTTATTCCTAGATCCCTCTGTTCCACAGCATTCCTCAATTCTCATATTAATGTGCCAATTCATATAAACACTACCAATGCATCTTCCCCCATTTCTGGCTGTGTGTTCCAGGCACCCACCATCTTTGTGTACCAAAACCTGCCCTGTACATCTCCTTTGAATCGTGCCCCTCCCATCTGAACACAATTTCCTCTAATCTTTGCCTGTGAACGGAGGTGCTGTATTGTTTTATGTTTAATAATTTGACACCAGTTTTCATGGTGAAGGTGTTCAAAAGACACATTTTTCTAAATGTACGTCTCATTCACTGCTCAATTTGCCTCAATAAAATGATATTATTGAACAATTATCTAGGATGCAAATCAACCACCAAACTATAACTGAAATAGGAGTGGGCTGATTAACATTTGGCCTTAGGAACAGCCACACCATGACTTCCCTTGACTTCTGAAGTTTAATTGAAGCAAGTGTGAGGTGTTGTACTTTGAGAGATGTGTGAGGTGAGGTGTTGTACTTTGAGAGAATCTAATGGGAGACCTTTAGCAGCATTGAAGTGCAGTGGGATCTTGGAGTCCAAGTTGATAGCTCACTAAAGTGGCAGCACAAGAAGGGAAAGTAGGCATATGGTTTACTTGGTGTAATTGCATGGGGCAAAGAGTATAAGAGTCAGGTTGTCTTGGTGCAAACATTTTGGGCCGAAGAGCCCATTCCTGTGCTGTTCTATGTCCTATGTTCATTATTTAATTCGTGATTTTAAAAATATTCAACAAATCTGAATCGTTCATTTAATTTCGTTTATTGTCACGTGTACTGAGGTACAGTGAAAAGCTTTTGTTGCGTGCTATCCAATCAGTGGAAAGACAACACTTGATTACAATCGAGCCAGTTCCAGTGTTTAGATACATGATAAGGGGTAACGTTTAGTGCAAGGTAAAGCCAGCAAAGTCCGATCAACGATAGTCCGAGGGTCTCCAATGAGGTAGATAGTAGTTCAGCGCTGCTCTCTGGTTGTGGTAAGATGATTCAGTTGCATGATAACAGCTGGCAACAAACTGTCCCTGAATTTGGAGATGTCCTTGATTATGCAGCTGGCCTTGCCGAGGCAGCGTGAGGTATGAATTGAATCAATAGTAAAGGCCAGTCCTACCAGCATCCGACTCCATGCAATGAGCGCGATCAAACTGGAAGCGGGGGCCGCACGGAGGTCGGGTGATCCTTGTACAGGGCCGTTCCCACCAGCATGCGCCTGCATGCGGCAAGCACGACCAAACCGGCAGCGAGGTTCGTGCGGAGGTCGGGTGAGTGGCGCAACACGGCGCAAAGTGAGGCGAACTTGGAGCGAAGTCTAAGGTAAGTTCGCCAGGACAGAGAGGGGCACACAGAGAGGGGCACAGAGGCACACACACACAGGGCCACGGAGCCACACACAGAGAGGGTCACGGAGGCACCTACAGAGAGGGTCACGGAGGCACGACGTCGAGACGGTGTGTAATGCGTCGAGGCGACTGCGAGCCGACAAGCCGTTGCTGCGCGGAATTTTTGAACATAGTCAGTTTTTCGGAGCCCCGCGCGATGTCGACGAACTCCGCACAATTCTGCATGGCTCTGGCGATCGAAGTGGGACTGGCCCCGCGACGCCGGACGGCTCAAGCGACCACGTTAGGTCGCGCTCATCGCATAGAGTTGCATGCTGGTGGGACAGGCCCTAAAGGGAGGTTGGTTTGTGTGATGGTCTGGGCTGCGTCAACAATTGGCTGCAATTTCTTGCGGTCTTGGATGGATTCCAACCCAAGCTGTGATGCATCCTGATAATGGTGTAGAGGTTGGTGACAGCTGTAGGGGACATGCTGAACTTCCTCAGCCTACTATGGCAGTAGAGGCCTTTTGGAGTTATATACTTTACCTGAGCCATTCTATATTGTTTCTGCCATTGCACAGTCAACACAGCCGCTGCAAACCAACAGCTAGTCTATTCTAACAGCTATGTCATCCACGCATATTACTCATCAACACATCCTACTTTGCTGGCAATGAATCTAACGCATCGCAACAGAAGGCAGCATAGAAGTGAGAGAACTGATGCACCTATGCTCTCTACTCCTTACAGAAGAGACCACATTGATTATAATCAGAAATGTCATCAATGAAGCCATGATGAGGAGACTCATCCCCCTTCTGCTCTTCCCACTCTTCATCATCCCACCATCTCTTTGGATGTTCAAACTGTAATTGATAAAAGCAGGCATTTCTTCCTTTCTCCTTTACAGGAGGAGGAAGCTGGCAACAGAAATATAAATGATCGACTCAGAGTAACTCAGCGGGACTGGCAGCATCTCTGGATAGAGGGAATGGATGATGTTTTGGGTCAAGACCCTTCTTCAGACTCAACCTCCGTTCACTCCCCGGCCCCTCTCTGACCCCCAACCCCCACCTTGTCGTGTCTTCACCATCCCCCTTGACCTCCCCCTTTCCGATACGGAACGGTCTGGCCTGAACAGAGGCCTCACCTTTGTTCCCCTCCAGCCCAACCTCAACTAAAATAATATATATTTTTAAAGAGTCTGAAGAAGGGTCTCGATCCGAAAACATTCCTTCTCTCCAGAGATGCTGCCTGCCCCGCTGAGTTACTCCAGTACTTTTGTGTCTATCTTTGGTTTAAACCTGCAGCTGCAGCTCCTTCTTACACAGAAAAGAAATGATAACGTCAACTGATGACACTACAAATTTAGAACTGGGCTCAGTTCTCAGCGACCTCCCCAGGGACTTGGATGTCCAAGCCGCTGAGGGGGTCCCCCAGCCCTGGCGAGCGGGCCTGAATATTGGGCGCCCGAAGCAGAGACTGCGGAGGGATCGGGGAGGCCGCGACCACGGGTGAACATTGGGGAACATTAGTGGAAGAGACTGACTTTGGTGCCTTCCCTCACAGTGGGAAACTTTGATGCTGCTGCGTGGGGATGTTTTATGTTGAATTCTATCGTGTGTTGTGTTCTTTATTTGTGTTGTATGGCTGTATGGTGATTGCATTTCACTGTGCCAACTGGCACATGTGACAAATACATGTATCGTGTATCTTGTATATTGTAGTTGCTCAAATATTGAGCAACTATATAGAGGTGGGATCAGTTTCCCATGGAAGACCAGGAAATAGGTGTAGGTGGCAGAAGACTGCAGAGTGAATTATCACAGTTAGTTTGTGTAGGAGGAATAGTAAGATTGAACGAGAACTTACCAGTTCGAAGGTTGATCTTTATTTTATGAGGAGTCGAAGTGAGGGATTTCGTGAAGAGCCCGCCGGCGCGCATGCTCGACATACTTCAAAGTAGCGGCGTGGAATCACAGAAACCAACAAAAGAAATGACTTTGCATAGTATGATTGAATTGACTAAGATTACCAGATGAAGGTGATTGAGGGTTGGGCGAGGAGGGCACGAAATCCCTCACTTCGACTCCTCATAAAATAAAGATCAACCTTCGAACTGGTAAGTTCTCGTTCAATCTTACTATTTCATTTCGGAGTCACGTGAGTGACTTCGTGAAGACTTCAAAGCTTCTGTGATTACACGCCCTGGACCACGTCCATGCTGACACACCACTACCAGGGATGGATGGGAGGAACAAACTTGCTCACTAGTTCATACTGCAAAACAAGAGCATATTTATTAATAACAAATCAAAACCCCTCAAGCGGGGACATCTCCACGTTCTTGACCTGCATTCAGCACGGCTTCTGCGAACTGTAGAGGAGCAGCAACAGGCTTGTTATAAAAACGCTGGAACACAGCTTCATTCGCCCATCCTGCTGTGGCGAGAATTTGGTCCATGGGCACCTCCATGACCCTCGCCACTGACGTCGATGCAGCCCTGGTGGAATGAGACTTGAACACATTAATGTCGATACCTGACTTACCCAAGACGACTCGAAGCCACCTGGATATCGTCTGGACTGTCACTCGATGATGAGGTCTCTTATGAGTGACAAGCAGGTATCTCTCCATTCCTCTGATGCGTGCCGTCACTTTGACATAGTGGCGGATATGTGAGGCTAAACATAGCCTAGCATCTGCGGGGTATGCCGGGAACTTCAGCTGCAGCCCTGTGCACCCAGGTCTATGCTGCTTTAGTAGCTCGTCAACGAAAAAGACTACTTCTGTAGGGGTAGATGTCATTCTGTCGACACGCAGTTTGTGTAGTGTCTGTACCCTCTGAGCTGAAGTCAGCGCTAGTAACATCACCAGCTTCATGGTGAGTTGGTCCAGTTGGAGCCCTTCCATGGGAGACCACGTCCTGAGCAGGGTTAATACGTCCCTGACATCCCAGGTGATATTATAGCGTGGTGTAGGCGGATTCATATTGAATATACCCCGCATGAGTCTGGACACTAGCCTGTTGGATCCTACCCCAATCTTGAGGTAGAATGATAGCGCACTTCTGGCGCTGTTGATGGCACTGTAACTTAAGTGTTCATCATGGTGCAACCCCGCGAGGAATTCCAGGACGTCGGTTATTGTCACGTCATCGTACGTGATGCGAGAGCGGCTGCAGTAGGCTTCCCACTTCTTAATATGCGAGCGGTATCTTCGCCTTGTGGACTCTCGACACGACGCCCCGATGGTATCCATGGTCCGAGCCGAGAGGCCATATTGGACTAACGGCCTGTTCAGAACCTGCAAGCCAACAAATTTAAATAGCCATGGCAGGGATGTGGCTCCCCTGAGACAGGGTGAGTAACCAATTGTGGGCAACCCTTCAAAAGGACCCAAGGTTCGTTGAGCATGTCAAAGACCACCGGATACCAAGGCTGTGTGGGCCAGTCGGGTATAATAAGGATGCCCTTGGCAGCATCTGCCTGAATCTTTCGCAATACCCGACTGATGAGGCAAAACGGAGGGAAGGCATAGAAAAACCAATTCCCCCAGTCCAGCGAGAATGCATCTAGCGCTATTGCCCCAGGATCTGGTTCCCATGAAACGTAGGCTGGTACCTGATGGTTCAACCGTGACGCAAAAAGGTCAATGTCCGGTTTACCAAATTTGGCTGTGACTTTAGAAAAAATCTCAGGATGCAACATCCATTCAATGTTGTCATTAAATTTGCGTGACCTGGTGTCCGCCACAGTATTAAGCTCACCTGGCAAATAGGTAGCTGAAATCCAAATGTCTCTTTGAATACACCAGAGCCAAATTGAGTTAGCCAATTTGTCACACGAAACTGACCTGGTACCACCCATATGGTTTAAATATGCCACAGCTGTGGTGTTGTCTATTTGGAGACGGACGTGTGCTCCAACAAGCTTGGAACAATATGCACGAAGTCCGTGGAATGCTGCCAGCAACTCCAAATAGTTAATCCCTTGAGTCAACAACATCGATGCCTCAAGGGTGTCCCATCTACCCCCACAACTAGAGCAATTATCAGTAGCTCCCCAGCCATTGGAGCTTGCATCAGTCTGTAAATATACCACCGGATTAGCCTCCCTGACAGGCTTAAATGAGTTGCTAATGTGACACACCCACCATTGCAACTCAGTTATCGCTTCGGACGGCAGCTGCATTGATCGATCGTAATGACCAGCGTTCCGTTTTAACGCAGTAATTTTAGCTCTTTGCAAATTCTGATAATGCAAAGGTCCATATCGTGCTGCCGGAAACAAAGCCACTAACTTGCCAATTACTGTGGCTGTATGCCGAATCGATGGTATATTGGTGCCAATTAAATCTCTGCACACCTTAGTGACTTCCTCAATTTTGTTAATTGGTATAGTTATCCTCATGCTCATTGAGTTCACCGTGAACCCTAGGTAATTAATTACCTGGGCAGGGCAGAACTTCGATTTCTCTGGATGGACAATGAATCCTAATTGTTGAAATATATTGACAGCAGCTGCAACACCCTGTTCAGCCAATTGCAGGGTGTGGCCCACAATAAAGACATCATCTAAATAGGCCATAACTATATGATGTCGTTGTCTCAAATAAGCCATGATTGGCTTCACCAATTTAGTGAACAATCTAGGGGCTGTAGTAAGCCCATTAGGCAAAGCCTTATACTGCCAAAGTTGCCCCATCCAGATAAATTTCAAAAACCTTCTATCATCTTTCTGGATGGATACTGAATAATATGCATCCCTCAAATCAATGCATGCCATAAAGCAGCCATGAGAAATCAATGATTTGGCTGTTTCAAACGTATCCATTTTAAAATGAGTATATGTTACAAACGTATTCAAACGGGTTAGATCAATAATGACACGACAGCCTCCATCCTTCTTAGGTCTAGTAAATATGTTCGAAACAAATTCAATTGGCTCATGCACCGTTTTCTCAATCACACCCTTCTGTTCCAAACTTAAAATTTCCTTGTAACCTGCTGCCTGTTCTGCAGCAGACAATTTGAACGTACGACCAGGCATGTGCTGGGATGGAGGAATGTCACCATTAATAAACTCAATTTTATGCCCCCGAATATTCCGCAACACATACTCATCACCAGTAAAATTACCCCATGCATCCAAAAACAACCGTAAACGACCACCAACATGGGAAGTTAAACAGAGAGAAAAAAGAGAACCAGACCCCCTCACCTCCGTGGTTACCGGCGGTCCTTGACACGTGTGGGTGGCCGTGGAGGTGCTGGGTTGGCTTGAGGGCGCGGCGTCTTCGATTTCCACAAAGGTCTCTGCCGACCCTGTCCTAAAAAAGACCCTTGGTGCTGGTTCTGGTGCTGTTGTCGTTGTGGAGCTAGAGGGCGAGTCCTTGTCGAGGCACCGGCCGACCCTCGTGAGCGAATGTATGGAGCTTTTGAGCCTGACGGTGTGGGGGCACTCTGAGAGCGCATGATCCCCACCGTTTTGGCTTGTTCATCAAGCTCTTTGACTCTCTTCGAGAGGTCCTCACCAAAGAGCTGACGGGGCGGCGGCGGCGGCGGTGGTTTGCACAATCCTGCAAACTTCGGGTTGAGTGCTGGGCGGATGCTGTTTTTGCGAAACCCGTTGATTTCGTGCTGGGTCGCGCACAATAAGGCCAGAGCATCTTCCTGGTCCAAATTCAGTTCGTCCCCGTCCACCGACCACGCAAAGGCGGTAATACCGGCCGTGAGGAGTTTCAGGATCCGCTGCAATTTTAGCTCCTGTTGACGGATAGCCGCACTGATGTTGCCCCATATTGGCGTATTGACGTTGAGGGAGTTGCAGTTTGATGGAGCCTTGTGCCGGCTCATAGCCTGGATGAGGACTTCTTCCTGCAGCACCTGATTATTAAGAAAGTCCACTGTGGCTGCCAGCTTTGTATTTAGAGGAAGACCAGCCGTATGTGGGGCCGCGAATTTGGTCGCCACATCCAAGAGTTCTTCCGCTGGCACCTCCAACGGAGTTGGTACGGGATCCACCAGAACCTCCTCCTCCTGCTGCTCCAGGCTGATAGTAGATGTTGGTGAAGACGCCCTGTGCCTGTTGCTGCCCTGCTGTTGTTGACGTTGAAGCAGGAGCTCCAGCAGCCGCTCCATACGGTCAATACGCCCTTCACCCTGAACACTCAGGTGGTCGGAGTCCTCCGGCTCTGAAAAGAAAACCGGGCTCCTGTCATCGGCCCGCACCTCGTCGAGGCCCTGCCGGTGCCGGTAGTTGTCGCTAACAGCCGCCGAGGCGAAACTGCGCGATTCCTGCGCGGGCGTGTTCAACCGCCTCCGTTTAGCGGGAGCTGAAGCCGCTGCCACTAAGGGCACTTGCGGCGAGGTGTCGGCACCAGCCGAAGCATGGCAGCCTGGGGCCCGCGCAGTCTTGCCGGCTGCCCACATCGTGGACGTTGCCGACGCATGGTCTCGCCCACCCATCCATGGGGGGCTCGGCGACCGTGACGAGACCCGACTCAACCGACCCGTCCCGGCGTCGAGAGTCGGGGTGTGCCGGCTGGACCTCACAGCCGCCCCGGGTCTCGCCCTGGAACCTGACCGCTCCTCCGCGATAGGCAATGCCTTAGCCCTAACAGGGTTAGGCTTCTGGGCTCCTGCCCTCCCCCTTCTCGGAGGGCTGAGTGGAACAGACCGTGCAATGGCACGTGCCCTGCTCGAGGTCGCCAGCGAGCCTGCTGACGACCTGACTGCCATGGCAGGGTCCCCCTGCTCTGGCGGCACACCACACTCCTCCTCGTCGAACTCCTCCGAGCTGTGGTGTGCTGGCGGACCTGGACCTGTAATCACAGGGCTTACCCACATCTCCGCCTGAGTCCCGGCCTGCGCTGCAGGTACTGCCGATGGTAAAGGCCCCGGAACTGTTGACCGGCGAACTCGTCCTGACGTCCTCCGGCCCTTCGAACTCCCATCCATGTCCTTGCTGCAAGACATAATCAGACAACAAGGACCACCAACTAAAGGTAGAATACTCACCTCCGTGGCCCCTTATGAAGGGCTGGCGAGGAGCGCGCTCCACCGCCAGCCGTCGCAGCAACGCGTTACGACGATATGTCGAGCATGCGCGCCGGCGGGCTCTTCACGAAGTCACTCACGTGTCTCCGAAATGAAATTGTAGATGCTGGTTTGAACCAAAGATAGACACAAAAAGCTGGAGTAACTCAGCCTGTCCCGCTGTGTTATTCCAGCATTTTGTGTCGATCTTCCAGTCCGAAATGTGTTTGATATATTAATTTTCAGCTACATTTAACATGAGATAGGAGGAAAATAGTTATCTGATTAGTACTCTTATGGCCAGAGATTTCAAAGGCTGGTTGAGTTTATTTAGTTTAGAGATACAGCAAGGAACCAGGCCTTTCGGCCCAAAGAGTCCGCACCGACCAGCGGTCCCCGCACATTACGCTATCCGACGCACACTAGGGATATTTTACATTTTTTCTTTTGAATGCATGCTACACTGAAAGTCCTCACAGAAATGTGCAAGGGTAATCGAGCACCAAGATTGCAGAGCTTGTGCTCACTCGATCTAACTTGGAATCACCAACAGCATCTCACACAACAGCAAAACTAGCTTCCAAGGGATGAGGGAAGTCACGGAAACTCGAGGGCTGCCCTGCTAACTGCTGCCATGTGGGTCTGGATATGCCGTTTAACAGAGGCCTTCGTCAGTCTTTGTTGCCAATTAATTGGTTGATTTGCAGAAACAATTAATGGAGCATTAATGGCTCCATGGATAATAATCCTCTTTTGTCTCCCAAAGTGACAGCAGGTATCTCCTTACCCATGCCACTTAATATTGTTCACCTGCAGCTAATACAGTATAAGGATGGTACTCTAATGCCCACCCATAGGATCCTTTGTTGTTAGAGGTCACCGGTCATGGTCTTCCACTATTTAGTTTAGAGCTACATCCCACCCAGTTCGCACCGCCCAGCGATCACCGCACGTTAACACCATCCTACACACACTAGGGAAAATGTACACATACATCAAGCCAATTAACCTACAAACCCGTATGCCTTCGGAGTGCGGGATGAAACTGAAGATCTCGGAGAAAACACGTGCGGTCATGGGGAGAACGTGCAAACTCCGTACAGACAGCACCCGTAGTCGGGATCTGTAAGGCAGCGACTCTACCGCTGCGCCACCGTGACCATGGCCTGGTGCAACTGCAACTTATGGAGCAGCACTAGGATAAGGAAGGTGATCAGATGGCAGGCATGGGGGGGGGGGGGAAGCACAAGGATGTGTAGTTTACTTTCACATGCAAAGTTTTAGCTCTTTATGTCATGATTGAAGTTTGAATGAAAGCCAAGCTTACATCGTGCATTTTCCTCATAGTTTTGGTTTTGTGTTGTTTGACACAGGATAGAGTGATGGCCATTGCTAAACAAAAGAAGGGAACGTAGGACATTGGTGCATAGTGAGGAGACATTCTTGCTGCGAACAGGTGTCAAGGGTTATTGGTGAATGCAGGAAAATGGGATTAGGAGGCAGAGATATTCCATGATTGAATGGCGGAGTAGACTCGATAGGCTGAATGGCCTAATTCTACTCCTATAACTTGTGAACTTGTGAACATTGAGGCTACTTCCATTATTATTTTACTAAATCATGTAATGGGACACTTTGGAAGATTGTTTTCTCTTCTTGAAGATAGCAGGGATCCACTGGGAAATAATGATCTTACATAGAAAATATGTGCAGGAGGAGGTCATTTGGCCCTTCGAGCCAGCACCGCCATTCATTGTGATCATGGCTGATCATCCACAATCAGTACCCCGTATCTGCCTTCTCCCCATATCCCTTGATTCCACTAGCCCCAAGAGCTCTATCTAACTCTCTTTTAAATCCACCCAGTGAATTGGCCTCCACTGCCCTCTGTGGCGGGGAATCAACACATTCACAACTTCCCAAAATCCACAAACCCGACTGCCCCGGCAGACCCATTGTCTCTGCCTGTTCGTGCCCCACCGAACACATTTCCACATACCTTGACTCCATCCTATCCCCCTTTGTTAAATCCCTCCCCACCTATGTTCAAGACACCTCAGGCACTCTCCGTCGGCTCCGCGCATTCCGTTGTCCAGGCCCCCCATCCTCTCATCTTCACCATGGACGTCCAGTCACTATACACCTCCATCCCCCACCAGGATGGTCTCAAAGCCCTCCGGTACTTCCTCAACCAGAGGAGCAACCCATACCGATCCACTGACACCCTCCTCCGCCTAGCGGAGTTGGTCCTTACCCTCAACAACTTCTCTTTTGACTCCTCCCATTTCCTCCAAACACAAGGCGTAGCTATGGGTACACGCATGGGCCCTAGCTACGCCTGCCTCTTTGTCGGGCACGTCGAACAATCTTTGTTCTCGGCGTACCAGGGCCCCACCCCCGACCTTTACCTCCGTTACATTGACGACTGCTTTGGTGGCACCTCCTGCACCCACGCACAACTGACTGACTTCATCCATTTCACCACCAACTTCCATCCGGCACTCAAATACACTTGGACCATTTCCGCCATTTCCCTACCATTCCTTGACCTCACCATCTCTATTGCAGGTGATACACTCCTGACCGACATCCACTACAAACCAAATGACTCCCACAGCTACCTGGACTACTCTTCCTCCCACCCTGCTTCCTGTAAGGACTCCATCCCCTATTCCCAATTCCTCCGTCTACGCCGCATCTGCTCCCAGGATGAGGTGTTCCACACCAGGTCATCACAAATGTCTTTGTTCTTCAGAGAACGGGGTTTCCGCTCCCCCACTATAGATGAGGCTCGTACCAGGATCTCCTCCATACCCCGCAACACTGCCCTCTCTCCCCATTCCCCCACTCACAACAAGGGCAGAGTCCCCCTGGTCCTCACCTTTCACCTCACCACCCGGCACATACAACAGATAGTCCTCCGCCAGTTTCGCCACCTCCAACGTGACCCCTCCACTCGCCACATCTTCCCATCTCCCCCCCTGTCTGCCTTCCGCAAAGACCGCTCCCTCCGCAACTCCCTTGTCAATTCTTCCCTTCCCTCCCGCTCCACTCCTTCCCCGGGCACTTTCCCTTGCAACCGCAAGAGATGCTACACTTGTCCCTTCACCTCCCCCATTCACTCCTTTCAGGGACCCAAGCAGTCCTTCCAAGTCCGACAGAGGTTCACCTGCACCTCCTCCAACCTCATCTACTGCATCCGTTGCTCCAGATGCCAGCTGATCTACATCGGTGAGACCAAGCGGAGGCTGGGCGATCATTTCGCCCAACACCTCTGCTCGGTCCGCAATAACCAACCCGACCTCCTGGTGGCTCAGCACTTCAACTCCCCCTCCCATTCCGTATCCGACCTCTCGGTCCTGGGCCTCCTCCACGGCCAGAGTGAGCAACACCGCAAGTTGGAGGAACAGCACCTCATATTCCGCTTGGGGAGTCTGCATCCTCTGGGCTTAAACATTGAATTTTCTCAATTCTGTTAACCCAGAATGCCACCTCCCCCTCCCCACCTCTCCCTCAGGCCCTGGCATTCCTTCTCCATCTCCCTCCACCCCCCACCCCAGTCGCACCAGCTTCTCATTTTCACACCACAAACAGCTTACAATGGCCTGTTTCCTTTATCATCAATACTTTTTTGCATATCTTTCATTCATTGTTCTTTATCTCTCCACATCACTGTCTATATCTCTCGTTTCCCTGATCCCTGACCAGTCTGAAGAAGGGTCTCGACCCGAAACGTCGCCTATCTCCTTCGCTCCTTAGATGCTGCTGCACCCGCTGAGTTTCTCCAGCTTTTTGTGTAACCCCCCATCCACAACTTCACCAGGCTGTTACAGCTCCAGAGAGATCACGAGGTGAATTTTTTCTTGCAGCAGAAAATAGCAGATAGGAAAATAGTGATGGTGATATTATTATATTATATTATCCTGATGCTTTGATCTGAAAGACCTACACACTTCAACTCACAGTTTAGTTTATTGTCTCGTGTGCCGAGGTACAGTGAAATGCTTTTGTTGAGGGCTATCCAGTCAGCAGAAAGACAATACATGATTACAATCGAGCCATTTACAAGGAGTAGATAAGGGAATAACGTTTAGTGCAAGGTAAAGCCGGCAAAGGATAGTCTGAGGTTCACCAATGTTGTAGATAGTAGTTCAGGACTGCTGTCTGGTTGTGGTAGAATGATTCAGTTGCCTAATGACAGTTGGCTAATAAACCCCAGTCTGTGAGGGTTGGAAATAACACCTCTAACATCATCTCTCTGAGCACCGGCTCCCCTCAGGGCTGTGTCCTGAGTCCACTGCTGTTCACCCTGATGACCCACGACTGTTGTGCCAGGTTTAGTACAAACCACATCATGAAGTACGCAGATGACACAACAGTGGTGGGCCTCATCAGGGACGACAATGAGCTGGCTTACAGGGAGGAGGTGAAACAACTGGCGGACTGGTGCAATACCAACAACCTGATCCTGAATGTCGAAAAAACAAAGGAGGTCATCTTCGACTTCAGGAAAAACCGCCACAGTCCCACACCACTTCACATCAATGACAGCGATGTGGAGGTGGTCAGTAGCACAAAGTTCCTGGGGGTGCAGATCACTAACAATCTGACCTAGTCAAATAGCATCTCATCAACAGTTAAGAGAGCGCAGCAGCGGTTGCACTTTCTGCGCCGGATGAGAAGAGCTCACCTCCCCCATCCCATCCTTACTACTTTCTACAGGGGCACCATAGAGAGTATTTTGACCAGCTGTATCTCTGTCTGGTTTGGGGACTGTAGAGCCTCCAACTGGAAGTCCGTGCAGAGAGTGGTGCCGACAGCGGAAAAAATCATCGGGACCTCTCTCCCCTCAATCGGGGATATTGCGACCAAACGTTGCGTGTATGGTTGTTATATGGTTGTTATATGGTTGTTATATGTTATATGGTTGTGTCTAAGGCCAGCAGTATTATAAAAGACCCTACACATCTCCATCACAGACTGTTCACTCTGCTGCCCTCGGGCAAAAGATATCGTAGCATAAGGAGCAGAACATCAAGGTTCTGCAACAGCTTCTTCCCATGAGCCATCAGACTCCTGAATGCCATGTAATGGGCTGCCACTATTGTCTATTTATCCTTTTATCCTTTTTATCCATTTTATCCATGTCTATCCTTCTGTTAATTATCGTGTTGCACAGGGAGCCAAATGCAACGGAATTTCGTTTTAAACTGCATATATCGATGTATTTCTAAATGACAGTAAAGTTTGTCTGAAGAAGGGTCTCGACCCGAAACGTCGCCTATCTCCTTCGCTCCTTAGATGCTGCTGCACCCGCTGAGTTTCTCCAGCTTTTTGTGTAACCTTTGTTTGACATGAATTGGGAAGAAACTGTCCCTGAGGTGGGCGTTTTCACACTTCTATACATTTTGCCTGATCGGAGAGGGGAGAAGTGGGAGTGGCCAGGGTGTGACGTCCTTGATGATGCTGCTGGCTTTGCGAGGCAGCGTGAGGTGTAAAATGAGTCAATAGAAGGGAGGTTGGTCTGGTCTGGTCTGCATCCATAATTTGCTGCATTTTCTTGTGGTCTTGGATGGAGCTGTTCCCAAACCAAGCTGTGATGCATCCTGATAAAATGCTTTCTGTGGTGCATCTGTAGAAGTTGCTGAGTGTTGTAGGGGACATGCTGAGCTTCCTAAGCCTTCTAAGGAAATAGAGGCGTTGGTGTGCTAGGGAGTGTGACGTTAACCCATTGACCTCTATGTTGTGGATAAATATGAGGTTATCCACTTTGGTGGCAAAAACATGAGGGTAGACTATTATCTGAATGGTGGCAGATTAGGAAAGGGGGAGATGCAACGAGACCTGGGTGTCATGGTACACCAGTCATTGAAAATAGGCATGCGGGTGCAGCAGGCAGTGAAGAAAGCAAATGGTATGTTAGCATTCATAGCGAAAGGATTTGAGTATAGGAGCAGGGAGGTTCTACTGCAATTGTACAGGGTTTTGGTGAGGCCACACCTGGAGTATTGCGTACAGTTTTGGTCTCCAAATCTGAGGAAAGACATCCTTGCCATAGAGGGGGTACAG